>JAHNEJ010000168.1:0-309979 GCA_022559845.1 Amorphophallus konjac
AATCCGTAAAAATAATCAGGATCAACATGTCATTTCTGACGCCACAGAGCATGACAAGGACATTAGGCTCAAAAATCAGCAACTCACCGAGAAGATCTTCCGCTCACCCGAGCGCACCTCTCGATCAGAACACTCTGCTCTGCCACCTTAAACCAGAACCTTAACACCTCAGGGGCTTAATAAACCTCAAGATGGAGTGGCCAGACTCAACAATAGCTCTCTCAGAGCACGCTCACGGCCACTACATGACGAACAGACCTCGCCAGCCACCTAACCTCGCTGTAAAAACCACAAACGCAGCACCGCAAAAATGCGCCTATCGGCAACCTCTGCCCAATGCTGGACAACCGGGGCCACCATCGATGAGGGAGAAAGCTCTCGACCTCAATCGTTAGACCCCACGCCGGCACAAAATCCGTAAACAGCAACCACCTTAACAGCACCTCACGGCGCACTCAAGCTCTCAAGCGAGAAACCAAGCGGAGAATAAACACAAAACCCTATGCGAGCTGCCGACTGTACTGGACCTTATGGACTCTGATCACTGTAATGTTTTGAATTCCTATGTACGTCCACAACCATCGCTCTGATACCAGCTGTGATGACCCAAGATCCAGATACCGGGAAGTGCCCGATATCATTCGAATCCTGGCCCGCCGCCCACGAATCGGGATGGCTCGGAAGGGCTAAAAGGAGTGTGGAGGTACAAAGAAATAGGAAATAAAGCGAGACAATTCAATAATTAACAGAAATAAATAAATAACTATAACAAGAGAGTCCAGTCCAACAGAAAGTACAGTCTAAAGTAGTAAAACGTACCACATGCCAAGTGAGCGCTCGGCCCGGCGAGTTGGCAACTAAGAACCCCCGAACAGCACCCTCGAACCTCGAGGAAGAATCACCGCACCTGAAAAGCAGGGGTGAGCCTCCTATCAATGGCTCAGTAGGGATCCCGCGGAACCCCAATCGCGAACACGACGGTTGCAGAAAGGAAAAATAGCTATAACTACAGCAGGAATAGCGAACCGGTGGCCGGTCAGAACTCGGCGCTACAACTTCTCCTACTGTACCGGTCAAGCAAAAAGAGAAATCTCGATCTCATAATCGGGAACCGGACCACTCTAACACCAGGCCTATCGAGGAAACCCTCACGGCATGTCACGCCCTGACGCGGAATATCAGGACTGGCAGTGGAAACAATTAATAATATTATGCTCATTTTCAGACATGCTATGCTAAAGCTAAAGGGTCAACACAACTCCATGAACAGAAAATAACTCCATTAACTAAATAAACATCAAATGCTCCATAATCCAATTACATCATCCTTTTAAACCAACTTAAGAAAAACTTCTGACATAACATTCACTGGACATCATTACATCAATATTGACTCAACAATTACAACTTTGCTTGACATGCACTCTAAACCATAACTAGACACAAAACAACTGTAACGACTCTTCGAAATCTCCAACTGGCTCGCTCCTGGGTTGTCACTCTTGCCCATCCCCATCGGTCTGCGAATCCTCACCTGAGCTACCTGAAAGGGGGAAACAACTGGGTGAGGGAACGCTCAGTAGGTAATAACAGGTAAGTTTAAGTAATTAACCAATTAATTACATTTACATGTGAGAAAAAGAACGAAATGAAATGATGATACTACAAAGTAACATAATAAAAAGAAGGCGAGATCATGATGTAACTAGAAATTGGCCAACAAGCAAGAATTTACCAAGTCAAGAAAGATTCAAGTAAGAGATTATGTCGTAGACATCACGCTAGTCATTCACTCGGTGCAATGCCTCACCATGTCATTCAAACTCCCCGGGACACAAGTACTTTTCGGGCGCTCCTCCCAGGACCAGACCGGGCCCTTATGATGTGTTGGCATTGATTTCATGGATACAAGATCCCATGTTATGTCTAGACATTAATCAAGTTAAATGGCCAATTATATCAAGGTATGAACTTTCCTCGAAAAACCCAAGGATAAGTCGAAGAGATACTTTGTCCAGAAAGTTCAACTTATCAAGAACCAATTAGGTCCTGGATTCAATATCAGAAAACACGAAAAACAATTCTGGATGATACACGGTCTAAACTGGGCTGCTCAAGCTATGTACGGTCTCCACTGGGCCGTTCAGGATAGAATTGGGCTGAGGATCAGCCTCAACGAAGTCAATGATAAACGGACCATTCTAGGCCGCTCTTATAAGAACGGTCAGAAATGGGCCTTTCAACTATCAAGGACGGTCAATAATGGGCCGCACATGGCCAGAAGGGCTGGAAGCCCAAAGAACAAGAGAAGCAGAACAGTCCAATAAGATCTGCTCTAGTACATGAACGGGCCTAATCAGTCCGTTCAACTGTGCTTAACTTAATAAACTAGAAATCTACCCAAATGGGCACCGGGCTGCCATAAGTGGGGCAGAACTGAACCAGGGTCCAGCCCACTCTCCACTGGTCAGCCTAGGGCTTACTGGGTCGATCAACCCGTGATTTGGTCGAAGAAAGGACAAGGATAATTGACCAACCATAATTGGCAATTAGCCAGGGATGCACGGTTTCTAATGGGCCGCCTATTGAGTTAAACGGTCCAAATCCGGATGTTCCAGACTCAGTCGGTCCAAATTGAGCTGTGACCCACAACACAGCAATCCAAGCGGTTCGATCACGTGAACAGGTTCAAGTCTTGGTGGTACAACCTGCCCAACGTCCTAGTGGGAATCCCAGGCTCGTGGGGACTTACGGAGGTCCTGTAATGAAGGTCCTACTACGACGGAAGGAGTATCCAGCGGAGAGTCCCAACCATTACAAGGAAATGAGGCTGATAAATCAACAGAAACCAGTGTAGCGATCAGTATTTCTCCTCGATGAACCTGGTGGCAAGTTCTATATTTCTGGAAAGATCGTCAAGTCAGCTTCGTAACCATGGTGGTCTCGTCCCTGTCCGAGTTCGTAGCTGCCCGGAAGAGCCATCTTCGCTGGACTGTACTTCTTCCTCCTGAGAGTCAACCAGAAGCATCGTTCAAAGACTGCCACGGCCATCCTTCTAAGGATCTGGAGGCGGGACTTGGCTGGGAGCTTCTACAACGATTCTACTTCGAGGAACTAAAAGCGGAATCCCGTTCGACATCCGGAGCTAAGATTTATCAATTTTCTCCTCCAAGTGCGTAGTTCTATCTCCTTTGGAACAGAACCGACCCATGTCCACTATTCGAGCTCTCCCCGTCTTCTCCGACATCCTCTGGCATCCCCGTTGGTCTTGTTTCGAAGAGGACTCAACAACAGTTCCAACTACTCTGACCAAGCCTGATTCCAAGCTCTGGAGCGTCCGTAGTGTCTTCGTCTTTCAGCTGAAGTGGTGCTGAGACAGTCAGAACCAGAACTCAGGGTACCTGTTCGCACCTCTTCCCCGACCAGCACAGTCAACGAGGAAATTCCACAAAATTTGGTCATCTTCCGGGGTCACCTATAAAGATTCTCCAGCTGGTCTCATTGCCAACAAAATTCGGGAGTGGCTTCAGCGGCATCAACTTCAACTGTCTGTCCCTAGTTTCTGAGAACGGGCAGAGTCGGCAACCTCCATCGTTTAGCTTCTATTTTAGTCTTTCCCCTCCCCGCCTGGCTGGTTGAGCGCCCCCCCCCCCTGCGTGGAGGTATATTTTGGTTGTAATCCAATTCCCCACCCCTAGTCCAACCCCCTTGCAAGGGGCGTAATGCATGTAATTTGATTTAATCAGGTTGAAGTTTCATCGGCGCGGCGTGCGGGTGCATACCCACGCCTCCCCGCTCGCCATCATCTCCGGCCGGGATCAGCGTCTTCACGTTGATCAGGTGAGCTTCTGGCCCCCCTTCCCTTTGTTGGTTAATCTTGCTTAATTAGTATTGCTTCTTAACTCCGTCGGACGTTGAGTGAGCGTCCGTTCCGAATTTGCTTATATTTGAGTGGCTACTGTAGGTGAGTTGTGAGAGTGACCCTTCAACCCATGCCTTTGGCGTGCTGACCGCCCATGAATTTGGGTAACCCCTGGCCCTTAGGGGTCCTCCCCAAGCCATCCATACCCCTGGACACCTCCGGTCCAACCTCGGACCCTCACCCCATTACCGGTCTACAGACCCGAGTGTGCTAAATGCGAGTGAGTCTGCTTGTGTGACATTGCCAATTCGTTGCGTTGCTTGCAATTTAGGTCCTAGTGTGTGTCACATCAAATTGATATCAGAGCAAGTTCTAGACTTGTCTCTACTAAGTCTTGTCCTAGGGCCATTGCATTTATCCCCCTGATCATCATGGCCACTTCCTACTTAACCTACTCGCCACCCATGGACTACATTCTAGATGATGGTATTACCTTTGACGGATCATGTTCTAGTGATTATGTTAGGTGGGAGGCTACCATGGAAAGGTACTTTGAAAAGACTTGGGTATATGGACCCGCGAGAGTCCGCAAGGCTAAGGGACGATTTCGGGGTCAAGCCAAGAGTAAGTGGGAACATATAGAGGGATTAAGAAGGGTTAGGAGGTAAGAGCCCATTTTTTCATGGGATGATATGAAGGAGGAACTTAGGAAGATCTACATCCCTAAATATTCCTACCCCTCCTACTCAAACACCCCTAGCCCGTGGAGCACTACCACTCCTCCATCCCCAGCCGGCCAACTTGAGACCACCTTTAGGCCTCCTCCCCCACCACTCCCAACAAATTCCCTCTCAACCATCGCCACTACACTTCGCCACCGAATCATATCCCTTAAGACCCAACTAATCAAAGCATCCACCTCCCCACCTAACCCCATGAGGATCCCCACACCCTAACCAAAACCCCCTTCCACAAACCACACTATCCAAACCCAATTGGCCCCCACTTCACCCCTCCACAACCGGCCGATCCAAAGGGGAAGAGACCCCTAACCGACCCGGTTTCCCCAATAACGACGACAACCATCCCCTCCACCTAGGCCCACGACGACAACCATCCCCCAACCCACAATTCCCCACAAAACCCATACTCCACAAGTCCCCTTGGTCCCCACCACTACCCCTCCATCTTCCGCTATAAGGGACACTCCCCCCAAGACCGACCAACCCAAGCCACCCCAACCAACCCATCTCCCACTCCCTCGCCCAAAACTCCCATGTCCTAGGCCTCCACTACTTCCCTTACCAATCCCAACCCGAGTCCAACCGTGCCCACCACCCCGGGTGCGCCATGCACCAACCATCATCACCCTGCCACCAAAAGACCCTCTCACCTCCTTGGAGGAGGAACCCATACCCGACCCCATAGTGGTGAACACTCCGGACCCTATCCCCACCACGGAGACCACCCATATCCAAGTGGAAGAAGAAACCTCACATGGTGGCCTTCACCTTACACCACCCTCTCTAGTTGAGGCCGAGCTCATCTTAGGAGAACCCCTTATTAGTTGGTTAAAGGAGAGCCCAATAAGAGAGATCACAGCCCACGATTTCCCTCCTATGAAGCAAAACATTCTCATAGTGCCCTTCTTCTCGTATCATACCACCATCCAATCATCTTACCAAGTGGAAATCTTAGGGGACCTTCTCAAGGGCTTAACATGGCAATTAGAGTTGACAGCATGTTGACCCCAATGGTCGAACAACCTAGGAGCCTTAACCTCCTATAACTATGCATCGGGTCGATCACCTCGGTATACACCATTGGTTGCTACACTAGTGACCTCCTACTATTCCTCCCCACCCCCGATGAGCCCGACCTTCTCCTCAATTTGGAGTTTTATATATCAGGTAGAAAGCCAAAACCTCCCTTCATGGCCGATCCACCCACCAAGAACTTCGGCCCAATTGTTTCATTAAAGGAGGATGACCCACCACCATTTGAGGACCTTGAGGACATGGAGCTCCTCCCCCTTGGTAACCCATTTTGTGATCCCTATGATCCATTCCAATGGGAGTCAAGGAACCCGTGTGACCCAACCACCTTATCCACCACCCACCTTTTCCTATCCCAACCCACCGTGTTTGACCCAATCCACCCATCCTAGACCCGGGTTACACCATGGGAGCCATGACTATGGACAATATACACCTAGGGATCAAGGAAGTGTCCCATATCATGATATCTACCTTCCTAGACCCCTTTGACCCATTCCAATGGAAGTCCAAAAGCCCACACATAGGAGACATCTTTGGCACAAGAATACATAAGTCTTGGCATACAAAACCACTTGACATGATTCATAAGTCGGGTACATTCATTCATATCACCCACATGTCAAGTAGGAAACATGAGTGGTCCATATTCGGATGTAATGGTCCACCTTCATTCATCATGGGTCTTAAGCATGTCAAAAACATCTACGGATGTCCGGGTCACCCAATATTTACCACCACTTTGCATGATAGGTTCACCTACGGGTGTCCCGGCCCACCTAGGCCGACCAAAGTCTACACGGCATCATTGCATGATAGGGTCATACATGGCTGCCCTGGTTCCCCGACATTTGCTTCACCCATGCATGATAGATTCACCTACGGGTGCCCCGGACCTCCTAGGTCCATCAAGGTTTACATAGCCGCATTGCATGATAGGTCCACTTATGGTTGCCCCGGTCCCCCTTTGCATACCACACACTTCCCACCCACACCACATCGTAGCTCATGGCATACTCATTCAAGCAAGCATCTAGCAACGGGCGGTGAGGTTCATAATGAACAGGCAAAAACTCGCGAGTGCCACTTTGGATTCCAAGTAGGCAACCTTACGATGGTGGCTTTGGAATGGCTCGACCATAGGGTCACCTCCAAATCGAGGGCACGAGGACTTGGACCTTCCATGTTCCGAGTGGCTTTGGCAACCTGGCTTACGGGTTGAATTTACCGATGGGATTTTGGGATATACCCCACTTTTTACGTGGCGGATCTAGCACCCTCTAAGGGCACCGCGGTGGATCCCAGTGAGCACCTTGAGCCTACCCCCACCTTTGTGAGTGACACCCTCGGAGAGCCTCCTCATATCAACTTGAGAGTCCGACGTGTGCACACGGAGGCAATACTAGGCAAGCAGGGTACCATCGCCAGCAAGAGGGTGTGCCCGAGCCACCTTGAGAGGATGAAGAGCAGTCCCCCGGCTAAGGACGCGAGGTTGAGTTTGGAGGTTGTGGCTCACCCGGAGCTGCATTGGAGGACCTCTTCCCCCGTGGACCTATACTCGACGGAGTCGAGTTCTTCGCCCCCGGGGGTATGATGGGGGCATCTCTCGTCCTTCACATTTTTCCACAGCTCCGATTGTTCAACAGCATGGTTTTATTGTGTCCGTCACATTTTTCTGAGTCGAGTCATGTAATTTTCATATTTTATTTGAGTCATATCATTGTAATTTTCCTTTTATTTGAGTCATGTACCTAGGTTAATGAGTCATTTACCTAAGAATGCTTGTCATTAGGTTGATTAGGCTAGCTAATGGGCCCAATCCATTGGGATAGGCCCATGGGCACCCCCTACCCCTTGGTTATTTGTCATTGTGTCTAGAGTCAGAGACTTTTTGTAATATGTGGGTTGCCTATATATAGGACCCCCATCTCCCCATTTGAAGTTAATCAAAATCAATCAATGCATGAAATCTGAGAATTTAGTCCAACCTAATTGTTCTTGTGGTGAGAAGCCATTAGAGTGGAGTGAGAAGCTCCCCTCCCCTATCTCTCTCCTCTCTCTCTCTCTCTCTCTCTCTCTCTCTAAGAAGAGGAGGGCATCCCCCTCTCTCTCCTCCCTCTCTCTCTCTCCTCCACATCATCGACCCTCTCTCTGCCCCCCATTATTCTTCATCCCAACTACCCCTAACCCTTATTACTCCACCCCTAGTCCCAAGAGACCCTCCACCAATCCATACTCCACCACCCAACCCCCAACTACCCAATCCCCTTCCCTAAGCACCCTCTCATCTCCCAAGGGAGAATTCCCCACTCCCTAAGCACTCCTTCCCTTCCCCAACAAAACCCCTCCCATCCCCAAGACAAAAAAATTAATCCCACCCTTAAACCCATTTTCAAATATCCTTTCCCTCTCACCCACCATCCCAAATTCGCAGCTCCTCTCTCACCCACTGTAAACACCCCATTCAAGCCCCCATTCTCCCCTTCCCAAACCTTGGAACACCCCCTCCCAGACCCCCTCACAGCTAGAGGTTGCCCCCATACACATCCACCTCATTTCCCCTCCCATATACCCCATTTCCTCCCATCATCTTCAACCTGCAGTTCTCAGTTCGGAGGAAGCAAAGAATCTGCGGATTGCAGAGGCTGCCCCATCATCTCCTCGATGAACCTGGTGGCAAGTTCTATATTTCTGGAAAGATCGTCAAGTCAGCTTCGTAACCGTGGTGGTCTTGCCCCTGTCCGAGTTTGTAGCTGCCCGGAAGAACCATCTTCGCTGGACTGTACTTCTTCCTCCTAACAGTCAACCTGAAGCATCGTTCAGAGACTGCCACGGCCATCCTCCTGAGGATCTGGAAGCGGGACTTGGGTGGGAGCTTCTACAACGAGCCTGCTTCAAGGAACTAAAGGCGGAATCCCGTTCGGCATCCGGAGCTAAGATTTATCAATTTTCTCCTCCAGGTGCGCAGTTCTGTCTCCTCTGGAACAGAACCGACCCATGTCCACTATTCGAACGCTCCCCGTCTTCTCCGACATCCTCTGTCATCCCCGTTTGTCTCGTTTCGAAGAGGACTCAACAACGGTCCCAATGACTCTAACCATGCCTGATTTTGAGCTCTAAAGCGTCCGTAGTGTTTTCATCTTTCAGCTGCAGTGGTGCTGAGACAGTCAGAACCAGAACTCAGGGTACCTGTTCGCGCCTCTGCCCCGACCAGCACAGTCAACGTGGAAATTCCAAAAATTTGGCCGTCTTCCGGGGTCACCTAAAAAGATTCTCCAGATGGTCTCATTGCCAACAAAATTCGGGAGTGGCTTCAGCGGCATCAACTTCAACTGTCTGTCCCTGGTTCCTGAGAACAGGCAGAGTCGGCAACCTCAATCGTTTAGCTTCTATTTTAGTCTTTCCCCTCCCCGCCTGGCCGGCTGAGGGCCCCTCCCTGCGTGGAGATATATTTTGGTTGTAATCCAATTCCCCACCCCTAGTCCAACCCCCTTGCAAGGGGCGTAGTGCATGTAATTTGATTTAATCAGGTTGAAGCTTCATCGGCGCGGCGTGCGGGTGCATACACACGCCTCCCCGCTCGCCATCATCTCCGGACGGGATCGGCATCTTCATGCTGATCAGGTGAGCTTCTGGCCCCCCTCCCTTTGTTGGTTAATCTTGCTTAATTAGTATTGCTTCTTAACTCCGTCGGACAGTGAGTGAGCGCCCGTTCCGAATTTGCTTATATTTGAGTGGCTACCGCGGGTGAGTTGTGAGAGTGACCCTTCAACCCATGCCTTCGGCATGCTGACCGCCCGTGAATTTGGGTAACCCCTGGCTCTTAGGAGTCCTCCCCAAGCCAGCCATACCCTTGGAAACCTCCGGTCCAACCTCGGACCCTCACCCCATTACCGGTCCACCTACGGACCCGAGTGTGCCAAACGCGAGTGAGTCCGCTTATGTGACATTGCCAAGTCGTTGCGTTGCTTGCAATTTAGGTCCTACTTTGTGTCACATCAATTTTAGCTCTAAAGAATTTAGGTAAAATCATGCGAAATGTGATCAACCCAAAGTGACAAGACGATCATGTAAGATAAGATGAACGAGTATGAACTAGCAAGAATGTAACAAGAGAGTAGTAAGGCCTTTCATGAACAAGAATGTAACGAGAATGTACTAGCAAGACCACGTAGTCATCATACAAACATCTTTTACTTGTGAGCAAGTATTTGGTGAATTTCTATGAAATATCATGTAACAAGCAAGAAAGTCATGTTCAAGTAATTTCATGATGTCGTGGATTTTCACTTATTTATAGAGAAAGCACTCCCAGTGCAATGCGACATCAGTAGCATCATACCCCATGGTTTATAATAGTATGTTTCCGGCAATCAGCCGAGGGGACTAGCATATAGCCCTTGAACACAATCAGTGCTATATCGCATCTTCAAGTATAAATCAAGCTATTTCCACGTATGTAACAATAAAGTGTGGCCAGTAATGTAGTAAGTTCAATAAGCTCATGGTAATAATAATCAATGAATGAACGCTTCAATTTAGAATATGAAAGATCAAGAATGACTTATATTATGTTATGCTCATGGAAATAATTCAGTAGCATAACGACTGATTTCTTAACTTTTCATCCTTTAAAATTAAGTATCTTGATCATTGTGACAAGTCCTAGAACATCAATGATCCACCTAGGAACTTTAGAATATCAACCCCTTGGTCAAACCTCGGGTTAACAAAATATAGAACTGTGACGGCCTTGTACTGGGCCGTTACATAACGTGACGCTCAGTATTGGGCCGTTACAATGGTCTGAATTCGAGAGAAGTAAAGATGGACTCAGTACATGCGACGGTCATTTATTGGGCCGTTAGATAAGCCTGACGGTCCAACCTTGATCCGTTACATATCCGAAAACTAGAAACCATCGATAGTGTTTTCTAATGATTGGGCTTTCATGGTACAACCAACTCGGCGTCCTAGTGGGAATCCCAGGCTCGCGGAGAATTACGGAGGCCTTGAAACAAGATTTCTAGTCCATTGGAAGGAATATCCAATAGAGAGGTCCTCATGTTCAAGAATATGTTCCTATAGTGCAATGTGTAAACTAATGGCCATATACCGAATATATGCCATGTACTTAAAGAAAATGACTCTATAGATAGAAAAGACTGTGAAACCATGATAAAACTCGTCAATACATCTTTTGAAATCATACTTTAAATACAAACTATTAGAGTTTAGCCAATGAAATTAACATAACTCAAAATAACTTAAAAGGCTTGTAATCATGCAATTCCTATCATTAATCAATAATTAAACTCAAAGTCATGATATCAGGTCAAAACTTAGATAACTAGGCTTATTTATAAGTAGACTTAACTAATTTCCTTTCTGTCTCGAGGTGACAGAGAATAGTGTTCTAACAGTCTAGCATAGGTGCGTTACAGCCGTGTGACGGTTTGTCGGGGGGCCGTTACAGTATTGTAACGCTCCTGCTATGGTGCATCAGAGACAACAGAACAATTTAAACACAACAAAGAGTGTGACGGCTTATTGTAAGGCCATTACAGTCATGTGACGGTCCTATCCTAATCCGATAGAGCTTCTGCTGACAATAAAAATATGGAACTCTTTCCATGTAAGAAGAATCATAATTACTAACTAATCTAGTCATGATAAACGATGTAAAGGCCAGATACATGCATAGGTCGCAGTGAATGATCAAGATGATATCTTTTATCTTTGGTTAGGCTAAAGGTATGCATGTATGCATGATCTTGCTAAGACCTTAAATTCATAATCTATAATGCATGTAATCAATCAAAATCAGAGGGCTTTTATCCCTCACATGTTGTTTTTGCCGTTCATGAGATGACCTACCTTTTCCCTGGGCTTTAAACTTCTAATTTGGGTCTTCAAGACACGCCCTAATTCCCTTCTTCCTGTAGTTTTTCAGCAACTTTACGTCGTTCTATCTCTTCAATCTCTGACATAAAGGTGTGAAATTTGGAGGTTAAGAAGATGAATCTAAGGGGAACAAAAAGTTCTAAAGCATTAAGCTCTAATTACCTCGTTTAGCTCCTCTATTTTCCTAATCTTCAGAGGACTTTCGTTCAGATTCCTAGATTGCTAAGGTCGTACCAGCAACTTTGGAAGTCTCTAACTCCTTGGATACTCGACCTCCTATCATGAAATTTTGAGAGTTGTTAGACCTTAGTATTAGAAATAAAAAGTTCAAAAGAACTTACCCGAAATTCTATCTCCTTACCTTGATTCTTCACGAGTCAAAAGTAAGGGTCGCTCAGTTCAGAACTGGGTCTTATTTATAGGGATTGGCTAGGGTTTGAGGATTAGATCGATTCTAGAGTCCTTAGTTGGCCAAAACCTGATCCCTAAGAGTCCCTAGTAACCTTACATGTTCTCCTAATTATGTCTCTTGCAGATAGGATCCCAAAGATCCAATCTTTTTGCATGTTCTTCAACTTACGGAATTAACAGGGTGTGATGGTCCAGTCCTGATGCGTTATATGCATGTGGCGGTCGCCCGATAGACCGTTACAGCCAACGTGTGCAGAATTTCAAATTAATAAAACTCTTTTATTCGTTTTATCTATATAATGATATAATTAAGGGATATTTATCCTTTAAAATCTGTGAATAAGTTAAATAACCTTCTAGAATATGAGCCAAACTTAATGGGCTTGGTCCTTAAACCTTTTGAGTTTTACTTGAATAGGCTAGGCTAATTATTTAACACTATTGGGCCTTATACCCCATTTATTAATTCAATAATCCATTTATTAATCTATTTAGCCCTTATAATTTCCTAATAAATTTTAAAAAATTTCATTTATAATCTGAAAATTATATAAATTCTGGGGCACTACACCCTCCCCCACTTAAAAGAATTTGGTCCCCAAATTTAATACATGGATTGTAGAGAGTGTACTTACAGTTGAATAATTCTGGGAATCTTTTCCGCATAGCTTCTTCGGTTTCCCATGTTGCTTCATATGGCCATGTTTTCTTCCATTGAATCTTGACCATAGGAATAACCTTATTCCTTAGTTGACGTACTTCTTATTCCAAAATCTTTATTGGTGTTTGCTCGTACGTCATGTCCTTCTGAATTTCTAAATTATCATAAGTGATAACATGGTCAGGATCATATACATACTTTTTCAGCAGAGACGTGAAATACGTCATGAACTCCTACTAATTGTGGAGGTAAAGCTAGTCTATAAGCCACTTCACTGACCCTTTCAAGAATTTCAAATGGGCCAATGAACCTGGGAGTTAGCTTGCCTTTGATGCCAAATCTTCGAATACCACGACCTGAGAAATCTTTAGGTACACATGATCTCCCACCTAAAACTCCAAGTCGCGCCTTCCATTGTTAGTATAAGACTTTTGCCTATCTTGTGCCATCTGCAGTCTTTCTCGAATGAGCTTGATCTTCTCTGTAGAATCCCTGATAAGGTCGGGGCCTAGAGATTGCCTTTTCCCTATTTCATTCCAACAAATAGGTGATCTACAGCTTTTTCCATATAACGCTTCAAAAGGTGCCATTTGTATGCTGGCATGATAACTGTTGTTATATGCAAATTCTACCAGAGACAAGTGATCATGCCAACTTCCTCCAAAATTGATAGCACAAGCCCTGAGCATATCTTCTACTGCTTGATTTGTTCTTTCCGTCTGACCATATGTTGAGGATGAAAGGCTGTACTAAAGTTCAATCTAGTCCCTAGTGAGTTTTGTAGACCCTTCCAGAAATGTGATGTGAATCGAGGATCTCTATCAGATATAATAGTGACAGGGACACCATGTAATTTGACAATTTATTTTATGTATAATGCTGCTAGAATATCCACAGACCATCGACCTTTTATTGGTAGAAAATGTGCGGATTTAGTCAGTCGGTCTATGATTACCCATATACCATCGTGTCCTCCTCTGGTCTTAGGTAAACCCATGATGAAATCCATCCCTATACTCTTCCACTTCCATGTTGGAATGTCTAAGGGATGTAATTTACCGGCGGGTCTAAAATGCTCTGCTTTTACTTGTTGGCAGGTGAGACAGCGGGACACGAAATGAGCTATTTCTCTCTTCATATTGGGCCACCATAAGTTTCTTTTAAGATCTTGATACATTTTTGTACCTCCTGGATGAGTAGTGTACTTAGAATTATGTGCTTCTTCTAGGATCAGTTTCTTTGTATCCTCATGATCTGGTACACACACTCGGCCCTTGAATAGCAATCTTCCGTCATTGGAAACAGAGAAATACGGCCTCTGATCTATGTTAGCTTTAATCTCTAGTAATGCGGGATCATCATCTTGCAACTTGACCAGATCTTCTATTAATATTGGTTGAGCTCGGATATTAGCCATGAAACAATCTTCTTCCTTCATGTCAATATCTAAATTCAATTGAGCAAACTGAGGAATAAGATTAGTCATACTAATCATAAGACTTGATAGCATTCCCATTGGTTTTCTGCTGAGTGCATCGGCTACAGCATTAGCCTTGCCAAGATGATATTGAATAGTAAAATGAAAATCTTTGAGGTATTCTAACCATCTTCTCTGCCTCATATTTAGCTCTTTTTGAGAAAATAAATATTTCAAGCTCTTGTGGTCTGAATATACCGTGAACTTTTCTCCATAGAGATAATGGCGCCAAATTTTTAGGGCGAAAATAACAACTGCCAATTCTAAATCATGCACAGGATAATTTTCCTCGTGATGTTTCAATTGTCTTAAGGAATAACAAATTACCTTTCCATCTTGCATGAGAACGCATCCCAAGCCAATGCCTTATGCATCCGTATATACTTCAAATCTACCACCTTCCACAGGTAGTGATAAAATGGGAGCTATAGTAAGATGATTCTTAAGAGTTTGAAAACTCTTTTTACGTTCCTTTGACCAGACAAAAAGATTTTCTTTTCTCGTGAGTCTAGTTAAAGGAACAGTAATCTTTGAGAAGTCCTTAATGAACCTTCTATAATAACCAGCTAGACCTAGAAAACTCCTTACTTCTGATACAGTCATTGGCTGGCTCCAATTTCTAACAGCTTCGACTTTCGAAGGATCCACATCGATACCTTCCTTTGAAATAATGTGGCCTAGGAATGAAACTTCCTTGAGCCAGAATTCACATTTGTTAAGCCTTGCATAAAGTTTATGTTCTGTAAGTGTTTGTAGAGCTATCCTCAGATGTTCTTCATGTTCCTCTTTTATCTTAGAATATATCAAGATGTCATCGATGAAGAAGACGATAAATTGGTCCAGATATGGTTGAAAAACACGGTTCACAAGTTGCATAAATGCTGCTGGGGTATTCGTTAACCCGAATGGCATTACCACAAATTCATAGTGGCCATAACGACTTCGAAAAGTTGATTTATAAATGTCTTCTTCTTTGATTCTAAGTTGATGATAACTTGATCTGAGGTCAATCTTAGAAACATACTCTGCTCCCGAAAGTTGATCGAAGAGCTCATCAACACGCGGCAACGGATACTTATTTTTGATTGTAAGTTCATTCAGTCACCGGTAATCGATGTATAGCCTGAGAGAACCATCCTTCCTCTTGACAAAAAGAACTGGCGCACCCCAAGGGGATGTGCTAGGTCTGATGAAGCCCTTATCCAGTAGTTCCTGCAACTGCTTCTTTAGTTCCTTGAGTTCTATGGGGGACATCTTGTAAGGGGCTATAGAAACCGGTGCTACTCCTGGAATGAGTTCAATAGTGAAGTTCACTTCCCTCTCGGGTGGTAAACTGGGTAATTCGGATGGGAATACATCTAGGAACTCATTCACAATAGGGATGTCTGCTATGATAATTTCCTTGGACTCCGTAATAATGACAGAAGCAAGAAAAGCTTCACATCCTTGCGAGATAAGTTTGCAAGCGTGAAGTGAGGATATGATAGTTGGGTGTTTCTTGTATTTGATGCCAAGAAAAGAGAATCTTGGAAGATCGGGTTTTCGGAAGGATATAATCCTGTTTCTGCAATTGATATAAGCATCATGATCTACAAGCCAATCTACCCCTAAAATGGCATCATAACCTTTCATGTCAAGGCATAGTAAGTTTGCGGGGAGATTATGACCTTCTACTATCACTTCGCTATCAGGATAATAGTTGGTAAGCTTTGTTCCAGAACCTAAGGGTGTGGTAATAGCAAGATCTGAAGGTAAGGGAACTGATACAATTGGTAATGTTTTTGCAAAAGTAGTAGAGATAAAAGAATGAGAGGCACCAGTATCAAATAGCACAAATGCAGGATGGGAATAAATTTGAAGAGTACCTTCCATAAGCCCACCATCCCTAGGCACTTCCTCTTCTTCTAGAACGGCATTGAGACGAGCTTGCCTCCTGCGTCCACCACCAGATGATTGGTCCTTCATAAGGGGGCAATCCGGCATGCGATGCTCCCTGCTTCCACAGCGTAAACAAGCGTCGAGGCGCTTCCAGCACTCTTCAGTCGAATGGCCAAACGTTTTGTAAAAAGTGCAAGCCGTGGCGACTTTCTCCTTCTCCTTAATCTTCTTGTTCTTCTGGGAACTTCCACCGTTCCCACTCCTGGATCTCTTCTTACTATCACGGCTCTTATGAGACTCTGTGATGCTGAATTTCTCTTTCTTGTAACGCCGATCTGATCGTCGGCTGGACTCTTCTCCTTTCCCTTTCAATTTCTTGACCTTTTCTAAGGTCCTCTCACATAAGTATGCCCGCTGAACCATCTCCGCATAAGTACAGTATTTTGGGTCCCAAGTTGCTGAATAAAAGCGGGACGTAACCCGTCCATAAACCGATTTGCCTTTAATAGATCGGTACTGATTAGATGCGGTGCATATGGTGCTAGCCTTGAGAATTGTAATTCATATTCTGCCACTGTCATCATTCTTTATCGAAGAGAGGCGAACTTCATAGCCTTTCTTTCTTTCACATGCTTAGAGAAATACTTGGCACGGAATAAGGTCAGAAAGCCATCCCACGTATGAGGTGCATCGGCCGGAGGTGTCGGAACCGACATCCACCATGTACGGGCATCTTTGTTGAGTTGGAAGGTTCCAAGACGCACCTTCTCTTGATCGGTGCATTGGATGACGTCAAATATACGGTTCATCTCGTCAATCCAGTTCTCTGCTTCGTCCGGATTAGAAGAACCATAGCAACGTAGAGGGTTTAAACTTCAGAAATTACGATGTAAATCGCCAGCCCTTACCCCTGCGCCAGCTTGCGCCATGGTTTGTAATGCCTGAGTAAGGCTGACAACAATTTGTTGCACGCCATTCCAATCTACGCGATGAGCCATGATAATAATAAGGTACCTGCGAGAAATATAACAACTGGTTATTTCTCGTGAAATTGGAAGAAAATTTATCTTAAGGTTAATTAACTATCTTATCCCGGGCTCTACCCAATTCTCACATGGGTATGGGAAATTTCTTCCTTAGTTCATAGGTAGGGGTCCTTAAACCTTGGACTTATCCTATGACATAATTCTTCTCCCTAAGTCTTGAGATTTAGGCTCTGATACCAACTTATCTGTCACACCCCGAGCCTTTATTACAGCGGAAGACTCGCTCGAGGAACGCAAACAGCCAGCATGGTAAGCCTCTTGCAAGCAAGAATGATCAGAGCGCAAGGCAATCACACATAAGAATGTAATTGCATAATAATTAATCAAACTCCAACTTTATTTCATTGATAATCGAGTATTCAAGTACAATAATATTTTCATACTTTTTCCATTCCACTAGACTCAAGAAATAAGAAATTACAAAGACTCGATTTAAACATTGTAGACTTCCTAAGTCTTCACTCTCAATTTGATATGATTTTCGTTCGCTCTCGGACCCGCTACTTGTATAACCCGAATCCGAATTCGTATCACTTCCATCACCTGAAAAAGATTAGAAATAGGTAAAGAGCACACTTTCCCAGTAGGTATCTTCGCATCAACATGATTAGCACTATTAAAGTAATTAACATTTTAGCTCTAAAGAATTTATGTAAAATCCTGTAAAATGCGATCAACCTAAAGTGAAAAGATGATCATGTAAGATAAGATGAACGAGTATGAACTAGCAAGAATGTAACAAGAAAGTAGTAAGGCCTTTCATGAACAAGAATGTAATGAGAATGTACTAGCAAGACCACGTAGTCATCATCCAAACATCTTTTGCTTATGAGCAAGTATTTGGTGAATTTCTGTGGAATATCATGTAACAAGCAAGAAAGTCATGTACAAGTAATTTCATGATGTCGTGGATTTTCACTTATTTATAGAGAAAGTACTCCCAGCGCAATGCGACGCCGGTAGCACCATACCCCATTGTTTATAATAGTATGTTTCTTGCAATCAGCCGAGGGGACTAGCATAGAGCCCTTGAACACAATCAGTGCTATATCGCATCTTCAAGTATAAATCAAGCTATTTCCACGCATATAACAATAAAGTGTGGCCAAGAATGTAGTAAGTTCAATAAGCTCATGATAATAATAATCAATGAATGAACGCTTCAATTTAGAATATGAAAGATCAAGAATGACTTATACTATGTTATGTTCATGGAAATAATTCGGTAGCATAACGACTCATTTCTTAACTTTTCATCCTTTAAAATTAAGTATCTTGATCATTGTGAGAAGTCCTAGAACATCAATGATCCACCTAGGAACTTTAGAATATCAACCCCTTGGTCAAACCTCAGGTTAACAAAATATAGAACTGTGACGGCCTTGTACTGGGCCGTTACATAACGTGACGCTTCAGTATTGGGCCGTTACAATGGTCTGAATTTGAGAGAAGTAAAGATGGACTCAGTACATGCGACGGTCATTTATTGGGCCGTTAGATAAGCCTGACGGTCCAACCTTGATCCGTTACATATCCGAAAACCATAAACCATCGATAGTGTTTTCTAATGATTGGGCTTTCATGGTACAACCAACTCGGCATCCTAGTGGGAATCCCAGGCTCGCGGAGAATTACGGAGGCCTTGAAACAAGATTTTCTAGTCCATTGGAAGGAATATCCAATAGAGAGGTCCTCATGTTCAAGAATATGTTCCTATAGTGCAATGTGTAAACTAATGGCCATATAACGGATAATATGCCATGTACTTAAAGAAAATGACTCTATAGATAGAAAAGACTGTGAAACCATGATAAAACTCCGTCAATACATCTTTTGAAATCATACTTTAAATACAAACTATTAGAGTTTAGCCAATGAAATTAACATAACTCAAAATAACTTAAAAGGCTTGTAATCATGCAATTCCTATCATGAATCAATAATTAAACTCAAAGTCATGATATCAGGTCAAAACTTAGATAACTAGGCTTATTTATAAGTAGACTTGACTAATTTCCTTTCTGTCTCAAGTTGACAGAGAATAGTGTTCTAACGGTCTAGCATAGGCGCATTACAGCCGTGTGACAATTTGTCAAGGGGCCGTTATAGTATTGTAACGCTCCTGTTATGGTGCGTCAGAGACAACAGAACAATTTAAACACAACAGAGAGTGTGACGGCTTATCGTAAAGCCGTTACAGTCATGTGACGGTCCTACCCTAATCCGTCAAAGCTTCTGTTGACAATAAAAATAAGGAACTCTGTCCATGTAAGAAGAATCATAATTACTAACTAATCTAGTCATGATAAACGAAGTAAAGGCCAGATACATGCATAGGTCGCAGTGAATGATCAAGATGATATCTTTTATCTTTGGTTAGGCTAAAGTATGCATGTATGCATGATCTTGCTAAGACCTGAAATTCATAATCTATAATGCATGTAATCAATCAAAATCAGAGGACTTTTATCCCTAACATGTTGTTTTTTACGTTCATGAGATGACCTACCTTTTCCCTGGGCTTTAAACTTCTAATTTGGGTCTTCAAGACACGCCCAAGTTCCCTTCTTCCTATAGTTTTTCAGCAACTTCACGTCACTCTATCTCTTCAATCGCCTGACCTAAAGGTGTGAAATTTGGAGGTTAAGAAGATGAATCTAAGGGGAACAAAAAGTTCTAAAGCAATAAGCTCTAATTACCTCGTTCAGCTCCTCTATTTTCCTGATCTTCAGAGGACTTTCGTTCAGATTCCTGGATTGCTAAGGTCATACCAGCAACTTTGGAAGCCTCTAACTCCTTGGATACTCGACCTCCTATCATGAAATTTTGAGAGTTGTTAGACCTTAGTATTAGAAATAAAAAGTTCAAAAGAACTTACCCAAAATTCTATCTCCTTACCTTAATTCTTCACGAGTCAAAAGTAAGGGTCGCTCAGTTCAGAACTAGGTCTTATTTATAAGGATTGGCTAGGGTTTGAGGATTAGATCATTCTAGAGTCTTAGTTGGCCAAAACCTGATCCCTAAGAGTCCCTAGTAACCTTACATGTTCTCCTAATTAGGTCTCTTGCATATAGGATCCCAAAGATCCCATCTTTTTGCAAGTTCTTCAACTTACGGAATTAACAGGGTGTGACGGTCCAGTCCTGATGTGTTATATGCATGTGGCGGTCGCCCGATAGACCGTTATAGCCAACGTGTGTAGAATTTCAAATTAATAAAACTATTTTATTCATTTTATCTATATAATTATCCAATTAAGGGATATTTATCCTTTAAAATCTGTGAATAAGCTAAATAACCTTCTAGAATATGGGCCAAACTTAATGGGCTTGGTCCTTAAACCTTTTGAGTCTAACTTGAATAGGCTATGCTAATTATTTAACACTATTGGGCCTTATACCCCATTTATTAATTCAATAATCCATCTATTAATCTATTTAGCCCTTCTAATTTCCTAATAAATTCTAGAAAATTTATAATCCGTAAATTATATAAATTCTGGGGCACTACATGAATCAAGATCAAGAGAGAACAAACTAGCAAGAATTCATAAATGTTTACTTCCATAAATTCCAGTTTATTATGTGTATTGCTAACTTACCATTAGCCACTAATCTACTAAAATAAATATTGTTGAAATGATAATGAAGCGGTTCTGTATAGATGCACGGTACGTTCAGAACCTTTCATATGCCTCGGCGGTCGAACGACAGGCCGTTCATGCCCTCTCAGGTCCGAAGGCCTACTGGAGATGAGCGGTCTGTAGAGTGCCGCTGGGGAAGACAAACGGTCTGGGATTGGCCGCCTGATGGAAGGGTGGTTAGGGGTCTGCCGCTCGTTCCACGAAACATATCAGAGATAAAACACATGAACGGTCAAGCACTGGCCGCCTATCTAGGATGGGCGGTCTATCGAGAGGCAGCGCATGTCAGGGCTGTCTCTGCTACCTTCGCCTTACCCGCCTCCGGCGAGTCCGGCTACGGTTAGCTAAAATAGTTAAATACACACAACATAGAGCATGAAATTTATGGCTTTTACTATCAACAGAACAAGCACAAAAAGTTGTATAAGATAGCTTGATCAATTAAAGGTTTAGTGCCTGCAATCCCTACTAAAAACGAAGTGGAACAATGCTAACCCTAATTCTAACAAGCTTCCACTAAAACTTAAAATTCTCGCAGGATACTAGATAACATTTAAGGCTTTTTAGACCAAAAGAAAGAGGACTTGTCGATGCTTCTAACTATATATAATACTTAGGGTTTGGCTTGCTATCACCTACCTTAATCGAAGGATGAATGGGGAAGAGGGATGCCGATCGCGCTAGGCACACACCGCCGGTGATCGCCACGATTCTCCCTTGATCGAGTTCCTCCCTGGCCGCCACAGCTTCAAAACAATTTTAGGGTGGCAGAGGCTCATTTTTATAGGTTCTATAGGGTCTGGAGAGTTTTAATCGCGGAGATAGAGTCCACACAACTTAGTCATGCGCGAAACACATCGGATAGTGTTGTAGCCACCTTTCGCCGCCAAATACACCTCCTAGGGTTAGGGTTTCAGAGAATAATAAGAGAGGAAATGATCTCTTAATCCTAACCTTTCATTTGCATTCGATTTTAGCTTAAATGGTTTAGTATTGGGCTATAATTTCACGTTTTAAGGTCCGATTAGGCTAAGTGTTGATTTGTGTCTTAATCTTCTAATTTGGCTTATTTAAGAATTTTATTTGGGCTGGTCATAGAAGACAATTTTACTACACGTTTTATCCCTACAAGATTCTAAATTTTCTAGATTTTTATAAAATGGTCGAAGTTTTACCTATCCTCTTTCTTAAGGAATTACGTATTAATTTCTCAAAAAATTTTATTCTTTACTATACCGGGGTGCTACACCCTCCCCCACTTTAAGGAATTTGGTCGTCCAAATTCACTGAACTTGATAAAAAAGGGAGTGAAATAGCCCACCTAGAATAAGGCGGGATACTGCTTCCGCATGGTATCTTCTGACTCCCAAGTAGCCTCTTCGGTTCCACGCTGACTCCACTGTATTTTAACCATGGGTATGGAACGATTCCTGAGTTGTTGCTACTTATGATCCAGAATCTTGATAGGTGTTTCTTCATAAGTCAAATCTTCATTCAGCTCCAAATCTGCATGCTGAATGACATGACTGGGGTCATACACATATTTCCGCAGCACAGACACATGGAAGACATTGTGTACTCCTGATAACTGAGACGGTAGTGCTAATCGGTAAGCAACCTCTCCCACTATTTCCAGAATCTCGAATGGACCAACATATCTTGGACTCAGCTTGCCTTGAATACCCAACCTGCGAATCCCTCTCATTGGAGAAACCTTCAAAAACACGTGCTCACCGACCTGAAATTCCAAGGCTCTCCTTCTGTTGTCGGCATAGCTCTTCTGTCTTGATTGTCCTACTTGCAACCGATCTCTGATAATATGGATATTCTTGGACGATTCAAAAATGAGATCTGGTCCCAGCCATTACTTCTCACCTACCTCCTCCCAACATAATGGAGATCGACAGCTTCTTCCATACAAAGCTTCAAACGGAGCCATCTGAATACTGGACTGATAACTATTGTTGTAGGCGAATTCAATCAAAGCCAAGTGATCACTCCAACAACCTCCAAAATCAATCATGCAGGCTCTAAGCATATATTCCACTATTTGGTTGGTTCTTTCAGTTTGTCAGTCTGTTTGTGGATGAAAAGCGGTACTGAAATTCAGACGGGTTCCCAAAGATTCTTGCAATCCTTTCCAAAAATGTGAGGTGAATATGGGGTCTCTATGAAACACAATGCTGAGTAGAATACCATGGAGTCTTACAACTTCCTTCATATACAAAGCAGTTAAGACATCAACTGTCCACTTAGACTTAATGGACAAGAAATGAGCAGACTTTGTCAATCTGTCGATGATCACCCATATTACATCAAATCCACTACGAGTCCTAGGTAGACCCATAATAAAATCTATGCCAATACTCTCCCACTTCCATTGAGGTATATCAAGTGGTTTCAATTTCCCTGCAGGTCTGAAATGCTCAGCCTTGACTTGCTGACATACCAAACATCTACTCACAAATTCTGCAATTTCCTTTTTCATATTCGACCACCAAAAGGATCTTTTCAAATCCTTAAACATCTTAGTACCTCCAGGATGAATAATGTATCTGGATTTATGAGCTTCTTCGAGAATCTTATTCTTTATTTCAGCTACAGCAGGTACACAGGTCCTTCCCTGAAATAACAATCTGCCATCATCAGCTACCATGAAATCAGGTCTGTTACTCAAACTCTCCTTGATCTCTACCAACTCTGGGTCATTGTCTTGCAAGGACTTGATTTCTATCAAGAATTCTGGTTTAAGTTGAATCTGAGCAATCGTAACCCGATCCTTGTCAACATTAAGATCTAAACTAGCTAACTGCTCCAACAGTCTCCATTCTTGCAACATGAGATGTGACAACTTAGCTATTGGCTTACGGCTCAAGGCATCCGCTACTACATTCCCCTTTCCAGGATGATACTCTATGGAGAAGTCAAAGTCTTTTAAATACTCAAGCCATCTTCTCTGTCTCATATTGAGTTCTTCTGAGAAAATAAATACTTCAGACTCTTATGGTCTGAGAACACTGTAAATGTCTCTCCATACAAGTAGTGCCTCCATATCTTCAAGGCGAACACTACAGCTGCTAGTTCCAAATCATGAACAGGATAGTTCTCTTCATGCTTCCACAACTACCTAGAAGAATAGGCTATCACTTTCCCATGCTGCATGAGCACACAACCTAGACCAATGCCTGAAGCAACAGTGTACACCACAACACCTCCTTCTCCAGATGGTAAAGCCAAAATAAGGGCAGTAGTTAGACATTCCTTCAAGGTCTTAAAGCTTCTCTCGGAATCCTCTGACAAATCAAATTTGTTCTCCTTGCGGGTTAATCTTGTTAAAGGCACCGCGATCTTGGAGAAATCCTGAATAAACCTCCGGTAATAACCTGCAAGGCCTAGGAAACTTCTAACTTCAGTTACATTAGTAGGCCTATCCCAATTCTTCACTGCCTCTACCTTCGAGGGGTCAACAGAAATACCTTCCTTTGTAATAATATGCCCTAGAAAGTAAGGACACCTCTTGCAGCCAGAATTCACACTTACTAAACTTGGCATATAGCTGATGGTCTCTCAATATTTGTAACGTCATCCTCAAATGTTCAGCATGCTCCTCTTACTCTTAGAATAAATCAAGATATCGTCAATAAACACCACGACCCACTGATCAACATAGGGCCGAAACACATTGTTCATCAACTGCATGAAAGCTGCGGGTGCATTCGTTAGTCCAAAAGGCATTACTACAAATTCAAAATGCCCATACCTACTACGGAAGGCCATCTTATAGATATCCTCTTCCTTAATTCACAACTGATGGTATCCTGATCGAAGATCAATCTTAGAAAAATACTGAGCTTCTGCTATCTGATCAAATAATTCGTCAATCCTCGGTAATGGATATTTGTTCTTGATAGTCAGCTAGTTCAATTGTCGATAATCGATGCACAACCTCATCGAACCATCCTTCTTCCGGACGAACAATACTAGGGCTCCCCACGGGGATGTACTTGGACGAATGAACCCCTTCTCAAGTAATTCCATTAACTGTTGCTTCAATTCCCTCAGCTCCGCGGGAGACATACGATAAGGAGCTTTAGAAATAGGGGTCGCGCCAGGAATTAAATCAATAGAAAAGATAACGTCTCTCTCAGGTGGAAGTCCTGGCAATTCCTCAGGAAAGACATCTGGAAAGTCTCGGACGATAGAAATGTCCTTAATCTCGATCTTCTTCTCAGGGGTCACATAAACAAAGGCTAGAAAAGCCTGACATCCTTTCCTCATCAACTTATCAACTCGAAGGGATGAATTAAGTGGCACAGACTTATGGTGCCTAACCCCTATAAAAGAAAGTCCAGGATGTCTAGAAAAAGACACAGAATTAGAACTGCAATGAACATTGGCCTCATACTTAGCCAACCAATCTGCTCCTAAAATTACATCATAATCTTTCATATCCATGCAAACTAAATCAGCTGGCAAGTTCCGTTCATTAATCATAACCTTACTAGAAGGATAGAAATACGTAATTGCTAAACTAGAATCAATAGGGGTTGAAATCTCTAACGGAGAATTCATCAAGACTGGCTTCACAGCTAAAGACTTAGCAAATTCCTGAGAAACAAAAGAATGAGTGGCACTGGTATCAAAGAGAATGAATGCTAGCTTATCATGTGTAATAAGAGTACCTTCAACGAGTCCACCCTCCTCGGTGGTTCCGACATCATCTTCATGTAGGGCTTGGAGCTTGCCCTGCTGCTTCTTAATTCCTTGCAGCTTAGTCGAGGTAGCTTGATCAGACAAAAGGGGACACTCTAGAATACGGTGGTCCCTACTACCACAACGCATGCAGGCACCCAGCTTGCGCCAACACTCTTCCATCCTGTGACCTGGACGGTCACAATACTTGCGCACGCCCTTAAATGGCACAGTAGGGCCAGGCTTCTTGTCATCATTCTTCGACATTTTACCCTTCCACGATCCAGACCCGCCATTGGGCCTTTTCTTGCCATTGTCAGGTTTGATACTCCCAGAACCAGTAGGTTGTTCCTTCTTATCACCCCTTCCACGGATTCTCTCCGTCATTTCTAAGGTGTCTTCCAAGACTTGAGCTTTCCTTACCATCTCCGCATAAGTTTGAATTTCCATTGACGCTAACTGGTTGATATACTGCAACTTCAGCCCACTGAGAAAATGCTTAGCCTTCATCTTCTCTGTAGATATCAAGTGAGTGGCATAACGAGATAACCGAGAGAACTGAGCTTCATATTCAGCTACAGATAGATTCTGCTGCTTCAAAGTAGCAAACTTAGTCGCTTTCTTTTCTTGCACTCTATCAAAAAAAATATTTGCTATTAAAGAGTTCCTCGAACTCCTTTCATGAAACTTGTCTATCTCCAAGGGTAGCCTTCACTGCATCCCACCATGTTCTTGTATCACGCTCCAGCTGGAAGGTCATTAAAAGAACACGCTCCTGATCGCTACAGTGCATCAGTTCAAAGATCCTCTCCATCTCTTTTAGCCAGTGCTCGACTTCATTAGGGTCGGTCGAGGCTCCAAAATGTGGGGGATTCATCCCACGGAAGTTTCGGTGAAGATCGCCAGCTCCGTGGTTCGCTGCTCCTCCTTGGGCCACTTGCTGAAAGGCCCGAGTAAGTCCTTGAACCGTTCGCTACATGTCTCACCATTGCGAACGCTCTGCCGCCATTAGAACGTCCTACACGTAGAATTATTTTAGGGTCATTAAGAAGGGAATCTTAGAATTAGATTATTAACTCAACCCAAGTCTCTACCTAAATCTCACTAGGTTGGGTTCTTAGACTTATAACAAGGTTATAGGTTCTACGACATCACTTAGGATCCTAGAACTTAGAAAACCTAGGAATATTAGAAACCTGACTCTGATACCACCAAACTGTCACGCCCCGACGCGGAATATCAGGACTGGCAGTAGAAACAATTAATAATATTATGCTCATTTTCAGACATTCTATGCTAAAGCTAAAGGGTCAATACAACACCATGAACAGAAAATAAGTCCATTAACTAAATAAACATCAAATGCTCCATAATCCAATTACATCATCCTTTTAAACCAACTTAAGAAAAACTTCTAACATAACATTCACTGGCCATCATTAAATCAATATTGACTCAGCAATTACAACTCTGCTTGACATGCACTCTAAACCATAACTAGACACAAAACATCTGTAACGACTCTTTGAAATCTCCAACTGGCACGCTCCAGGGTTGTCACTCTTGCCCATCCCCATCGGTCTGCGAATCTTCACCTGAGCTACCTGAAAGGGAGAAACAACTGGGTGAGGGAACGCTCAGTAGGTAATAACAGGCAAGTTTAAGTAATTAACCAATTAATTGCATTTATATGTGCGAAAAAGAATGAAATGAAATGACGATATGACAAAGTAACAGAATATAAAGAAGGCGAGATCATGATGTAACTGGAAATTGGCCAACAAGCAAGAATTTACCAAGTCAATAAAGATTCAAGTAAGAGATTATGTCGTAGACATGACGCTAGTCATGCACTCGGTGCAATGCCTCATCATGTCATTCAAACTCCCCGGGGCACAAGTACTTTTCGGGCGCTCCTCCCAGGACCAGACCGGGCACTTATGATGTGTTGGCATTGATTTCATAGATCCAAGATCCCAAGTTATGTCTAGACATTAATCAAGTTAAATGGCCAATTATATCAAGGTATGAACTTTCCTCGGAAAACCCAAGGATAAGTCGAAGAGATACTTTGTCCAGAAAGTTCAAGTTATCAAGAACCAATCAGGTCCTTGGATTCAATATCAGAAAACACGGAAAACAATTTTGGATGATATGTGGTCTAAACTGGGCCGCTCAAGCTATGTACGGTCTCCACTGGGCCGTCCAGGATAGAATTGGGCTGAGGATCAGCCTCAACAAAGTCAAAGATAAACGGACTATTCTAGGCCGCTCTTATAAGAATGGTCAGAAATGGGCCTTTCAACTATCAAGGACGGTCAATAATGGGCCGCACATGGCTAGAAGGGCTGGAAGCCCAAAGAACAAGATAAGCGGAACGGTCCAATAAGATACGCTCGAGTACATGAACGGGCCTAATCAGTCCGTTCAACTGGGCTTAACTTAATAAACTAGAAATCTACCCAAATGGTCTCCGGGCTACCATAAGTGGGGCAGAACTGAACCAGGGTCCAGCCCACTCTCCACTGGTCAGCCTAGGGCTTACTGGGTCGATCAAACCGTGATTTGGTCAAAGAAAGGATAAGGATAATCGATCAATCTTAATTGGCAATTAGCCAGGGATGCATGGTTCCTAATGGGCCGCCTATTGAGTTAAACGGTCCAAATCCGGCCGTTCAAGACTCAGTCGGTCCAAATTGAGCCGTGACTCACAACACAGCAATCCAAGCGGTTCGATCACGTGAACATGTTCAGGTCTTGGTGGTAGAACCTACCCGGCATCCTAGTGGGAATCCCAGGCTCGGGGGGACTTACAGAGGTCCTGTAATGAAGGTCCTAGTCTGACGGAAGGAGTATCCGGCGGAGTGTCCCAACCATTACAAGGAAATGAGGCTAATAAAACATCAGAAACCAGTGTAGCGGTCAGTCAATCCTACCGAAGTAGAATGACTTTCAAACAATCCTAATAACAATTTCAATTATCAATGGATCATAATTAAGATTAACTTCATTGGAAAAGATGAATCAAGATCAAGTGAGAACAAACGAGCAAGAATTCATAAATGTTTACTTCCATAAATTCCAGTTTATTATGTGTGTTGCTAACTTACCATTAGCCACTAATCTACTAAAATAAATCATGTTCAAATGATAATGAAGCAGTTCTGTATCGATGGGCGGTCCATTCAGAACCTTTCATATGCCTCGGCGGTTGCACGATAGGCCGTTCAAGCCCTCTCAAGTCGAAGGCCTGCTGGAGATGAGCGGTCTGTAGAGTGCCGCTGGGGAAGATGAACGGTCTGGGACTGGCCGCCTGATGGAAGGGCGGTTAGGGGTCTGCCGCTCGTTCCACGAAACATATCAGAGATAAAATACATGAACGGTCAAGCACCGGCCGCCTATCTAGGATGGGCGGTCTATCGAGAGGCCGCACATGTCAGGGCGGTCTCTGCTACCTTCGCCTTGCCCGCCTCCAGCGAGCCCAGCTAGGGTTGGCTAAAACAGGTAAATACACACAACATAGAGCATGAAATTTAGGGCTTTTACTATTAACAGAACAAGCATAAAAAGTTGTATAAGATAGCCTTATCAATTAAAGGTTTAGTGCCTGCAATCCCTACTAAAAATGAAGTGGAACAATGCTAACCCTAATTCTAACATGCTTCCACTAAAACTTAAAATTCTAGTAAGATACTAGATAACATTTAGGGCTTTTTAGACCAAAACAAAGAGGACTCGTCGATACTTCTAACCATATATAATATTTAGTGTTTGGCTTGCTATCACCTACCTTAATTGAAGGATGAAGGGGGAAGAAGGATGTCGATCACGCTCGGTACACACCGCCGGTGATTGCCGCGATTCACCCTTGATCGAGCTCCTCTCCGACCGCCACAGCTTCTAAACGATTTTAGGGTGGCAGAGGATCATTTTTATAGGTTCTATAGGGTCTGGAGAGTTCTAATCGTGGAGATAGAGTCCACGCAACTCAGTCATGCGCGAAACGCGCCGGTTAGGTTTGCAGCCACCTTGCGCCACCAAATACACCTCCTAGGGTTAGGGTTTCAGAGAATAATAAGAGAGGAAACGATCACTTAATCCTAACCTTTCATTTGCATCTGGTTTTAGCTTAAATGGTTTAGTATTGGGCTCTAATTTCAAGTTTTAAGGTCCGATTAGGCTAAGTGTTGATTTGGGCCTTAATATGCTAATTTGGCTTATTTAAGAATTTTATTTGGGCTAGTCATAGAAGACAATTTTACTAAACGTTTTATCCTCTACAAGATTCTAATTTTTTTGGATTTTTATAAAATGTTAAAAATTTTACTTATCCTCTTTCTTAAGGAATTACGTATTAATTTCTGAAAAAAATTTATTCGTTATTATACTGGGGTGCTACACGGTAACCCTACCGTAGAAGTCTGCCCACACAGGCACGACCAACCGGGACCGCACAGTCCCACACTGGCACAGCGAAACCTCGGTGAAGCCACTGGCACCCTGGCCACTACCTCGAAAACACCAGACGGTCCAGAAAGCCACGTCTCGTAGACGGGAAACGGAACCCGGAAGCAGGAGAGTCACGTCTCACGTGACTGGAGTACCTGCCCACCAGAAGTAAGGTCGGATGCGTCCACTGACGACTTAGATCGCGCCTCAGGTGTCTCCCCCCGTCCCAGCGGGAACTGAGACACCATACAAGTAACCACAGAACAAGCGACTAGCTGGGGTCGCGCTGCCCGGTGCGGGTCCACTGCCCCCAACCACGTGTGCACACACTGACCACACGTCCTAGGTATGGCCCTCTCACTGGTTTTCCCCTCAGTTGGACTCTGGCGTCAAATGTGGGGCACGACGATAACCAGCCTAAAAACCATCTCTCGGGGTAGCCTGGCCACCACTTCCTGGTGGGACCACTCGTGTGTCGGTAGGCTATGACTAGTGGGGAGTCACTGATGTGACCACTCTCTGAGGAGAAATTCCGAGAACCACACATGCACCCTGTGCAAAAGTTACGAGGAACCAAGTGGCGTCAAGCCACTGGACTATGGACAGAACTCTAGACTCACTAAATCCAATGGTCCATGAGTCACAAGACTAAGGGTCAAGACCGTCGTACGCAACGACGCAATGCCGTTAATCTAGCCTGATCCCTAGGTCAAAAACCACGGTCGCATGATTACCGAGGTATCTCACAAGCCGTTGAGACCATCCCCTCAAAAGCGAACTCAAGAGACCTCCAGCCCCAGGCTGGGTAATTGGACGCACAGTCCAAGGCCACAAACATGGCCCACGCGGAAAGCACAGAAGCATGATTCCCAAGGTAGCTCACAAGCCGCCACGCTGATTCCCCATCCTAGGGAAAAGTAGGAAACCTCCAGCCCTAGGCTGGATGACTGGACTCGCAGTCCAAGGCCAAACACTTGGCCCAATCGGGAACCATCTTCCAAGGAAACCCACGACGTGCGGGGAAACCCCACCGCACTCACACCGATACACGGTGACTCGATCAAGCGTAACATAAAGCCCAGAACACACACACCTACGGGCACACTAGTCGAGGTAACACGGTACCTCCAGACACCCCAGAAACACGGACACAAAAATCACAAGGTGTCTGGGACATTCACGAGGCCGAAGGTCGACCACTGGGTCACAACCGGGTCGACCGGAGACCAACACAACGTGAACCCGACATCGCAAGTACGGAAATCGCCTGGCGGTCTAACCCTAGACCGCCACGATGGCTAGCGGTCTAACTCTAGGCCGCCAAAGCAAGGCTAGTGGTCTAACACTGGACCGCCACACACTGAAATCACAGACCCCTCGCGGTCTACCCTTGGACCGCGAGGCACTGGCTAGCGGGCTACCTCTGGACCGCTAAACCCTCGGAACACACGAAACTCAAGCGGTCTTAGCAGTCTACCTTTGGACCGCCAAGGACCCTGGAGGTCTATCACGTGACCGCCAACCTTGAGCTGACATAGGGAGACCCCTAGCGATCTACTCTTGGTTCGCTTGGCGCCCCTAGCAGTCTCTTGAACGATCGCTAAGGCGTCCCGAATCCGAAACGGCAGGAAACCGCCCAAAAACCTGATCCACGCCCCAATCACCCCCGGGTGATGGGGAAACAAAGAGAAATCCATCCCCAAGCCTCCTAGCATGCATATATGCCCTTAGATCAATCAAAAGCCTCACGAAACGGGAGATCCGGCTCACACCCCAAAAACATGGATTTTACCCAAAATGGCAATAAACCCACGCTCAGCTCGCCACGGCCTACCAAATCCGTGGGAAATGAAATACATGAGCTGAGGGTCCATCACCCTACCTCCATCGAAGATTTTGCGCCCCGAGGTCGCTGATCCGCGAAGAAACACAGTTTAAACCCTCGTCGGCTCGCGATCCCACGACCGAGCTTCCACGCACCACCGGCCCTCGATCCTCGACCCGTTCCTCACCTCCCGCCATCGCCGCCTCGCCCTCCTCCGCCACCGTCGGCCGCCCGGGGAGAGGGGGAGAGAAAGAGACGGGAGAGAGTGAGAAAGAGAGAATGGGGAGAGAGAGAGGTTAAGAGGTTAATATATAGGAAAATTTAGAAATTCTGGAAAATACCAAAAAATAGGAAAAATACTCCCCGCGATCATCAAAAAACGCACAATGCAGTGGTAATGTCCCGAAGTTAGAGAACACAACGGTTCAACCTACACGGGATTTCGAAGGTCCGTCATGGAAAAACACGTGTAAAGTACAAAATACACTCCGAGACCCATGAAAATGATCCGAAAAATATCTAAAAAATCCGGGGCATTACACTAACTACATGTATTGGAAGAACAGGATGGTGGTGTTCTTACGAGCTCAGAGCCATGAGCTGTGGAGAGTTGTCACCAGCGGTCCATTTGAACTCCTTGAAGATGAAAGCGCATGGACTAGGGAACAAATTAGATTGTCAACCGTTAACTGGACAGCTCTAAACATCATGCAGTGTGTCGTGCATCTAGAGGAATATTCAAGAATCTCTGCTTGCAAAACTGCCAAGAAGATGTGAGACCGCTGGAGCTGATCTATGAAGGAACGCCCCAGGTGAGAGCAACTAAGGTAAATATGCTCACCTCTGATTATGAACTATTTAAGATGAAGCATGATGAAACTATATCTGAGATGTATGCGAGGCTCTCACTGATCACTAATAGTCTTAAGGCTCTAGGAAAATAATTTTAGGAAAGTGATCTAGTTAGGAAGATCCTTAGGTCCTAACCCCTGCGTGGCACACAAAAGCCACCGTGATAGAAGAATCCAGGGATCTATCCACTATGACAATCACGGTGTTGATGGGATCATTAATGACATATGAGATTAACCTCAAGAGGAGTGTGGAAGAAAACAAGAAGAGAAAAACTATAGCCCTCAAAGTGTCTCGGAGTAGTGGAGAGAGCAGTGAAGAGTATGAGAATTTCTCCTATCTAGATGATGCTCAACAAGTAATGCTGACTTGTTAGTTTTAGAAGTTTTTGAGAACCAAAGATAAAACCTTCAGAAAAAGAAGGGCACGGCAGACTGGTAAGAACCAAAATTTCAAATCTGATAAAAATAGAAATTCTGACAAAATTGTTTGTTATCATTGTAAGAACGCAAGTCATATGAAGGGAGTCTGCCCGGAATTGTTGAGGAAGAATGTCAAAGTGCAAAAAAAGAAGCCTCAAGCCATAGTTTGCACATGGAGTGATGAAGAACAAGACATTTAGAGTGGATCTTCAGAGGAAGAGGAGCAAGGGATATGTCTGATGGCCAACAGCGATGAAGAGGTAAGCAATCCCTTTGAAAAATATTCAATTGATGACTGGGAAGATGCTTATGTAGATTTGTTAGATAAATTCAACTGTCAAACCAAAGAATACAAAGTAGTGAAAAGAAAACTGAATAGTGTCATTCATGATCAAACTTCTGTGGAAAAAGAGAATGAAAATCTCAGGAAACAGATTGAAGAAGTAAACTTACTGAAAATTGAGAATGAAAATTTGAAAACAAAAAATGAGGAAACCAAGAAATGCCTAGTGACTTCAAAACAAAATTTCAGAAAATCCGAAAGGAAAAAGAGTTAACAACTGAAAAATATGAAGCTGTCAAGAATGCTAACTGTGAAATTCAGAAACAATGTGAAAAGCTTTAATAAGACTTAAATGACAAACAAGCCATGCTTGAGAAATTTGTTTAGGAAAAGACAAATCTAGATACCATGCTAGGTATGGAAATAAATTTCAACAAAGAAGGATTGGGATATGAACCCTCAAGTAAAAAGCCCCTTGAATTCAAAACTGTGACCTTCTGTCAAGAGAAGGGTAAGGAAAAACGGGACATCCCATCCAGTTCAAACAGCAACAAACATGTCCAGTAACCAAAGATGATGACATTCATAAAAGCTAGTTCAACAAATCCCACAGGACAACTAACCAAAATCTAGGGTAACCAAACTGTTAAAACTACCCTGCATCGACCCAGCCCAAGTGCTGAGTCGAAACACCATGTTCAAGATAGAACTAAAGATGGATGTCAAGCTGATGTGCATTGACGCAGCCCACACCACAGGTCGATGCAGCATGCCCAGAACAGAAATTCAAGAAAATATAGAAATGTGAATAATTACAAGTCGCACTAGTCTCATCTTGATTACTCTCAAGAGTGTTTAAATAAGCACAACTTCCAAAATCAGAAAACCTTCATGAAGAATTCCATAAGTTATTTTGGAAGAAAGTGGAATAAAAAAATTTCTAATAAAGCTCAAAGAAGACCAAACCCAATGCCTGTCGCCACCAAACCTGTCAATGCTGAAAATAAGAGATTTAATTAGAAGAAAAGTATTAGACAAATTTGGATTCCTAAAAACTTGCTGAAGGACTTGAATGATACTTTTGGACCCAACTTTTCTTGGGTTCCAAAATATTCTGCTTGATTTATTTGCAGGTCAGTCTGGCAGTAATGCACAACAGATGGTACTTAGATAGTGGTTGTTCCAGACATATGACTGGAGACCAAACCAAGTTCAGTGAGCTGGAATTGAAGGTAGGGGGACTGGTCAAGTTTGGAGGGAGAATAAAGGTAGAATAATTGGTTTAGGCACCATTGGTAAGTTTCCCTCAAATATTGTTGAAAAAGTTTTACTTGCTGAAGGTCTCGAGCATAATTTGTTAAGCATTAGTCAAATATGTGATAAAGGTCACAAAGTTATTTTTGATAACCATGCTTGCAAGATTTTTGAAATAAATTCTGACATAGTTAAATTTGTAGGGCATAGAGTCAATAATGTCTACATAGTAGACTTGAATAAACATTCAGCATCAAATTTGTGTTTATCTGCTAACCTAGATAATAATGCTTTTAATTGGCATAGGAGGTTAGGCCATGCTAGTTACAGCACTTTAAATAAACTGGTCAAGCATGATCTAGTTAGAGGTTTACCCAAAATCTAATTCAAAACAAATTCAAAAATATGTGATGCATGTGCATTGGGCAAACAAACCAGAAAATCTTTTAAACTTAGAACATAATCACTATCTTCCAAGCCACTAGAATTTATTCACATGGACTTATTTGGCCCCACATGAACCCAAAGTTTTAATGGCAAAAGATTTGGGTATGTGATTGTGCATGATTATGCTAGATTTGCATGGATATTTTTCTTGGCTCATAAAAATGATGCATTTCTGGAATTCAAACATTTCTTTAACAAAATAAAGCAAGAAGGTAAGCACAAAATTTGATTAATCCAATCTCATCATGGGGGGAATTTGAAAATTCAATGTTTTTATATTTTTGCGACAGTGAAGGACTGACTCATAAATTTTCCTCTCCCAAGACCCCTGAGCGAAATGGAGTAGTCGAGAGTAGAAATAGAACTATCGTAGAGATGGCCAAAATGATGTTAATTGAAAGTCAACTACCATGAAGATTTTGGGCGGAAGCTACAAATACTGCCTGTTATACAATTAACAGGGCCATGGTAAGACCCATTCATAAGAAAACGAGCTTCTGAAAGGTAAGAAACCAAGCTTGACTTACTTCAAAATTTTTGGTTCTAAGTGTTTCATTCATAATAATGATAAAAAGGACTTAGACAAATTTGAAGCCAAGAGTAGTCCAGGAATTTTTCTAGGATATTCTGAATTATCAAGGGCATATCGGGTCCTTAACATTTCTAACCAAACAGTAGAGGAGTCCCCTCATGTCATATTTGATGAAACATTCAACTCTACTAACATGGATGATGTTGACAGAAAATCAAGAGATGTTGGAGAATTTATGGAGGACAAGCTGAATGAAGAATCACAAGAACCTGCGGCACAAAATGATCCAATTCAAGGTGAGTCAGCCGAGCAAGGTGAGTCATCAACCAATATCAGATTTCTAAAAGACCATCTTGCACATAACATCATAGGTAATTTACATGATCCCCCTAGGACTAGATCTTATCATCAAGAAGTCAATAATCAAGATCTAGTAGCACTTGTGTCCCAAATTGAACCCAAAACCATAGAAGAGGCCTTAAAAGATGAATCTTGGATAAATGCCATGAACGAAGAATTGGGTCAATTTGAAAGAAATAAAGTCTGGAATCTAGTTCCTAGACATGAAAAAGTGTCTATCATAGGAACTAAGTGGGTCTTTAGGAATAAGATAAATGAAGATGGAATAATTTCTAGAAATAAAGCCAGGTTGGTGGCGAAAGGCTGCTGTCAAGAATTTGGGGTGGATTTTGATGAATCCTATGCACCAGTTGCTAGGATGGAGGTAATTAGAATTTTGCTGGCATTTGCATGCTCAAATAACATTAAACATCATCAAATGGATGTAAAAAGTGCTTTCTTAAATGGGTTCATAAAAGAGGAAGTTTATGTTGAGCAACCCCCTGGCTTTGAGTTATCTGTGCTGCCTAACCATGTCTTCAGGTTAAATAAAGCCATGTATGGACTGAAACAGGCCCCACGGGCATGGTTTGATAGACTGACAGAATTTCTACTCAGTAAGGGCTACTGTAGAGGTAAGGTGGATCAGACTCTTTTTACAAAAAATCTGAACAACCATCTTATCATAGTTCAGGTATACATGGATGATATTGTTTTTTTTCAACATGCACTGAACTATGTGATGAATTTACAAATTTGATGTCTAGTGAGGTTGAAATGGGCCTGGTTGGAGAACTGAAATATTTTCTTGGCTTATAGGTTCAGCAGATGAAGGGCGGCTGCTTCATCAGTCAAACAAAGTACACATTGGAAATCCTAAAGAGGTTCGGTATGGACAAAGTGAAGCATATAGCTACTCCAATGGGTACAAATATCTCCTTAGATGCTGATGAGTCAGGTAAAGAAGTAGATGCAAAATTATACCGAGGTATGATTGGCTTCTTACTATACTTAACTGCCTCAAGACCTGACATTCAATTTAGTGTGTGTATGTGTGCTAGATTTCAATATAGACCTAAAGAATCTCATCTTGCTGCTATCAAGAAGATATTTAGATACATTGCACGCAGGCACACATAATCTAGGTCTTTGGTTTCCCGCTGCACATACATTAGATTTAATTTCATATACTGATGCAGACTATGCAGGCTGCAAGTTAGATAGGAAGAGCATAAGTGATTTTTGTCAATTCTTAGGTGGGTGTTTAGTTTTTTGGGCTTCCAAGAAATAACATTATGTGTCCCTCTCTACTGCAGAGGCTGAATACGTAGCTATAGGGAGTTGTGGTACACAAGTCATTTGGATAAAACACCAGCTCAAGGACTACAATGTAGACCTTGGTTGCACACCTATATACTGTGATAACACTAGTGCAATAAACCTATCTAAAAACCTTATTCTGCATCCACGATCTAAGCATATAGATATCAGACACCACTTCATAAGAGATGAAGTTTCTAAGGGAAATTTTGAATTAATCCATGTAGGCACAACACATCAAATTGTAGATATATTCACTAAGCCCTTGGATAATGAAAATTTCTCTACCTTGAGGAGAGAGTTGGGCATCTTCAGATCATCCTGACTTCTAAATTCCATCACTTTTCAGTCTATGTATTATGTGAGTCTGTAGCATGCCATGATGCATTAAGGTCTCTGCTCCGACCTGTTAATTCAAATTCTTCACATCTGCAATCCTATGAATAGTATCTGCATCGACGCACCCTGATCACAGGTCGACGCATCTCTGCATTTCAATGTTCAACCATCCTTGGTATATAAAATGGTGTTAGGAGAAGGGCAGATTATGTCTGTCTGAGAACCTGCACTACGCGTGAGGTGGTCATAGAACAAAGCTCTCCGCCAAGGACCAAGGCTACTTGACTCATGTAGTCAGGGGGAGATTTCTTTTTGGTCTGGTTAAGCATTTTTTCTTGAGTCCATGCAGTCAAGTTCATAAGAGGAGTTTGTCTACTTTTGGAGTCTGTCAGATCATATTGTGATTATTGAGAATCTTATATAGTCCTTTCATAGATCTTAAATTATAGAGCTCTCTTAAAATTTTAAGTCTGTTAACTAAAAGTTCAGCCAAGAAGTTTAAGTCTTATGATCTTGTATAGACTAAGATAAAGGTTCTGAAGAATATCTTCCTACACGACTTAATGAGTAAAGAACAATGTTGGATTATAATGCCCTGAATTCTTCTAAAAGCTTGAACATTAAACATAAGGAGGCAACTCTAGCTGAAAATATGTACATTTAGTATTGTCTTCAAACTCTCTACTTCAATGAAATCAAAGGGGTAAAATCTATTTAGAGCAATGGTATGGTTTACTGAGATACCAACTCCTTCACCATGAAGTGAAGTGAGTTGTGTCATGAAGTGCTAGATTAACTCTGATTAAAAAATAAATTGCCTATGCAACCATGGCAGAGCAATGGCATAGAATGTTGAGTAACTGGGTCACTTCACTTGAGACGTGTTGTGCCTCACGTAAAAAGACATTTCTACTGCTAACTCTGTTCTTAAAAGAGAGGCATTAAGATTACCACAATGAGTAACTGGGGATTCATAGATCTAACCAATGTGTCTCCTCACGCAAAAGGTGTAGGTTCAACCACTTTGCTCAATGGGAAAAAGAAATTCATTTAGAAACAATGTTGAAACTAATCAAAGCCCCCAATGCAAAGTATGGTATGGTTTGTTTGTTTTAAATACTCCTGGAACAGTTTCACTTGAGAAGTCTCTGAAAATTTAACTAGTACAACATTTAGATAGCTTATTCAAGGCATCGATATGACAATTTGCTCGCTCTCCTTATTCCTGTATGAAGATAATTTTCAAGATTTTCTACTCTATGTCCTTCTAGATCATCAGTCTGAAACATCTAAGCAAAATTTAGTTACCACTTAATCTCTTAAGAGATGGGTCTGATACTTTCTAAATCTGTGAACTTACTGTATCTGGCATCTCTTGCACTTCCATATTGTCCCTCTCTGCCCATTCTTTTTGATGATGTCAAAGGGGGAGAGAAAGAGAGAAAGGGCGAGAGTAAGAAGAGAGAAAGGGGGAGAGTAAGTTGAGGGGGAGAGTAAGTTGGTAGAGAATATTAGAATATTGGAATATTGGAATTTTAGAGTCTTCTCATCATAAAAGTCTTATCTGTCTATTTTTGTCCTGTTTGGTATCATGTATGTCGCTCTGGTAACTCAAACAAACCTTCCTTTTGTGTCGATTCCTTTCAAATCTCTGATTGTTCAACTATTTTTTAAGGAAGATGAACTTATTTTTTTGTGCGCTAATGAGAGTCAATAACTCATATTGTTGCCATCATCAAAAAGGGGGAGAATATTACATTCTGTGTGTTTTGATGATGTCAATACAAGATGGTTCATTAGCTAATAAAATACGTGTTAGCTGAAGGTGTTTTGGCTGTTGGAGCTGAATCAAAAGAGTGAGGAAGATATGAGAAATGACAGAGTAAATTCACCTTGAATCAAGGTGGAACTTTGAGAAATCAAGACAAGAACACATGAGTTCTGATTATCAATGAAGTGTTGAAGCAGGATCACCACTACCTCGATGCAGTCACATCCACAGAAGTGATTTTTAAACAGCTGCATCGACGCAACACAGAGCTGCACCGACGCATCAAGAACAAAACCAGCCATCAAGTCACACCACGTCGAAGCATCAGAGTAGTGCATCGATGCACTAAGCCAAGGATCGGACTTTGAATGCAACTACGTCAAAGCAACAAGTAGCTGCATTGACGCATCAAGTTGGAAGCCAGAGTTTGAAGTCTGTTGTTCCAAAGGGTTCCATCTTCACACTACACCGACGCATTTGAGGAATGCATCGATGCACTCAGCTCAGAACCATCAATTGGAAGTCAACAACGTTGAAGCATCAAAGAGCTGCATCGATGCACCAAAGCCCAATGCAGACGGGTCAAAGCTATATGAAGGCTACGGCGACCTCTTGAAAGCAGCTTTTGATGCTTTTTATTTCAGTCGGCCGAAATAGATGGAACGGTCGACCGATTCTGGCAAGATTTTTTTATGGCCAACGGACTTAAGAGGATTAACGCAAATAATGGATAATTATGGATGAGAATCAGACTGCCTTGCCTAACAAATGAATCTGAAAGTCTGACTAATGTCTGGGCTCGTGATGAAGTCAGGTGAATCATGAGCCAGCACTCATGACTTTTTTGGCGCCCAAATTACAGCCCACGTGGCGGGTTTCTAGAAGATTCATATCATCTGAATATTCCTTTTTTCCACGTGGACCAATGGATTATCTTGGCTACAGATCAGAATCTCGAGTGGAAGACGATACTCTGCTCTCTCTCTCTCTCTCTCTCTCTCTCTCTCTCTCTCTCTCTCTCTCTCTCTCTCTATATATATATATATATATATATATATATATATATATATATATATATATATATATATATATCAGCCGCTCCATTCGAAAAAAGCTGCAGAAGCTGATGCCTTCATTGCCATTGCGAATTCAGAGAGAGCTCTTCCAGAAGAAAACGAAAGAGAGAACCACCTTGAGAGGAAGAGAGAATTGAGTGCAGCTAGCCCGTCCCCTCTGGAGATTGCTTCAATTCGAAGCTACATTGTTCTTGTCTATTCTTTTTCTATCGAATTATTACATTTCTACTATTTTATTTTTGTTCTTCGGTTCGAATTTGTTCTTAGTTCCCTCTGGGTATTTTCAAAGGAAGGGAGAGTGTTCTCCAGGGTCCCCTCTGTGTATCATAGGAAGAGAGGATTATATCCTCTGGTTGCTGTTGATTTATATTGGTTCCTTTGCAAATGAATATGTGATGTCAACAATAGAAATATGAATAAGTAATGTGCAATATGAAATCAACCTATGAACATGTGCAGCATGAACCTAGACAATCAACATGGAATCTAAGCATGGGCATGCCATCTCTATCATAACTAAGCAAGGGAAAAGAAAAACACACGCCGGAGTGTGGAGCAAGGGAATAAAGGAAAACACACACCGTGGGTGTGGAACAAGCAAGTAAAAGCAAAGAAAGAAGAGATATTGGGAGAGAGAGGACTACTGCCCAAATTAGACATATGTGATCGCCACCAAAGTATTAAACTAGCCAAAGCTAAAATAAATACCTTGGAAACAGGTGGATGCAACACCCGCCTACGGGAGAGAGAAAATTGTACTTCTGTGAACAGTAACGGTCGAAGACTGGCGCGCCAGAGAAATTAGCGGTCTTACGATACACCGCCAGAGAACTGCAGAACATCATGCTTTGGGACTTTTGATCTCCACTTCTTTCAGTCAGCTAGAAGACTTGGGCCTCGTGCTATGGACCTGTGAAACCTGCAAAAACGTGTAGAGACACAGAAAGAACACCCAGATTAGCCCTTTGATGAGTGTAATAACTATAATGAAAGAAAACTTGAAAACATGCAATTGGATAGGGGATACCTGGGTGTTGGGTTTTTTTAACCCCTGTGGGGCGTTTTAAAAGATGGTAGGAGGTTTTAAAATGATGTAGAAGAGTGATGAACGTGAGAGAAGAGGAGGGAATATGCCTTGGATGCTTATGAGGGGGAAACGAGAGCTAAAGAAGAAATTAACACTAAAAACCCTTGGAACTTGATACTCCCTGGACTTAGGAGACAGATGGACGTGGGAAGCAATTCTCCTTGATAGGTTCTAGCTCCAAGATGTGGCAGTACTTCGACGCGAATTCCAGAAATCTCCTCTTCAAGCCATGAAGTCAAGGGTTCTATTTATAGACCCTCAAACTCTCTGGACGAATTGGAGAGAATCCAACTAGAAAATAGGATGATTCTTGGCAAACTCTTGAAGATAATACTCCCAAGAGTCCATAGAATCAAACAGAAGGTTCTGAGGATGTACATTGACGGAGAAATCATCAGATCAAACTCTCGATCCGGCCACGGAGTAGCAAAGAAAGAACAGTTCTGCTAGAACTCTCTGTCTAATGAAACGGCCTTACGATAAACCGCCACAGCCATTTGATGGTCGAAGGATAGACCGCCACCCTGCGTTATCCAACAACAGATAAGGCCAACAGGCGAAGTTTTCGTAATAAGGACTCTGCAAGCAGGTGGCGGTCGATGGTTCACGCGCCAGAAGAATATGACGGTCCCACGATAAACCGCTAGAGCACAACGGATAAGATAAGATAAGGCTTGAGAAAGGCTGTTAGCTTTTGGACTCTGGCGTCAGCAAGCGGTCAAAGGAAGAAGCACTACACGTCAGCAAACGCACCAGGGATAGGCCGCCAGAGACAATGGGGTGGTAAACAGCATGAAGGCTTGCTAAGCTTCATCCAGCGGACAAAGAATGAGGAGCGAGACCCAACCAAGGAGAGGTGACCCAAGAAATAAGTCTCAAAACTGACCAAGAAGGCCCAGTAAGGGTGAACAACTTGGAGCATCATAAATATGAATATGGAGATGACCCAACTTATTGGTCATAAAACGGGTGTCAACAGATGCCCCTCCTTAACGTCCTCTTTGCAGGGGAGCGAGCGGAGGTGAAGCGAAAGCGATATGGAACATGGAGGTGAAGTGGAGATGAAGCGGAGTGGACTGAAAAGTGGGCGTTCAGGTAAATGACACCCGTTCTCAACCAACAAGTTATAGTAACCTTCTAGAAAACTTTGAACTAATCATAAGGAACGGCAAAACCGAATGACGCATGTCTGGAGGAACTAACAACTAAAGGAAAGTAAAACACGGCCAGCGGCCAGAGCAAACGGAAAGGAAAGAGATGAGTAACTAAACTCCAGACAGGAATCCTCAGCTAACCAGACCGAGCAAATAGACCGAAGGAAACCTTCCAACTAAGAGTGGAATAACTCTCCTTACTCAAGATCATGGACACATAATTATCCACCACTACGAAGACGTTTCAGACAGATGAGGGCACGTGAATGCTCAAAGATGCGTATGATGCATGCTGGGCTAAAATAAAGAAATCATCAAAACGAATGCAAAGAAAGGATAAAATAATAAGATACTCGAGAATAGTATTGCTAGACCAGACAAATCAGGGTCAAGATACTATCCGCAACCACGGCGTGCAAGATAGAACCATCCTCCCCTAACTTTCCCAACCTAACGGCCTATCCAACGATTAAATATGTGCACCTAGATCATCATCATTTTTGATAAAGGGGAACATCAGATCTCGAAACACATGAATGACCAGCCGGTTCTTGAGGAAATATATCATAAATACCATATAGTAATGCATTAAGGGATTAGGGATCGGAATACTTACCTGACTTACCTATCTGGGGAGAGGGTGAAACATGATGGCGTTGTTCATAATTTTTGCTGAAAAAAAGGGTTAGCCATCAACCATAATCAATCATGATCATAAGAATAGGCATGAAGTATCAACATCCACATGCGATATAATGAAATAAAGCATTGTTGACATAAATATATCATGAAAATTCAATGGACAAAGCAAATAATCATCAATCAAGTTCAAGACAGAAACAGTCTTATCGAGGAGTGCCAGAAGGAAGTGACGGTCAAACATTGCACCGCCAAAGTCCGTCGGTTCACATACCCCAATAAGGGTAGCTCAGACAAGAAATGGTCAATGGGAGTTGCGCCAGAAGCATGTAATGGTCTTACGATAGACCGCCAATTTTCCCGTGTTTTTAAAAAAATAAACCGATCGGTCTCTCCCTCTCATTCATGCAAACGTTCAAATGCCCAAACCGAGCATCCCCATCCGGTGACGGCGACCATCGTCCAAAGCGCCACAGGCAAGCACACCGTCGGCCACTGCCGAGATGACGAACGAGAAGACGAAGAGGAAGGCGATTAAATGCTTTCGCCGCCGCATTGAGCAGGAGGAGGACGCTCCTCCGGCGGTGAACCCACCGGAGGAAGAAGGAGAATCGATGACGGTGGCTCAAACCGAGGGAGAGGAGGTTCCCCCAGTCATAGAGGACCCTGAACATGATGCTAGAGGTGAGCAGGAAGCCACGGTGGCGGAGGAAACGCCAGAGAAGAAGAAGGGCGGCCGGAGCTCAGAGGTAGGCCACCACCCCCAAAAACCCTATTTTATTCTTCTTAATGCATGCATGTGTGTGGATGGGGTGGAGATGAGTCTGGGGACTCATTAGAGATGATTGTCGGCCCTTGGGGAGATTTCCAGAACTTGGGGAAATGAAGTGAAAAATGCCCAATCGTGGGGAGCGTAGCGGTCGTTCAAGTGACCGCTACAGCATCTGACGGCCCATACGGGGACCGCTAAAGGACTCAGATATGATATGGCCGCCAGAGGAACCAGAGGCAGAATATGAATTTTGTGGTTTTTGTGTTATTTGTTTTTTTACTGTTTTTGTTTATATTAAATGCAATAAAAAATGATGCAATGACTGACTCGATGTCCTAACTGTGTGCAGGGGAAAAGACGGACGAGGATCTCATGGCTGCAGGTTAGAGCAGTATACCAAGCATTGCCTGACTACTAGAGGGACCGGCTAGCTGCCATGGGATTCAGGGAGCTGCTGAGCATAGAGGTCACCCGAGTGGACACGGCCTTGCTGTATGCTTTGCACGAGAGGTGGGACCCGATCAGCAGGGCATTCATCTTCCCTTGGGGTCATATGATCCCCACACTGGAAGATATAGCGAGGATCACTGGACTGAGGGTGCACGGGGCAGCGGTGACTGGCTATACATATACCGACTACCGAGTGATGGCAGAGGAGCTACTTGGGCTAGACCTGATGAGGCCGGGACACCATTCCTCGCAGCTGGCATGGGCGACGCTCCAGGAGAGCCTGGGGCTGAGAGGAGCAGCTATTTTAGTGGGAGAGTTACCCGAGCAGCATATTGACAGAGTAGTAGAGCAGATTCATCCTCGAGTGGTAGCGGAGGCAGGACCAGAGGGAGACAAGATCCTGAGACGCTTCCTGATCCTTCTGTTTGGGAAGATGCTATTCGCTACCAGAGCAGATGGACTGAGTGTCAAACTCCTCCTGCTGTTAAGGGATTTGGACAGAGTCGGGAACTATGCCTGGGGAGCTGCAGTGTTAGCCTTCCTGTTCGAGTCACTCAGCACTACCGATCGGCAGACGATGCTGGGCGGCTTCTCACCTTTCTTACTGGTAAATGCTTCTAAATGCTAAATGCTTCTATTCATGCTTATGATTATGACTGTACTTGCTAAAATGTTGACAAATGACATGGCTTATGCAGATCTGGAGCTTCCTATACCTTCCCGGGATCGGGCGAGGCACAGAGTTACACCCGGAGCGGATCCCCATCGCGAGACGGTGGGTCATTGCTCGGGACATGGGGTCGATCAAGCGGTTGACCCGGGCTATCTAGGATGACATTGACTCATTCCCATATGCATCGGTAAACTCCTAAACCCTAAACTCTTAAATGCTTTGAATGCTTCTACATGTTGACTCAGACTCGATCGCCTTTTTCAGGTGCGCTGGACACCATACAGGGATGAGGGTCACGAGGGACAACCATGGGTTGAGGCTTCCCTAGGGTACACGGGGCGAGATATCTTGTTGCTTTGCATCAACATCATCGAGCCCCTGCACTATCGGCTCATCTTGAGGACGAGGGGACTACACCAGCCCGAGGTGGAGTTCCTCGGACGAGACGATGAGCGCCCCGAGAGATCTTCAAAGGGTCTCAATGGCGACGTCGATTGGAGCGCTCGAGTGGCCGAGCAGGTCAGAGATTGGACTCAGAGGGGTCAGGTGGTGCGGACCCGGGCTGACAGCGATGAGGCCTACCAGAAGGCCTACGCCCGGAGGTATGGAGACCAGGTCTTCCGCAGCGTCCGACGACTGGTATGATTCCCAAACTCAAATTCTATCTATTTAATTAAATTATTCCTATATGCTCTGACATAGACTTGCTATATGCAGCTAGACCCCCAGGGACGCATTGCAGAGCTCCAGGGGCTCTTACACTCAACGATCCAGCAGTGGGATAAGTACAAGACTGCGCTGGAGCTTCTGGTGAGCCAGCCATGGACTTTAATGCCTATGCTTATGCTTGTGCAACTTGACTAACCCTGACTTCTAAATGCAGAGAGCCGAGGGAGCGCAGAGGGCGGGATCGGATGCTCCATCGTCTTCGTCTCAGCCTGTGGGAGGCCGTGCCGAGCGAGATGCAGACTTCGCTTGGGCAGTTACTTGGGCCGAGGAGGCTGAGGCTACCCTAATGGAGCGGGTAAGCAAAACCAACCTGAGTTCCTTAGACTTATATGCTTTATGTTTATGCAAATGTTTAATTTGTGATGAATGCTAATGCAGGCGAGGGAGCTGACCACAGCATTGGCCGAGGCGGAGCGTGCTCGAGCAGAGAGCGAGCGAGTCTGGGCACAGAGAGAGAGCCAGCGAGCAGAGATGGAGAGGCTGCGGACGGAGGTGGCGGCCGATCTCCGTGTAGAGATAGAGAGACTGAGAGCAGGGCCATCTGCAGATTCCTAGCGGGTGATAGGGGAGCTGAGAGCTGAGATCAGGGCGCTAGAGAGAGCTCTCCAATTAGTGGGAGGACCGTCTTCCCACAACGTGTTGCAGAGCGGCCCGTGGAGCAGTGCTAGGGACTTCCTTACAGGTTCCTCCGACCAGTGGAGGAACGAGGAGGAGGAGCGTCGGTGACGGCACCGAGAGGAGGAGAGTGTCTCCATGACCCCACTGGCTAAGAGACCCGAGGGTGCTGGTGACAGCGGGGCTCCGAGAGAGGGACCTGCCGGTGCGTGACTTTGTACTTTCTATTTCTTTTGACGCACACACTTGTACATGAGTCTTATAGTGGAATGAAATCTTTCCTGTGTTTTTTGGTTTCCTTTATGCAAATGTTGATGAAGTGTGAAAATGTGGATGTATGTGGCATGCTGACAGGAGGACAGAGTGAGAGACGGAGGGAGAGAGCGCGGTAGGTTTGACAAAAGGACAGAAAAAAGAGTTATCTAAAACCTGCAGAAAACCATGAAACAGTCTAAGTTAGAATAGCCAGGGTGAGTTAACGATTGTACCTTCGGTCGCTAGAATGTTTAGAGAGAAGGCGGTGGATGAAGGGCAGTGACGGTCCAACATCAGAGCGCTAGAGGGCCCTGGCGGTCTTACGATAGACCGCTAGTGCAGAGACTGTGACAATCTGAGAAGGACTCTCCCGTGAGAGTCCGAACTCGGGAAAAAGAGGCCTTAATCTACACTAGGACTCTCCTAAACTTAGGATAAGGCTACCCAACCCAAATCCTAACACTCCAACACTAAAACCAAGCCTCCATAAATAGAAACAAGCTCTAAATTCGTAGCTCACACCAATTCTCTGCTACAAGTTCAGAAATTCCATTAAACACTCAAAAACACTATGAAAAGGAGTTTTGAAGCTAGTGCCATGGGGGAGAGGTCTACACTAGACCTAAAGTAGCTAGAAAAGAACATGGGGAGCTGTAGAGGCTAACCTCCATCCCCAAGCATCTAAACTCAAGTTCTTCAAGAGAGGTAAATGGCAATTTGGCTTAAAAGTTGGTTACTTTCTGCACTTTCATTCTTCTCATGACCTTCCTCTCTTCTTCCTCTTCTTTTTTCCCTTTTTTTAGCTCCTTCTTGGCCCAAGGTGTTACTCCAACTTAAAGTGGGTGGCTCCCTTGCTAAAAGATCTTCCTTTAGAGGTCCTCTCAATCCTGAGGGCACGGCACCTTCAACCCTTATTAGTCTTGGCCAAAAATTTCCAAACACATTCATATGATTGACCTAGCATTTCAGCCCTTGTGGAGTTGTGGCATCCTCAAACACACACATTCCTCTTCCCATCCTTTGAAGCTAATGTCCTATTAGAAGAGGTAGAAACGTTCCTAGCCCTCCCTGAGACTAAGGTGGGGGATGAAGATTTAGCGTGTCATACGGTTGAATCAATAGACCCTTCTCTCATTCTAGGGGACTTCATGCACAACCCAAAGGATGTTAGGACCATGATCAGCCCACGCCATATTCATTTGATACCCATGGCTCAATGGATCACCGCTTATTGTAAGAACAAAAGCGGGAGATTCGAAGCCACAGCCAAAGCTACCTCGGTTTGCTTGTGCGGGGTCTTCCTTTTTACTACCACCGACCACCTCTTGGACATCCAAAACCTTAGCATTATCAGTGGGTTGTGGCGGGGTTTATCTATTTCCCAAGCGATCCTTTCATACCTCTATGAAGGGCTTAGCTCGACTTGCCTTGGAGGACCTCTCTTCGGCTCCATGATCGTACTTGAGTGTTGGATGGGAGTGAGAATCAAATTCTTACCCAAGGAAGACTTACCTTCAGCTAGCCAGATATTCGGGAGCCACCCACTCTTCTATATAGGAGGCACTTTTGGATTCTTTTCACAGGTTGAGTGCCGTACGGTGGACAAGAAAATAAGAGATGATTGGTGCCTCTACCTCAACATATTGCCAATTGACAAGTTCATCATGTGGCCAAGAATTCTTCAAAGCACCATCCTTAGAGTTCCTCGGCGACCGGGCCTAGACTTGCAGCTAGTGGGGAACACTACCCTAGCAATCTACAACCCGCACCAGTGCTATCTTCAAATCGGGCTACCCCGAACCATGGTTCCTACACTATCATACTTCCATCCCCTTCTAGATAGGAAGATGGGGACAGAGGAGGACGAGCGAGCAATCCGGAACGCTCTGACCATGTGGGAAATCAGCCGGGTACGTGCTTGGCAAGCAGAGGTGGCAAAAGATGAAGAGGGATACCGAGCTTATGTAAAAGAATTGCGCAAAATCCATCCTCGCACGGATGAGAGATTGAATGTATTTTGAGCTTTGGTTTTTTTGATATAATGGAAATTATCAACCAATCGATGTACAATGAGTTCAGTTGAATGAAATAAAACTTTGAGTTGAATGGAGGTGGAGTTGATTGCATGATTGAGCTCAAATCTCCTAAAAATAGCATTTTCTATCTGATATAACGGTTCATTATAGGGCCGCCAGAATTCTCTAGCGATTCCACGATAAGCCGCTAGAAGAAGAGACTCAGGGAAAACTGAGAGTTTACTGTTCTCGGGAGAGATTAGCAGTCTAATCATAGCCCGCTAGAGAAGGGTGACGGTCTAAGGAAAGAGCGTCAAAGAGGGTTTACTGAGAGTTGAGTTTTTCAGCCTTCGAGAGAGATTGGTGATCGAATAGGGACCCGCCAGAAAGTGTTGGCGGTTGAATAATGACTAGCTAGAGAACAGAAAATTTGGGAGCTTTGAATCTTAAGCGTTGAACCTACGTTCTGTACACACTTAGCCAAAAACAAGTTAGATCTGTTCTTAGGCTCAACCCTTGCTACAGCAAGTTAGAGAGTGACCATTCTTGATATTTGGTTCAGGGGCGGAGCCTTATTAAATAGGCGGAAAATGTAATGAGAAAATATACAATGCATGCAATGCAAGATGATGTATTTTTTGATTTTTGAAGATATTTGATTTTTATAAGGTTTTAAAATGTTAATTTTTTGGGTTTTGAAATGTATGATTTTTGTGTTTTAAATATATAATTTTATGTTTGATTTTAGAGATTTGAAACATGTGAATTTGTTTTAGATTTTGAATATAATTTTTTTAGATTTTGGAAATATATGATTTTTTTGGATTTAGAAATATATGATTTTTTTTTAGATTTAAAAATATAGATTTTTTTTGGATTTGAAATATGTGATTTTTTTTAGATTTGAAATATTAATTTTTTAGATTTTGAAGCCAATTTTGTCCCGACAACAAGGGTCCTACCTTACCTACTCAGAATCTCCTGAGGTTGGCGTGCTTATGAAATGACAATCCTTGGCCAGGGCTAATTTGCATAACGGTGATTCTAACGAGGCCATACCCAGGGTATTGTCTAGTCCTAAAAGAGAAAATAGAAACGAGGGGTAAGCTTAGACCAAGTGTAGAGATTTTTTAGGATTCGAGTCCTTCTCACGACGACCCTTTCAGAGACTTGGTCTGTTGAGCCGGGGCTTTGCGTCCGTCATCGAACCTTTATCCATCCTAGGCACGCATACGATCGGGCTCATAACGTCTCGCATGGAAACTGTACTGCCACTCTTGCCATGCCTAGTTTTACTTTCTCGGAGCTATGGACTTTAAGATATGGATTTTGTGAGATAAACCTTTATTTTTCATTGTGATTATTGCTCCTTCTTTTTCTTTTGAAATGCTCTTTTTCTTGTGGAATCACGTCATAACGGACTGCCCCTATTTGAGACCTCCTCTCATCAAGATGTCTAGATTAGTCATCGCCCCCTTATTTACCTCTTGCCCCTAGATTCAGCCGAGGAGAGAAACGAACAGGGAACTTGACTTCCCCCTGGCATGGCCAACGAGAAGACGGTGTATACATAACTGGGGAACCTGACCAGGGACGCCGTGAAGTGTATGATTTGCCGACCTCGGGGTCCTCCTTCGTGATCGAGGAAGGGAATCCTTGCTACCGGGTTTCATTAGCCTAACTCTAGGGATAAAAGCGCTTAAGATACACCCATTCCAAGCGTGAGACAGTTCCTCACCTTCTGCATTGACTAAGCGGTACGTGTTCCCTGGATAAGCTTCTCTAACGACGAACGGACCTTCCCAGTTTGGTTGCCTTTTGGATCTAGGACCTCCAGACCTAATGAATTTACGTTTCAAAACCATATCTCCTACTTGGAATTTACGTTCGATTACCTTCTTTTGAAAATAATGCGAAACTCTCTTTTGACAAATGGACACGTGATCGGCCGCATTCATCCTCTTCTCATCTAAGAGTTCCAACTAGACGAGCAACGTCTCTCGACGTTCATCGAGATTAAGTTTCTTATCAAGTTGCACCCTTAGGGAAGGAACTAAGATCTCATATGGGAGCACCGCCTCCATCCCGTAGGTAAGAGCATAGGGGGTTTGCCCCGTAGGAGTGCGGACAGAGGTGCGGTAAGCCCATAGAGCCTCCATTAATCATTCAGGCCAGTCAGAAAATTATGAGATTCGCATGTTTTCTTTATGATTTTAAGAAGGGTTTTATTAGTGGCCTCGGCCTGACCGTTGTCTTGAAGATAATATGGAGATGAATGATGCAATACAATATTGAACTTGTTACATAGGTCCTTGAGCTCTTGAGAGATGAACTGGGGTCCATTGTCGGTGACGATGCTGCTTGGCACTTCGAACCGTGAGATGATATTCTTCATGATAAAGCGGCATACCGTTGTTGCTTTGATTTTCGCGTATGCTTCCGCTTCAGCCCACTTGGTGAAGTACTTCGTGGCGGTAAGGATAAAAGATTTTTGCTTGGTTTCAGAGTTGGGATCATCGAGTGGGCCAACAACGTCGAAAGCCCACATGGAGAACGGCCAAGGAACAGAGAGAATGTAGAGATGAAGCTGGAGCATGGATTTTGTCAGCGTGGAGTTGGCATTTAAGACACCTCCGGACATAAAGGGAGCAATCTTCCTCTAGAGTGGGATAGTAATAACCCTGCCTAAGGATTTTCTTAGCTAGAGCCTGGCCATTGACATGACCTCCACACTCACTAGAATGAGCTGCTTCGGCCACCTTCCAAGCTTCATCATCATCTAGGCACCTCATGAGCATTCAATTGAGAGCGTGCCTGTATAGTTCTCCAGTAATGATAGTGTACTTTGAGGCGGCTCTTCTAATAGCCTTACGCTGCTCCGCATTTGCCCCTTCCGAGAATGATCTATCTTTGCAATATAGCTCAATTTCATGATACCTCGGCAATTCTTCTTCTTCCAGGATCTCTTCTAATTCTGTTAAAGATACTTCCTTTAAATCTTCCTTCTCAGCCCTAGCTTCTACAGACTTCCTAAGGTTGTGATACCAAGGATCCTAAAGAGATGGTGCGTCCAATCTCTGAATGATGATAGTCTCAGTACTTCGACTAAGAGGGAAAGATAAAGAGGAGGCAAGCGATGCCAGCACATCAGCGAGAATGTTCTGAGATCGAGGAGTATGGATATAGATCAACTTGCAGAATTGTCGAGCTAAGAGAGTGACCAAATCTTTATATGGCTTGAGCTTTGGGTCACGAGTTTGGTAAGTGGATAGAACTTGCCACAGAACGAGCTGAGAGTCTCCTATGATATTCAAGTAGTGCGCGCCTAAGAGGTAGGCGTGCTTCAATCCAGCTAGGAGAGCCTCATACTCGGTGATGTTGTTGGTAGCAGGAAAATAGAGTTGATAAGCAAAGGGAATCGTCAGCACTTCCGGAGTGAGGAGAATGGCACCTATCCCTCGGCCTTGGGAATTGAGCGCACCATTGAAGTGCAGAGACCAAAAGGGATGATGAGTAGGGATAGAGAGATGCTCATCAGGGAAATCATCCTGAATAGAGTCAGTGTAGGGGATAGGAAGATGGGCGAGGTGCTCAGCGATGGCATATCCTTTGATAGCCTTCTGAACAATGAACGTGATATCAAACTGAGAGAGGAAGCTCTGCCAGCGAGCTAACCTACTAGAAAGGATGGGTTTTTCTAAGAGATAACGGATCGGGTCCATTCTAGAGATCAACCTAACTGGGTGGGTTAGAAAATAGTGTTTCAATTTCTGAGCTACCCACACTAAGGTGGCACAAGTCTTTTCCATGGCGGTGTATTTGTCCTCTGCCAGGTTAAATAACCTGGAGAGATAATAATCTGCCCGCTCTTTACCTTCGTCGTCTACTTATGCTAAAATCGCCCCTAGGGAGTCCTCGATGACAGAAATGTATAGGATTAGGGGTTTCCCAGGGACAGGAGGTTGCAAAACCAAGGGATTGGATAGATATTTTTTTAAGTCCTCGTAGGCCTTTTGACAATCTTGATTCCATTCAAATTTGACCCCCGCCTTTAGTAATTCATAAAACGGACGGCACCTCTGTGAGTGTTGGGATATGAATCTTCTAATGAATTGCAATCGACCAATCAGTCCTTAGAGTTCCATGATATTCTTAGGTGGAGGCATGTCCATGACGGCCTTTGCTTTATTAGGATCAATCTGAATCCCCCGTTTTCTGACTATAAAGCCTAACAATTTCCCTGAGGAGACTCCGAAAACACACTTCTTCGGATTCATCTTTAACTTATACTCCATGGTTCTCTGTAGCACCTTAGCCAGAATTGCGGGATGTTCTTCCTTTGTTTTCGAATTCACCAAGATGTCATCCACGTAAGCTTCCATATAGATGTGCATCATGTTGTGGAAGATGGCCATCATTGCCCTTTGATAAGTGGCACCCGCGTTCTTCAGACCAAACGGCATAACCACATAGCAATAGGTATCCCAAGGTGTGGTGAAGGAGGTTTTCTCATGATCTTCGGGAGCGAGACGGATCTTGGTATATCCTGAGTAACTAGCCATGAATGATAAGGCTTCGTACCCGGCGGTGTTGTCCACCAAGACATCTATGTGAGGTAGCGGGAAATCATCTTTAGGACATACTTTGTTATGATCCCTGAAATCAATACAAATGGGCACCTTTCCATCCTTCTTGATAACAGGGACTATGTTTGCCACCCACTGGGGATATAAGACAACTCTGATAAACTTGGTCTTGTACAATTTATCGACCTCTTCCTTAATCCTTAAGGCCATGTGGGAGTGAAATCTTCTTGACCTTTGTTTCACGAATGTTGCCCCTAGTTTAAGCACAAGTCGGTGTTCCACTAAAGAGGGGTCAAGACTCGACATGTCCTCATAAGACCAGGCAAAAGAGTCACTGTACTCCCTTAGAACCTTGATTAAATCTTCTTCTACTTGTGGAGGGAGATTAGCGGCAATAATAATGGGCCTTGGGTCTTCTTCGGTTCCCAAATTTATTTCCTTTGTAGGTTCATCCACCGTCGACGACGGCTCGTCGAACCTCTTTAATCCTTGCGCATACAGATCGGCGGTGTCATCTACGTTGTTGTTCTCATCATCGACCGAGTCCTTTTCATCTAGGACTTCATATACACCTAGTCCGTCGTCGCTCCACGCCCCTTCTTGCTCCTCATCATCTTCTATCACAATCGCCGTAGCTATGAATTCTGGACACTTCAGAAGAGCATGACATCGCTGAGCTAGATCTTGCAAGAACCTATTAGGAATGGATTTGGAATAACGCACGAGCGGGCACGGCTTAGGTAAGGATGGGTTGGATGACCTAGAAAAAGACCCTACTTCTCTAGACTTAACAGACTCTACTTTCCTAGACTCGATGGACCCTACATCTAACCTAGGAGAAAGGAAATCTTGCGGGAAGGAGGCAACAGGGACCTCATGCCCCTGGGAGGAGAACGGAGACAAGATAGCATAATCTTCCACTGAAATCTCCATTTCAAATTTGACGCTTTTTTTAGAGATCAGTGGAGATCATGCAGCAAGATGAAGATGAAGGAGGAGGAGGAGGAAGTTGGAGGGGGAAGAGAGATGGGAACAAGACATCAAAAAATAGATCGGAAGAGGAGAACCACATTTCTGAGAGATTGGATGAAGGGGCCCACAGAGTGGAGAGATCAATGGGTTGGCATTGCCCACATACACAAGGTATAATCAACACCTCGGTTGGCAGTTCCGTGAAATACGGATCAATCATGATCGGAGGTGAACGAGGTATAGATTCCAGTTGTTGGAAGAGAGACATAAGATGAGAGGGAGACCAAGAAAAGACAATGGGCGAGCTCCCCTTTTCCCACGGACGGTCAGCTGGCTTCTTCAGCTTCCACTCCACAAGCCGTACCTCTTGATTCTTCTGGCAATAATCTTCTTCAAGGAACATCCTGGCAAACCATCGACTGTAGTCGAGCATATCATCAACTAGCCCCTTCGACAACAAAGGCGGATTGGCAACTGTGCAAGCTGTGGTTTTCTTTTCGGACCGTGCTGACTGTGGATCCAATGTACCTGGCTGGAGAGGGCCTTTTATGAAATGCTAGCGGTAATCCCAGGTAAGTGGCCCTGAGTCACCCAAAATTGATAATGCGGACTCTCAGTAACCGAGACCCCTTCGGCTCATTTTTCTTCCTTTGGGGACCGGTTTGGTCCGCCCTTGTAATTGTGCATCGAGGCCTCTCTCCGGTTGATAGCCTAATTTCAATATAATATCCCAGCCTTTGGAATCTCAGATCTGGGGCTTCACTTTAATGTTGACGGGTGTAGTGGCGGACTTGCGTGGTGCATAAGCCCATGGAAAATCCAGATCCAACACAGAAATAACTGGCCGAGTGCTGGGCCACAGAGTTGGCAAAATCTTCTCTGATATAGCCTTTACTGACTGGACCGTGGACAAGCTTTTCACCTTAACCACCCTCCCTTGAAAGTGGAATTTAAGGCACTGATGAGTAGTGGATGGCACGGCGCTAAGAGTATCAATCGACGGACGACCCAAGATAGCTTTGAACATAGGGTCGATGTCCAGCACATAAAATTCAATGGGCATAGTAAGAGGCCCAAGCTCAGCCTGAATGGTGACAACCCCGTGACACGCTCTTCGTGAGTTGTCATAAGCTGCTATGGTAGTCGGGGTAGGCCGTAAAAGCTCTTCCCATAAATTGCAGGCCCTGAGAGTGCTGAGCGGGCAAACATTGATAGATGCCCCTGTGTCAACTAATGCTGCATCCACATTGACTTTGGTTAAAATAATAGTAATGCAAAGCGGCATCTGCCGGGCTTCCGGAGGTGCTAGCTCGTTCTCGGAGAATGTGATTGCTGGTCCCTTGGAAATAGTAGCCAATGCTGTCGGTAAACACATATTTAAAATTCCTTAGTGCATCTTCACTAACCATCTGCCACATCTTCACTAACCATCACCTTCTAAAGAAAATTCCTTAGTGCATCTTGGTGAAGGGTAGATCTTTTTATAAGCTCCAGCACAGATATTTTGGCGGGCACCCGGTCTAAGTGATGCAAAAAATCATATTGTGTACCCGGCAGTGGCTCGGCTTCTTCCTGATCGATAGCCGGTTGCAAGGACTGGGGATTGGAAGTAGAAGCATAATTGCGATGAAACAAATGCCCGCTCCACAGGGCGAGATTCTGCGCCGGCACAGCATCTGATGACGGTATAATGGACCCGATGGGATGGATGAGTGGCGTGGAAGAGGGTGCGGTGGAAATAATGGGAGTGGGAGTGGAGATAACGGGTTGTGGTGAAAGGATAATGGGCGGAGGGTTAGTATGGACATCAAAAATGTCGATGAGGATCATACGGTATGCACGTCTCGACACTCGAGAGCAAGCCAAAGATGGAAATACTGAACAAACCTCACGCCTCGCCCGATCAGGACGAGAACTCGCTTGGTGGTCTACTACCCGCTAAGGAAGCCCCCCAAGCGAAAAATACAGCTATAATGCTCCGACCGGCCATGTCGAGAGCTGAATCAAAGAAAAGTCGAGAACTCCGGCACAGTCTCGGGATACACCGAAAGTCATGTAAAGTATGGGACCAAGCCCCAAAGGCTGTAAATAGAATATTATGAAGGCCATACGTTGTAACTAGAACATTCCAGGAGCGCTAACACTCGAATAAATGGCTGCGACTTGAAAAGAATCCATTCGAGGCTTAAAACGACGCGAAAGGGCCTTAAACCGACGCGCTCTAAACCAGCGCGCCCCTTTAACATCTTAATCCGGCGCGCCCCTTGCATTTTTGGTTAAACCGGCGCGCCCCTTCATCTTGGGTTAAAACGGCGCACCCTTTTTTCCCTTCATCATGGGTTAAACTGGCGCGCACCCGTTCCCTTGCATCTCTTCTTAATCCGGCGCGCAAACAGTCCGTCCCATCTACACTCCGATTCTCTATTTTGCATCATTATGGCGTGCAGAGAACATTCAATGCCCATGACTCTGCTTCTACCTTCGTTCGAGAGCACACAAGCAATAGCAGCAAGGCAAGCTCCGGCATATCTCTGAGCGTCCCATCCTCAGACGAGCAGCAGTGTACGGGACAAATGAACAGCGTCCAGCACAGCCAGTCAACTCCAGACTTCGTTGCGGACGAGGTGGAAGTGGCAGGGATGCTCCCAGGCTGGCTGATATATAAAAGGGGCAGCGTTGTGAAGCCGAAGAGGAAGAAGTGGATCAAGAGAAGAAGGGAACAGAAGAAGAGAGAAGAGGAAGAGGGGAGAGGCTAGAGTGAAGGCTGCTGGTTTGGCTAAGGTTCCCAGCGTCCGAAGAGAAGAGGAAGCTACATCCATCCCCATCTGCAAGGTGAAGAAGAAAAAGAGAGTGAGTCTTGAAAGAGAGAGGGGAGAGAGGGGGAAGAGCTTGTGCTCTGTTCCTCCTTCTCCCCCACCGATGTATCTTCTTTCCCCCACCTCAACACTTAGTTTTTCTTTTATCTTCTCCATTGTATTCTCCCCCGTGCTTTGGGGGTAGATCTCCTTTCCCCTTGAGGATGAATAAAAGAGTGACTCTTGTGGGCGTAAATGGCATTCTATTGCTCTCACCTCTTCCCCTTTTCTTCCGTTTTCTCCCTCCCAGTTTTCAACACCACCTGGGGTCCTCAGAAGCTTGCCGTTCTATGGCATGAGCTCCGAGGGAACCAGTTCGAAGGGTGAACATTCATGGCCACCTGATGGGGACATCTCTGACTGTTCCACATTTTTTGAGGTTCCTGATGATCACCAGCAGTACTACATCTTGTTCGCCACTTTATTTCGAGTCATATGATGTATTTTTCACTTTCTTATTTGAGTCTTATCATGTAATTTTCCTTTTAATTGAGTCAAGTACCTAGGTTAATAGGTCATTAGAGTGGTTAATGTGTCATTTGGGCCCAATTAGATGGGCTAGGCCCAGGGAAGCCCCCACCCCCTTGGTTTCTTGTTAGTAGTCCAAAATTCAGGGACTTATGTTAAATTGTAGGAATCCTATAAATAGGACCCCACTCCCACCATTTGGAGCTAATGAATTATTGAGAAAAGAATTATCCACAAGAATTGTGCCTCCTTCTCTCTCTAGCTCTCTCTCTCTATTTCTCTCTCTCTCTCTCTAAAGGGGGCGAACCCCATTCTCTCTCATCCCCACCCCAAAATTCGAAATTCACTCTCTCTCCTCCCTATTCACCTCTAATTAAGACCCCTCCCCCTTCCCCATACCTCCCATTTAAGTCCCCTCCAACCCCTAGGTGGAATCCCCTTCTCCTAGGCACCTCTCCCTCCTCCCAAGCAACCTTTCCCCTTCCCCATACAACCTTTCATTTTCCCAAGGGAGAATCCCTTCTCCCAAACACCCCTTCCCCTCCCCAAGGCAACCCTTCCCATTCCCTAGGCCCCCATTAACCCACCATTCAAAACAAAGGAGACATCTCTCCTCCCTCTCTCCTTCCCAACCCAAATTCGCATCTCCCCCTCCCTCCACTTGCTAGACCACCTCCCAGCCCCCTTTCTACCCTTCCCACACCTTGAATCACCCCCTAATAGACCCCCACATAGTTAGGTGTCACCCCCACACCCATCCACCCCATTTCCCACCCCATCTACTCCATCTCCCATCACCTTTCATCACCCTATCCATCTCAATTCGCAGGTAGCAGTTGGAGCCCGACTTGTAGAGATGGCCTCGATGCTGTCTTACATCATCTGGAGGTGCACCATACATCGACGGAAAGGTCTTTCAGTCTTCTTCGCAGGTGACGTGGAATCGTCTCGTTCCAACTTCACTACAGATCGTGGTGGCAATTCTCCCACGACTGCGTTGGGCTCCCTCTGCAGAGTACCTGAGCCCAGTTAGAAGCTGCACCATGACAAACGGCGGAAGATTCAGGCTATGAGCCCTTCTACAAAGTTCTTCCTCGCCCAGTCCTCTATCAGAATCAAGAAGCAGAACCACGTTCGGCATCCGGAGATCAAAGTTCTCATTTTTCTCCCTCGGCTGCGCAGGTCTACCTCCCACAGTCTGCAACGACCTGGTTCCGCTCTTCTGAGTCCCCCAGTCCTCTCCGACATCAGACGGCTTCCCTGTCCATTTTTATGCAAAGAGGGCTCGTCCACAGTTCCATAAACTCTGGCGGTTTGTGATTCGGAGTCCAGGAGCGGTCGGGGCACTCTCTGCAACCTGCTGCATGAGATCAGAAGCTGCCTGTCCCAGTTTCTGCCCCCCTGTTCGAACCTCCACCACGGCCACATCCTTCAACTTCTGGAGGCGCCACTTGGCCGAGAGCTGAAACCACGAGTCATCCACCACTAAAAAAAAGCGGCATCCATTTCGGCATCAGGAAGTGCCTTTTCCATTTTTTCCCCGGGTGCATAGACAGTACATTTAGGTCCTGCCCCGATAGCCCCTCACTCAACAGACTCCTCCTCACCGCCCCGACATCCTCTGGTGCTGTTCTTGGTTGCTGCTTGAAGAAGAGTCATCCACGGACGTCCTCGACTTGGTCTCGCCTCATTCGGACTTTAGGAACCACCGTGGTGACTTCGGACATCCGCTGCTGCCCCTGGGAACAGTCTGCTTCTGCACGCAGAGGACCTGTTCCAGAGCCCGTTCCTGCCAGCGACGACTTCGGGACCACCCACAAAAAATCACAGTCATACCTGGGTACGTCAGAGACATTTTGGCGCAAGTCTCATCAAGTTCTAAGTCCGGGAGAGCTCACAGCGGTGACTACATCGACCCCCTATCTTGCTGTCCCCGACCCGGGCAGATTCGGCCGGGTGCTCCATCGGTGCGATCGAGCTTATCTCCCCTCCCCGCCTGGCCGGCTTAGCACCCCTCCCTGTACGGAGGTAGTGTTTGACTTGTAATACAAAAATCCCCACCCCAAGTCCACCCTCCTGTGTGAGGTGTAGTGATTGTAATTATTAAACAGGGATCAAGCTTCATCGGCGCAGTGTGCGGGGAATCCACACTTCCCCGCTCGCCCTCGTCTCCGATCGGGATCGGTGTCTTCACACCGATCAGGTGAGCCTCGGGTTGCCCTACTCTACTGGAATTACTTGGCTTGTTTAGTATTGCTGCTTAGTGCCGTCGGTCGGTGAGTGAGCGCCCGATCTCAAAATATCATCAATTTGAGTGCCACCGCGGAGCGAGTTGAGAGAGTGTCACTACATCCCACGCCCTTGGCGTGCTGGCCGCCCACGGAATTGGGGCATCCCAGACCCTTAGGGGTACAGCCCAAGCTAGTCAAACCTCCGGAAAGGCGAGGTCCATCCTCGGACCCTCACCACTATCACCGGTCCACCTACGGACTCGGGTGTGCGCGACGCGAGTGAGTTCACTTGAGTGGGTCCACCGTTCGGTTCGATTGCTTTCAAATTTTTAGGTCCAAGGGGTTGTTTCACATCAATTTGGTATCAGAGCAAGTTCACAACTTATCTCTCTACAAGTTGGTCCTAGGGCGCATTCGCATTTAGAGTCATTTTCGGGCCACCCAGTGCATCATCATGTACACTCCACATTGGTTAAGTCCCCTCAACACGGCCGTCCACAAGAGTCCGATTGACCCCCTCCTCATGGACATCATCCTAGAAGGAGACCTTACTTTTGACGGATCCAATCCTAATGCCTACCTAAAGTGGGAGGCTTTCATGGATAAACACTTTGATAGGACTAGGGTCTATGGACATGCTAGGGTCCGCAGGGCCACAGGGTGGCTTCGGGGACAAGCCAAGAAGGAGTGGGACCGCATAGTGAGTTTAAGAAGGATTTGGAGGCAAGAACCCATAGGATCATGGGAAGAGATGAAGATTGAGCTTAGGAAGATCTATGCTCCTCGACCCTCCCACTCCTACCTTGAGCTTAGGAAGAACTACGCACCCCGACCTTCCCACTCCTACCTTGAGAACCATAACCCGAGGAGCACTCCCACTCCCCCTTTCCCTCCCCGTCAACCCAAGACCTCCCTTAGGGTCCAATCTCCACCACCCCAAATGATTCCAATCCCGATCACCACCACCATTAAAACCAAATTGGCCACCACCCAACCCAACATTCCCCATCAAACCCACACCCCACAAGCTTCCACAAATCCTCATCCCACCCATTTCCAAAAGGAACTTACGGAGGTGACCGAAGACTATGAGGCTCCCCTAGATTGGGAAGAAGAATATGAGGCCCAAATAGGTCAAGAGAACTCATTCCTACCCAAAGAAGACCCATTGAGCCAAATGGGGTGCACCCTTCCCCATGAGTTACAAGATGCCCAACCTAGGCCTCCACTTCTACCCCTCCCCATCCTATCCCAAGTCCCCCATTACCCACCACCCCAAAAGAGCCATATGCCAGTCATCATCACCCCACAAACAATGGACTTCCTCACCTCCTTGGTAGAGGAAACCATGATCCCCATACCCGACCCCATAGTGGTGAATACTCCGGACCCAACCCCCGCCATGGAGATCACCCATGTCCAGGAAGAAGAAGAAACTTCACATGGTGGTCTTCACCTTACACCACCCTCCCTAGTAGGGGCCGAGCTCATCTTAGGAGAACCCCTTTCACTTTGGCTAAAGGAGAACCCATTTAGAGATCTCATGGCTCATGTTTGCCCTCCTATGGAACAAAACCTTCCTATAGTACCCTTACCCACCTATCACATCACAATCCAATCATCCTATCAAGTGGAAACATTAGGGGATTTTCTTAAGGGTCTATCTTGGCAAATGGAGTTAACTGGCATGTTGACCACTATAACCGACCGACCTAGGAGCCTTGACCTCCTACACCTATGTGTCGGATCCATCTCCTCCATTTACACTGTGGGTTGCTACACTAGTGACCTTCTATTACGCCTCCCTACACCCGACGAGCCCGATGCTATTCACAAACTAGAGTTGCTTGTCTCGGGTAGAACATCTAGTCCTCCATTCATGGCCGACCATCCCACAAAAAACTTTGGCTCGATCACTTTACTAGAGGAGGAGAATCCACCATCAAGGGGTTGTGAGGATCAAAAGGACCTAGGGTTTCTCTCCTTAGGTGACCCTTACCATGACCCCTTCGATCCCTTCCTATACCCACCCACCTTACTCACCACCAACCTGTCCCTACCCCATCCAACCTTATTGGACCAAGCCCACTCCATTTTCCTAGACCCCTTTGACCCCTATGAGTGGAAACTCTCACACCAAGCCATACACATAGAAGGAGCCATTTTGATGGGAATGCATGTGCCACTACATTTTGCATCATTTGGTAGGGCTAGTAAGCCCAGTCATCTCATACATGTCACACACACTTTAGGCCCAATGCAGGACTGGCTCATATTTGGATGTGCTGGTCCTCCATCATTCATCATTGATCATATACATGTTAGGAGCCTCTACGGGTGTCCGGGTCCCCCGGCATTCATCACCACTTTGAGTGATAGGTTTCCCTACAGATACCATGGCCCTCCAACCATTGTTATGCAGCCCATGCATGATAGGGCCACTTGTGGCTGCCCCGGTCCACCCAAGTTCATCAGGGTCCACATGGCATCACAGAATGATAGGTCAATTTACAGTTGCCCCGGTCCACCTTTGCATGCTATCCTCTTTCACACCCACTCACCGCATTATGATACATGGCATGAGCATACACGCAAGCAATTCTTGACGAGCGGTGAGGTTCACAAAGAGCGGACAAGAGCTCGCAAGCGCCACTTGGAATTCCAAGTAGGTAATCTGGTGATGATGGCATTGGAGTGGCTCTACCCTAGGGTCACCTCCAATTCGAGGGCACGAGGACTTGGACCTTCCCAAGTTCCGAGTGACTTTGGCAACCCGGCCATCGGGTTGGACTTACTAATAGGTTTTGGGATTCACCCCCATTTTCCACGTGGCGGATCCGGCACCCTATATGGGCACCGCGGTGCATCCTAGTGAGTACCTCGAGCCTTTATCTTCCTTTGAGAGGGACACCCTCGGAGAGCCACCAAAAATCAGCCTGAGAGTCCAACATGTGCACACGGAGGCAATACTAGGCAAGCAGGGTTCCATCGCCAGCAAGAGGGTGCGCCTGAGCCGCCTCGAGAGGATGAAGGACCGTCTCCTGGTTGCGGACGCAGGGTTGAGTTTGGAGGTTGAGGCTCACTCTGAGCTGCTTGAGAGGACCACTTCCCTGGTGGGCCCATACTCGACGGAGTCGAGTTTTCCGCACCCCGGGGGTATGATGGGGACATCTCCGACCGTTCCACATTTTTTGAGGTTCCTGATGATCACCAGTAGTACTACATCTTGTTCGCCACTTTATTTCGAGTCATATGATGTATTTTTCACTTTCTTATTTGAGTCTTATCATGTAATTTTCCTTTTAATTGAGTCAAGTACCTAGGTTAATAGGTCATTAGAGTGGTTAATGTGTCATTTGGGCCCAATTAGATGGGCTAGGCCCAGGGAAGCCCCCATCCCCTTGGTTTCTTGTTAGTAGTCCAAAATTCAGGGACTTATGTTAAATTGTAGGAATCCTATAAATAGGACCCCACTCCCACCATTTGGAGCTAATGAATTATTGAGAAAAGAATTATCCACAAGAATTGTGCCTCCTTCTCTCTCTAGCTCTCTCTCTCTATTTCTCTCTCTCTCTCTCTCTAAAGGGGGCGAACCCCATTCTCTCTCATCCCCACCCCAAAATTCGAAATTCACTCTCTCTCCTCCCTATTCACCTCTAATTAAGACCCCTCCCCCTTCCCCATACCTCCCATTTAAGTCCCCTCCAACCCCTAGGTGGAATCCCCTTCTCCTAGGCACCTCTCCCTCCTCCCAAGCAACCTTTCCCCTTCCCTATACAACCTTTCATTTTCCCAAGGGAGAATCCCTTCTCCCAAACACCCCTTCCCCTCCCCAAGGCAACCCTTCCCATTCCCTAGGCCCCCATTAACCCCTCCATTAACCCACCATTCAAAACAAAGGAGACATCTCTCCTCCCTCTCTCCTTCCCAACCCAAATTCGCATCTCCCCCTCCCTCCACTTGCTAGACCACCTCCCAGCCCCCTTTCTGCCCTTCCCACACCTTGAATCACCCCCTAATAGACCCCCACATAGTTAGGTGTCACCCCCACACCCATCCACCCCATTTCCCACCCCATCTACTCCATCTCCCATCACCTTTCATCACCCTATCCATCTCAATTCGCAGGCAGCAGTTGGAGCCCGACTTGCAGAGACGGCCTCGGTGCTGTCCGACATCATCTGGAGGTGCACCATACATCGACGGAAAGGTCTTCCAGTCTTCTTCGCAGGCGAGGTGGAATCGTCTCGTTCCAACTTCACTACAGATCGTGGTGGCAATTCTCCCACGACTGCGTTGAGCTCCCTCTGCAGAGTACCTGAGCCCAGTTAGAAGCTACACCATGACAAACGGCAGAAGATTCAGGCTATGAGCCCTTCTACAAAGTTCTTTCTCGCCCAGTCCTCTATCAGAATCAAGAAGCAGAACCACGTTCGGAATCCGGAGACCAAAGTTCTCATTTTTCTCCCTCAGCTGCGCAGGTCTACCTCCCACAGTCTGCAACGACCTGGTTCCGCTCTTCTGAGTCCCCCAGTCCTCTCCGACATCAGACGGCTTCCCTGTCCATTTTTATGCAAAGAGGGCTCGTCCACGGTTCCATGAACTCTGGCGGTTTGTGATTCGGAGTCCAGGAGCGGTCGGGGCACTCTCTGCAACCTGCTGCATGAGATCAGAAGCTACCTGTCCCAGTTTCTGCCCCCCTGTTCGAACCTCCACCACGGCCACATCCTTCAACTTCTGGAGGCGCCACTTGGCCGAGAGCTGCAACCACGAGTCGTCCACCACTACAAAAAAGCGGCATCCATTTCGGCATCAGGAAGTGCCTTTTCTATTTTTTTTCCCCGGGTGCGCAGACAGTCTGTTTAGGTCCTTCCCCAACAGCCCCTCACTCAACGGACTCCTCCTCACCGCCCCGACATCCTCTGGTGCTGTTCTTGGTTGCTGCTCGAAGAAGACTCATCCACGGACGTCCTCCACTTGGTCTCGCCTCATTCGGACTTTGGGAGCCACCGTGATGACTTCGGACATCCACTGCTGCCCCTGGGAACAGTCTGCTTCTGCACGCAGGGGACCTGTTCCAGAGCCCGTTCCCACCAGCGACGACTTTGGGACCACCCACAAAAAATCACAGTCATACCTGGGTACGTCAGAGACATTTTGGCGCAAGTCTCATCAAGTTCTGAGTCCGGGAGAGCTCACAGCGGTGACTACATCGACCCCCTATCTTGCTGTCCCCGACCCGGTCAGATTCGGCCGGGTGCTCCGTCGGTGCGATCGAGCTTATCTCCCCTCCCCGCCTGGCCAGCTTAGCGCCCCTCCCTGTGCGGAGGTAGTGTTTGACTTGTAATACAAAAATCTCCACCCCAAGTCCACCCTCCTGTGTGAGGTGTAGTGATTGTAATTATTAAACAGGGATCAAGCTTCATCGGCGCAGTGTGCGGGGAATCCACACTTCCCCGCTCGCCCTCGTCTCCGACCGGGATCGGTGTCTTCACACCGATCAGGTGAGCCTCGGGTTTCCCTACTCTACTGGAATTACTTGGCTTGTTTAGTATTGCTGCTTAGTGCCGTCGGTCGGTGAGTGAGCGCCCGATCTCAAAATATCATCAATTTGAGTGCCACCGCGGAGTGAGTTGAGAGAGTGTCACTACATCCCACGCCCTTGGCGTGCTGGCCGCCCACGGAATTGGGGCATCCCAGACCCTTAGGGGTACAGCCCAAGCTAGTCAAACCTCCGGAAAGGTGAGGTCCATCCTCGGACCCTCACCACTATCGCCGGTCCACCTACGGACTCGGGTGTGCGCGACGCGAGTGAGTTCACTTGAGTGGGTCCGCCGTTCGGTTCGATTGCTTGCAAGTTTTCAGGTCCAAGGGGTTGTTTCACATCACCACCTGTGGCCTACATCTGTCCCGTTCCACGAAGTCATCACCCGTGAGTGATGAGAGCTCTCGAAGGCTAGTCCTCGAGCTTTCCAACACTCACAGTTGGGTTATTGGACCGACATGAGGTCCAGATTTGAGGTGCACCCCGGAGTTATCCGTTTGGTGTTCCTTATTGCTCTCTGGCAACTCCCAGTCCAGGGGAGGTGCTGCCCAAATTTCGCCAGGATGAGAACACTCAAGAACAGACGAGCATGATGAGTTCTCTGAGCATAAGAACAGCCGAACAAGCGAGCAAGCTAAGTCCTCGGAAGATAAGAACAGTTCATGCCTGAAGCTGCCCCTGAATCAAGTTAAACATCAAAGTTCTTGCATAATAAACCCCTCAAGTAAACATCCAAATACAAGTACTCATTCACCTCAACAAATGTTAAGAAGCATTACAATGATTTGAAATGTCAATTGAACAAACAATCTGCTCATTTGATCAATCTGCAAGTTGAAGAAATAAGAACAGAGGCAATAAGAATCAGACAGATTGAGATAAAACCCACAGAAGCTATTCCGGCGTGCCCTTAATACGGCGTGGGTTAACCCGGCGCGCTACCCCCCCCCCCCCCGCGCCGGTTTAGCCCCACACTCAACTTCATCTTCAAACTCCTGAGCCTCCATCCGGCGCGCTACCCCCCCGCGCCGGTTTAGCCCCACACTCAAATCCACTTCGGATTTTCGGAGCTCAAACCGGCACGCCCCACTATTCATCACCCTATACCGGCGCGCCCATGCCCCCTCCTTCTCTTGGACATACTAAACCGGCGCCCCCCCCCCCCATTTCAACCCCTATTCCGGCATGCCCTTATAGGATCCCCATTACCCGACGCGCTCCTTTTCTCCCCTTGTATGATCCCTATTCCGGCGCGCCTCCCTTCTTGGCCTTATCCGGCGCACCCCTCTTCTCCTTTGGCATCTCTTTAATCCAGCATGCTTCATAAGAAATCCATTAACCAAATGAAAGAAATAATAGAAAACTTAAGGCCAATAAAAAGAAAGGGAAGTATATAAACCATTCATAATCGAACCCCGCGACCTGACCGCGCAGGTCGATCTGCGTGCGAGGGCGCACGATGGCGAGTTCGGGCTCCATACTTAACAATTCACTCCCCCGGACTTGGCGCAAAGAGAAAATCAATGATGCTTTGTGGTATCGGACGTGGACCTCGGAACCCCCGACATGGTCATGATCCGAACACAGTCTGGGCCAATAGTTCGTTAACTCGACCCGCTTCTCTCGGGATCTAATCCCGCAACGCCACATTAGACTTGTCATGTCTACGGCAGACATTTGCATGGTTTTATCGTCGTCTTCGATGCTTCAAACGTGGACTCACGTCCGAACAATGAAGGGTCCAACCGTGACCGACATGCACGCATACCTTGGAACCTTCGTTTCCCTGGACTGTGTGTGAAGAGAAAAGCAATGATGCCCCCACTAGATCGGACTTGGATCTCGGGAGCCCTCGCCCGGACGTGACCACGATCCGAACTTATCCCGGGCCGGTAGTTCGTTAGCTCGACCCGTCCTTTTTGGGATCCGATCTCGCACCCACATGAAACTTGCCGTACCTACGACCGATATTCGTATGGTTTTATCGTCGTCCTTGACGCTACTAATACGGACCTCCGTTCTTATAAGGAATGGTCCGTTAGTGACCGACGTATATACCGGGATCCAATCCCGCACCCACAGGAAATGTGCCGTACCTTCGGTATGTCTTTGTCGTGGTCTTCGATGTTTCAAATATGGACTTACGTCCGAATACTAAATGGTCCGTTAGTGACCGACGTATATCCCGGGATCCCGGGATCGAATCCCGTGCTTGCATTAAAACTTGCTGTACTCACGGCAGACATTTGCACGGGTTTATTTCCGTTTACGTCTTCAATACGGATCTTTGTCCGAGCATAAAATGGTCTATGAATGACCAAAAAAATCTGAATGGAATGAGATGGCTCTCGTCTTCCCCGACCACGCGTGTGGGAATATCAATAAGACCTTTGTGAGTCACGTCTGGACCTCGGGTTCGCCCCAACCATGGTCATTACCTGACCCACATCTAGGCCTATAGCCAGCTATCTCTGTATACGTCTTTGTTTTAGAATCTAGTCCTGGGACACTTTCCCGCTGCCCTTCGGCACCGGAGATATTAATGATGCCCACGCAAGCCTCGTTTGGACCGCGGGAGGCGCCCCCGGAATGGTCCTGACTCGATCTCGCACTGGGCCAATAAACTCACTGATTTCTGACTACTCTAACCGGGATTCAACCGAATGTCTTCTATCCCTTTGAACAATAAATTTGCCGTACCCTGGCGTACATATGCTCCGATTTTCCCCGTGATGATCACGATTCTCTGAAGCCGGACACTCATCCGAACATCAAATGGACAACACATGACCGACATATTTCTAACGCTTGTTTCCCTAGACATAGGGCTTTCCGACTTATTCGAGACCGCTATCGGCTTGTTTCTCTCGATATAGTTTCCTGGCCATGAGGCCCCTGATTCCCAGCGATTAATCAAGGGTGTTCCCCTCTCCGAGGCGATGTAAATGACGTCGTGACCTTTATGGCACGGCGGGACTCAGTCTCGACACGAACCACACAATTGTCTGATTAGTCAGATCGAGCGCACAATAAATCGTCACATTTGTGACTGGCACGCCCACGCACTTAATAAACGTCAATAAACAAATAAGCAACGAACTTAATAAAAAGTGCGTCCACAGTTAGTTATGGGTTGGGTGATAGTGGACGCAGGCGGAGGTGGAGGTGTAAAGGTAAGCGGAGGCGAGGGCGGAGGGCTAGTCGTAGTGATGGTAGCGGGGGTGACGAGCAATGGGCGAGAAGTTGGTGATGGAGTGGAGGTAAAAGGGGTAGTGGACGGAAGGATGAGTGATCTAGCAGGCGGAGGAGAGTTTTGATATGTGGGCGTAAGGATGGTGGGAGTGGAAGGGGTGCGGTAGTTGTGGTGGAGGGCCGAGACTTGTTGTATTGAACCATCGTCATCATAAGACCACCCGACATCAGGAGCCGGGGGCTTAACGAGGTTAACCTGAGCCGGTGCCGGCGGCTGAGGCTGTGGAGCGGGAGGATGATTCGGCATGGGGTTCTGATGGATCCCTAAGTCTTGAACCGGTTGCGGTTGTTGTTGCAGTGGCTACTGCTACCGCGGCAGTGCTTGTGGTTGATGCACTTGCTGCCTCAGCGCTTGCCTTGTCTTCTCTTTTATTTCTACAATGGCCTGTGCATCTCGGCCCAATCAATCCTATGTCCTTCATGTAGGTCATAGACCAATTCTTTAAACTGAAAACATCCTTCAATGGTATGCCCCGGCTGCTTGTGGAACATGCAGTACTTTATCTGGACAACGGTCGGGTTCCAGTGGGGCTTTTTTGGAGGAAGTTGAATGGCATTAATGGACATGAGGGCTGAAAAGATGTCTGTGAGGGTTTCTGGAAAAGGAGGATATTGGGCTCTCTTTATTCCTGGGCGCTTAATATTATTGTTGGTGTAGCCGTTGGGTGGAGGGACATTGTGATATTACGGAGGTTGTGGAGGTTGTTGCGGAGCGGGGAATGTGTTTTGTGGGGCGGCAAAGGTAGGGTTTGGTGGAGCGGAGAAAGCGGGTTAGGCGTTTTGTGGGGTGGAGAATTGGGGAATGCGGGGGTTTTGTGGAAAGTAGAAGGGTGCGGATTGGAAGGGAAAAGCTACGGCTTGCACCTGCTCATTCGTTTGGACTCCCTCGCTGACAGGCCCTTGAGGTTTCTTGTGATATTTGGGCTTTTGGGCCTTAAAGAGTGAGTGGATGGGGGAATCCTTGAATTGCGTTTGAATAAAACGCGCCCGACTATATAGTTAGTGCATATTTGCTATGCCATTCATTGCCAGAATGTTGCGGAAGGTCGGAGTAGCATTGGAAATCAATAGTTTGACCTTCTCTTGCTCCAGAATATGGCCTGGCACCCTGGCGGCCATCTGCCTCCATCTATCGGCATAAGTTGCGAACTCCTCGTCTGGTTTCATTTTCTCGGCCACCATGTCTGTGAAAGAGTATTCCGGGCCGACCCTGTCTTGAAACCTCTGAATGAACTTGTCCTTCACTATATTGAAACTCTCGGCATCTTCCAGTGGCAGAGAGTAAAACCACTCAAGCTCAACCCCATCTACTGATCGGCGGAATAAGTACGCCATAAGGCGATTATCATATTGAAACTTGGCCGATTCATATAGAAAGTCCCTCACATGGATGAAGGGATTGTTGTTCCCATCATACTTGCGATAATTGGGGAGCTCGGATTGTGGAGGAAATCGAATATTTTGAAAGCTTGGAACTGGAACGTCTGCCAAGGATTGTGGGCCAACCCGCTTCTGGAGGAAGTCAAGTTGTTGTTGCATGGCGGCCCATTTATCTAACAACTCCTGCTCTCTAGATGGAGTAGGGATGGTGAAGGAAGGAGGTTGAATCTGAAGAGCAGAAGGATAAACAGAAGGAAGAGGAAGAGGAGGCCCATAATAAGGATATTGGGCCAAAGAGTGACCCATATTGGCATGGACTTGGGCCGCCCCTTGCTAAGGGTGCATAAAATCGAATGAGCCGACCAGAACTTGTGGCACTGATGGAATAGCCTGATAAGAATCCGCTTGGATTGAAGAAGGGAGAATGGTCTTTCCCTTGTCAACGGATTGACGGGCCGACCCAGAAGACTGGCCCGCTTCCAAAGTAGAAAATCTGATGGTCCTGGGCTGGACTGGAGTAAGGTCAATTGGACTGGGCTGGATGGTGGACCCATCAACCCTAGGCTGAACAATGGAAGTATTAGATAGGCCTTGAGTAATCGTGGGAGGTGGGGTGTTGGGCCCCTACATGGCCTGATAAACAGCCTGAAGTTGGGCCAGATCCAACTGGGCCATCATTTGGAGAATAGAATTGGCAGAAGGAGGAGGAAGGGATTGAGTGGATTGGGCGCCCTCCATAGGGATGGAGGATGGAGGAGGGATGGACCCCTCTCCAGAATGGAAGGAGATAACCCTAGAAGAATCCTCTAGAAGCCCTTGAGGAAGAGACTCCTCTTGGGAACGGGGGAGATCAAAAGAAGCCATGGTGGACTCGAAGAGAGGATTGGAGTAGAACGTGGAAAAGGAATTGCCCCTGGGTGATGATGCTTCTAGAGATCGGAAAAAACTCCACATGAAACCAAAGACCTTGAAAAAATGCAAACAACACAAAACAAACACACAATGAGTGACTTAAACTAGATGGTTTTAACAAAGGTGTAAGTGAGAAGAAGATAAAAAACAATCAAAGTCAACCAAGTTATCTAGATGATGCTCAAAGTTTTTTAATTGTCTTCTCCTTTAGAACCTTAGTAGCTTGATTAAAATGTGCTCTCAACAATAGGTTCTTATTAGGGAAGAGGTATATGACTTGGTTAACTCTAGATGTAATCACTCCCTCACTTATGCAATCCTAGACACGGTGTGGGAAAGGTACAACCGGCCCGACATCCGTGTGGGAATCCATGGCCCGCGGGGACTTATGGAGGTCTCTGATGTGATCTCCTAGTCGGCCCCAACGAATATGGAGACGAGAGGTTCACACACCAAGGTAGGAGAATGTAATCTAAAGTATGAATAGTGAATGACCCTATGTGCACGGGAGTGCATGCAAATTCTAGCCTAAAAATTAGCAATCCAATATGCACACAATGATATGAATATGCCAAACAACTAAGGAGGAGACTAGATAGCACCCAAATATAAAAATCACAACAGAAACTACGGAAATAAACTGCACTTCGGGATGCGTACCTATCACCGGAGTGGCGGTCTAATATGAGAGCGCCAAAGAGATGAGACGGTCTAATAATAGACCGCTCTTAAGCCTTTAACGGCCGAATGTCTGACCGCCAACAGACCCAGAGAACCAGAAACATCAGGAAATAAAGGGAAAATCTGGGGAAAACACGGGCAACTGGGGTAAAATAAAGAACAACAGGAAAAATAGAGATCCCACACGATTGGCACTAGATGTCCCACCGTGATCGCCAAAAAAATTTCTGTTGATTTATATTGGTTCCTTTGCAAATGAATATGTGATGTCAACAATAGAAATATGAATAAGCAATGTGCAATATGCAATCAACCTATGAACATGTGCAGCATGAACCTAGACAATCAACATGGAATCTAAGCATGGGCATGCCATCTCTATCAGAACTAAGCAAGGGAAAAGAAAAACACACGTCGGAGTGTGGAGCAAGGGAATAAAGGAAAACACACACCGTGGGTGTGGAACAAGCAAGTAAAAGCAAAGAAAGAAGAGATATGGGGAGAAAGAGAGGACTACTGCCCAAACTAGAAAGATGTGATCGCCACCAAAGTATTAAACTAGCCAAAGCTAAAGTAAATACCTTGAAAATAGGTGGATGCAACACCCGCCCACGGGAGAGAGAAAAATGTACTTCTATGAACAATAACGGTCGAAGACTGGCGCGCCAGAGAAATTAGCGGTCTTACGATACACCGCCAGAGAACCTTAGCGCTCCAATATACAACCGCCAGAGAACTGCAAAATAGCAAGCTTTGGGACTTTTGATCTCCACTTCTTCCATCCGGCCAGAAGACTTGGGCCTCGTGCTATGGACCTGTGAAACTTGCAAAAATGTGTAGAGACACAGAAAGAACACCCAGATTAGCCGTTGATGAGTGTAATAACTATAATGAAAGAAAACTTGAAAACATGCAATTGGAGAGGGGGATACCTGGGGGTTAGGTTTTTTTAACCCCCGTGGGGCGTTTTAAAAGATGGGAGGAGGTTTTAAAATGATGCAAAAGAGTGATGAATGTGAGAGAAGAGGAGGGAAGATGCCTTGGATGCTTATGAGGGGAAAAAAAGAGCTAAAGAAGAAATTAACGCTAAAAACCCTTGGAACTTGATACTCCCTAGACTTAGGAGGCAGATGGACGTGGGAAGCAGTTCTCCTTGATAGGTTCTAGCTCCAAGATGCGGCAACACTTCGACGCGAATTCCAGAAATCTCCTCTTCAAGCCATGAAGTCAAGGGTTCTATTTATAGACCCTCAAACTCTCTGGACGAGTTGGAGAGAATCCAGCTAGAAAATAGGATGATGCTTCGCAAACTCTTGAAGATAATACTCCCAAGAGTCTATAGAATCAAACAGAAGGTTCTGAGGATGTACATTGAGGGAGAAATCATCAGATCAAACTCTCGATCAGGCCACGGAGTAGTAGAGAAAGAGCAGTTCTGCTAGAACACTCTGTCTAATGAAATGGCCTTACGATAAATTACCACAGCCATTTGACGGCCGAAGGATAGACTGCCACCCTGCGTTATCCAACAATAGATAAGGCCAACGGGCGAAGTTTTCGTAATAATGACTCTGCAAGCAGGTGGCGGTCGATGGTTCACGTGCCAGAAGAATATGACGGTCCCACGATAAACCGCTAGAGCACAATCGATAAGATAAGATAAGGCTTGAGAAAGGCTGTTGGCTTTTGGACTCTGGCGTCAGCAAGCGGTCGAAGAAAGGAGCGCTACACGTCAGCAAACGCACCAGGGATAGGCCACCAGAGACAATGGGGTGGTAAACAGCATGAAGGCTTGCTAAGCTTCATCCAGCGGACAAAGAATGAGGAGCGAGACCCAACCAAGGAGAGGTGACCCAAGAAATAAGCCTCAAAACTGACCAAGAAGGCCTAGTAAAAGTGAACAACTTGGTGCATCATAAATATGAATGAGGAGATGACCTAACTTATTGGTCATAAAACGGGAGTCAATAGTTGCGTGAGCTACTGGGGGCAGTTCACGGGGTTCCCTCTGTGTTCGCAGAGGAAGGGAGGTTGTTCCTCCGGGTTCCTTCTGGCAATCCAGAAGAAGCGAGGAGTGTGTTCCTTGGGGGTGAAGTTGTGGTTATAGCCATTGTCGCAGACTGAGTTTGCTGTTTGCTTTGTTGAGCAAGGAAGCCTCACTCTATCCGAGTGAGGGGTGGACGTAGATTGCTAAGCGCAATTGAACCACCTAAAAAATCGCATGTCTGATTTGTGGTGTGTGTTCCTAACTGTCACTTGCAATTGCTCACAAACAAGAAGTATATCAAAAGACATGGTGGGAAAGATAGGTTATGCCTATCCGGAACATAGCCCCTTGCGTGAGGAGATCCTTGGATCAAACCTTCGCCTAGTATTGTCCCTGGTTTGTGATCAATTGGCAATTTGCAGTTATGATTGCTTGTGGGGTTGAGTTTAGTTCTTCTGCTATCATACTACATCTTTCGTTGCTTATAAAAATATGATGTTTGCTTGGTTGCCTGAACAGATCGTTGTGGTGATTTATACCTTCATTAACGCTAGATCTCATTGTAGCGCTTGAGAGTTTTTATTCTATGAATTACTGGTAGTAGATCTATTCATCCCCCCCTTTTAGATCTCATCTCCTTTGTCTATCACTTTAGTTACAAGGTGTAGGGTTATGCAAGCAGTAAGAATCTAAATGTGTAGTCATGATAAAATATGAAATTCTCTACATACGGTGCATGAAACTTCAAGGAAATAGAGGGTTTTTACTTCTAACTTGTTGTTTGAGCCTTTCATGATATAACCTACCCTTGATTTGTTCCCTAGACTTCGAATTTGTTGCTGGAAGAAGGTCCTCGTTCTTGCGCGTCCTGCGTAGAACCAGCAACTTCTTGACCATCTATCTCCTTAACCTCTTGACCTAAATTCGCAAGATTTGGAGGGTGATTAGAAGATACCAAGGGAAATAATAAACACTAAGGGATGAACCTGAAAGTACCTCTGCTAAGGTCCCTAAGTTTCGAGTCTTTGCTGGACGGATACGCCTGTTCCTGTGCGTTCTACAGAGAAACAACAACTTGTAGGTCCTCTAACTCCTCAACGACTTGAACTCCTAACATGAAATTTGGAAGGGAGTTAGTTAATACTAAAGAGAATAAAATCTTCTAAAGACTTAACATGAGATGATGACGTCTTACCTTCGAACCACGTGAGCCAAAAGTAAGGTTCGCATAGGTCGAATCGGGGCTCTATTTATATAGTTGGGCTAGGATTTGAGGGATTAGATCGAACTAGGAGTCTTAATTTGGAGTAGGATCGATCCCCAAGAGTCCTAGACACATTTCCTCACCTGATAGCATCGATCCATGGGGATTGGAATGGGAAAAATCCCTTTTTCTATGTTTCTACAAATCACATTTTCGGAACATAGTCGCGGTCTTCCTGGAACTGATACTCTGAGAAAGCAGTCGCGCGATAGACCGCATTCTGGCATATTTTTCAAAATTTTCAGATTTTCTTATTTATCTTCTATTTATCCCCTAATGGGTCTAATTATCCATTTTAAATCTCACATTAGCCCTAATTACGTCTCTTTAGGTGGGCTTGGACCTAAAGGGCCTAGAATTTGGTCTTTTGGGCCTATTTAGGTGGGCTTAGACTTTAATTATTGTTTTGTCTTTTAAATAATTATCAGTTAGTCAAAATAGCCCATTAAATCTAATAATAGGCTCAATAACTCTATTTAATTCCAAAAAATCCCAGAAAAATTCCAGGATAATTTTCAGGTGTGCTACACCCTACCCCACTTAAAAGAATTTGGTCTCCAAATTCATTGCATGGGATTTATGGACAGTGTACTTACAATTAAATAGTTCTGGGAACCGCTTACGCATAGCTTCTTCTGTTTCCCACGTCGCCTCTTGATCAGTATTCTTATTCCATCGGACTTTTATCATGGGAATGGTTTTATTCTAAAGTTGATGCACTTCTCGATCAATTATTCTGATTGGCTTTTGCTCGTACGTCATATCATTTTGAATCACCAGATCGTCATGACTTATAACATGGAATGGGTCATAGACATACCTTTTGAGCATCGATACATGAAATACATCATGGACTCAAGCTAATTGATGGGGAAAGCTATCCGATATGTAACCTCGCCAACCCTTTCAAGAATTTCAAAATGGCCAATATATCTCGGAGTGAGCTTGCCTTTGATGCCAAACCTTCAAATACCTCGACTTGGAGAAACTTTGAGAAATACGTGGTCTCCCACTTGAAATTCCAGGTCGTGCCTTCTATTATCGGCATATGACTTTTGTCTATCTTGAGCCATCTAGAGTCTCTCTCGGATAAGCTTCACTTTCTCGATAGTATCTCTCATGATTTTAGGGCCTAGAAGTTGTCTTTCTCCAACTTCGTTCCAGCATGTAGGTGAGCATCAACTTCTTCCATATAATGCCTCAAATGGTGCCATTTGAATGCTAGCTTGATAGCTATTGTTGTAGGCGAATTCCACTAGAGGTATGTGATCGTGCCAACTCCCACCAAAATCAATAATACATACCCTGAGCATATCTTCTATCACCTGATTTGTTCTCTCAGTTTGACCATCTATTTTTGGATGGAAGACAGTGCTAAAATTGAGTCGGATCCCCAAGGAATGTTGCAGACCCTTCCAGAATTGTGATGTAAAATGAGGGTGATGTGACACAACCTTAGTGTGACATGGGGTGATGCGACACACCTCAAACCTATACTCGCAAGCACATAAACAAGTCGTAATGGACCCAATTTTGGCGGCTTCACTCACGCGACGCGCACTCCACCCGAAGGCAACTCGGGGATGACAGTGAGGGTCCAGGATGAGACCTCATTATTCTGGGGTTTGATTGTGCTAGGGCTGACCCGTCTGAGGGGTAGGGACTCCCACATTTCATGGGCGGCCAGCACGCCGAGGGCGTGGGATAAGTGGTGGTTCTCAACTCTCCTCGCGGCAGAGCACACACAAGCAAGATTACTCGAGAACGGGCACTTGCTCTCCGTCAGACGGGCAGTAAGGAACGATACTAGCTAAGCAGATAAAATACCAGGAAAGGATAACCATGTGCTCACCTGATCGGTTTGAAGAAACTGATCCGAGTCGGAGACGAGGGCAAGCGGGGAAGCAAGGGCTCGCAACCCGCATGTTGCGTCGATGTTGCTTGACCTGAAACCACGGTTACAACACTACACCTCACGCAGGAGGGTTGGCTCTGGGGTAAGGAAATAAACTATTACAACCAAAATCTACCTCCATGCAGGGAGGGGCTTTCAGCAAGCCAGGCGAGGGGTGGGGAATGCACAGGAACCAGTTCTGTCCAGATTGATCTTGCAGGGCAGCAAGTCGGTGTCGGGAGCGCCACAGACTTCTCCGAGTGCGGCCGGAAGCGGGATAGGAACCAAATGGACCGGGGACTAAGTAGGAGCTTGCTGTAGGAGAGGCGGATCATCCAGGGGTCGATCTGGGTCATTGTAGGTCTGGCTTCATGAACCGGGCTGATTCTATCCAGTCTGGCCAGCAGGACAGCATGGCAATGTTGGGGTCGCCACGGGCTTCTTCGAGCGCTGTAGGAGGCGAGGTCGGTACCTAATAGACCGGGGACAAGGTAGGAGCTTGATGTAGGAGCCGTGGATCGTTCGGGGGTCGGTCTGGGTCGCTGCACGTCAGGCTACATGGACTTATCTGACTCTATCCAGTCTGACCCTGACTGGCAGCTAGACGATGTCGGAGCTGCTAAGGGCTTCTCCGATTGCAGCGGGAGGCAGGGCCAGTGTAGGAATGACCGCCAACAAGTCTACTATATGCGGTAGGAGGTAGGGATCCCAGTTGAGGTCGGTGGTTGCAGTAGTGTTTAGAAGAGTGGGGAGGGGTCCAACCAGAGCATAGAGAGAACAGCCTGCGTGCGCCGAGGAAGACGGTCGGGCGGGGGCGCTTTGGTGGCCAAATGCTTCCCTCCTTCCTGGTACTAGGAGACGACTCGTGGGGGATCACCTAGGCTGAAGGGCGTGACAAGAAGCTTGGAGAGGAGGTCGTGGGGGCCTCTGCAACTTGGCTATGGTCGTCCACCGGAGGCAGACTGCGTAGCTGGATAGAAATCGCTCCTCCAGTCAGCTCCGACGTCGGTTGAAGGTGCGTGAGCTCCTGTTGCGACGCTGATTTAGAGAGGAATCCACCAGTGTAAGGCTGGCTACCTAGGGCTTCTCAAGGAAGGCGGGGGCAGCGCTGCAACTGGGATGTTAGTTCTGCTACTGCTGCTGTCTGGGTAGCAATGGGAGATAGGGAATGCGAAGGGGAAGATGAGAGGGACGAAGGGGTGGGAAGGGGTTAGGGACTCTCCTTGGTGAGAGGGGAGATAGGAGAGGTTGTAACCAGGTTGAGGGAGGGAGGAGAGGGCTAGGGGGGAGCTAGTAGTGGGGAGAGGAGGGGGGCAAAATTTTGCCAAGAGGTGAGGGTGGGGGTGCAAGTGGCTTGAGGGTGGGGAGGGATTTTCCTAGTTTGAATTTTGTTTGAATGAGGGTATTAAATGCAGGCCTAGGGAGTGAGGAAGGATGTCATGGGAGGGGGGGAAAGTCCTCCTTGGGGGCTGTGAGAGTTATTGAGAGTGGTTGGGGTTGTATGGGGAAGTGAAATGTTGACTTGGGGGAGGGGAGAATCTCCTTGGGGATAGTGGGGATTATGGGGGTGGTTCAAGTTAATGAGGGTGGAAAATGGGGGTGGGAGGGGCCCTTGATAAGGTGGAGGGGAGAGATGGGGGGGCCACTCTCTTGGTTAGAGAGAGAGGCGGGTGCAAGTTTTAGAGAGAGATGGTGGGGTGGCCTAGAGAGAGGGGAGTGGAGAGAGAAAAAAGGGGCAGAGAGGTGGAGAGTCATACTCCACAAGGGGCGGGGGAATAGATGATTTCTCTGAAAGATGAATTTCAAATGCCATTCATAATAATCTCAAATGGGGATGGGTTGGGTCCTATTTATAGGCACCCATCTTTTACAAGACCAAACTACCCCTAACAATACAACTACTAACCAAGCATGTCCAAGACAACAAGTATGGGCCCAAACTAGGATACTAAGGCCCAATCAATACAAAACAAGGGAAATTGGACTCAAAAACAAAGATAACATGAGATAGTCGCTGTCGGGCTTCCTCAAGGATGTGCGGGCGACCCTAACCATCGGGAGTGGTGCGATATGTCCTCATCAAATCTCTCAGGGTGAGAATATCTCGACCCTGTCGAGTATGGGTCCACCTGGATGTGGTAGCGCTCCAAAATGTCCAGGTCTAGGCGCAGCAGATCCTCCCGGCTCAGCCACATGTCCTCAGTTGGAGGGCGATTCTTCCACCTTACAAGATAGCGTTGGGGCACCCTACTCCTGGTGACGGTGCTCTGCCCGTCCAGTATCATCTCAACTTGCTCGCGTTGGTCCCTCAAGTTGAAATTTGGATTCTCACATGTGGTGTCTCTCGCAAGGACAGAGATAGGCTCAAGATGGTCACTAGGTTCCACTGCGGGGCCCTTATAGGGTGCTAGATCCACCACATTCAAAGTGGGATGTACCCCTATGGACGCACTTTTTATTTAATAATCGTTGTTTATTTGTTTATTGGCGTTTATTAAGTGCGTGGGCGTGCCAGTCACAAAGTGATGATTTATTGTGCGCTCGATCTGACTAATCAGACAATTGTGTGGTTCGTGTCGGGACTGAAACCCGCCGCGCCATAAAGGTCACGGTGTCATTTACATCCCCTCGAAGAGGGGAACACCCTTGATTAATCGCCAGGAAAAGGGGCCTCGTGGCCAGAAAAATATATCGAGAGAAACAAGCCGATAGTGGTCTCGAATCAGTCGGAAAGCCCTATGTCTAGGGAAACAAGCATTCGAAATATGTCGGTCACTCAAGGGACCATTTTGATATTCGGACGAGCGTCCGGCTTTAGAGAATTGTGATCATCACGGGGAAAACTGGAGCATATGTATGTCGGGGTACGGCAAGTTTATTGTTCAAAGGGATAGGAGGCATTCGGTTGAATCCCAGTTAGAGCGGTCGGAAACCGATATGTTTGTTCGCCCGGTGCAAGACCAAGCTACGACCATACTGCGGTGGGCCCCCCGCGGTCGAAGTCGGGCTCGCGTGGGCATCATTAATATTTCCGGTGCCGAAGGGCAGCGGGAAAGTGTCCCGGGACTAGATTCCGAAACAAAGATTTGTACAGAGATAGCCAACTATAGGCCTAGGATGTGGGTCAGGCGATGACCATGGTTGGGGCGAACCCGAGGTCCAAATGTGACTCACGAAGGTCTTATTGATATTCCCACACGTAGGGTTGGGGGAAGACGAGAGCCGTCTCATTCCATTCGGATTTTGTCGGTCATACACGGACCATTTTATGTTCGGACAATGGTCCGTATAGAAACCAAGACGGTGACGGGAGCGAATCCGTGTAAATGTCTGCCGTGAGTACGGCAAGTTTAGTGCAAGTGCGGGGCTAGATCCTGATATATATGTCGGTCACTAACGGACCATCCAGTATTCGGACGAGAGTCCGTATTCGAAGCATCGAAGACAACGACAAAGACACACGGATGTCTGCCATAGGTACGGCAAGTTTCATGGGATTGCGGGATCGGATCCCGGCATATATGTCGATCACTAACGGACCATTCATTATTCGGACAAAAGTCCGTATTAGTAGCGCCGAGGACGACGATAAAACCGTATAGATGTCTGCCGTAGGTGCGGCAAGTTTAATGTGGGTGCGGAATCGGATCCCGATGAAGATGGGTCAAGCTGATGATCTATTGGCCCGAGGTGGTTGCGGCCATAGGCCATATCGGGGTTTCCGAGGACCACGTTTGATGCCCCCGGAACAAAAATTTGATTGTGGAAGGGGAAAACTTTTTATTAGTTTTATTCATTAGCCTTAAGTCTTTTCTCTCATTTGATTAATCATTTTTTTCTCTTTCAGGCATGCCGGTTTAAGAGAGAGGTCAAGGGATGGGCGCGCCGATTTAGTGAGCAAAGGGGTGCGCGCCGGTTAAGTGAGCAAAGGGGTGCGCGCCAGTTAATGGAGCAAAGGGGTGCGTGCCAGTTAAGATGTTGAAGGGGTGCGCGCCGGTTAATGGAGCAAAGGGGTGCGCACCGATTAAGTGAGCAAAGGGGTGTGCGCCGGCTAATGGAGCCCAAGGGGGGCGCGCCGATTTAGGGCAATGAACAGTATAGCGCGCCGGTTTGAGCTCCGGAAAACGGAGGGAGTTTTGAGTGTGAAGCTAAACCGGCGCGGGGGGGTACCGCGCCGGATTAGCCCACACCGGATTAGGAGCACGCTGGGATAGGTTCTATGAGGTTTTCTTCGCTCTGTTTGATTCTTATTGCTTCTGTTCTTATTTCTTCAACCTACAGATTGACTTGTTGATTGGTTTATTCGTTTAATTGGTGGATTAAGTTCATAGGGAGGAAGATAAAGTGCTTTAGTTGTTTATTAAGGTGGATTAGCATGAAGATTCAAGTGTTTCGTTAGAAGGGTTTGTGCAGGAACTCAGAGAGTCAGCTTGATTCAGGGGGGGGGCTTAGTTGTTCGTCTGTCTGTTCTTACGTGTTCTTCCCCTGGCAACATTTGGGCAGTATCTCCCCCGGACAGAGGCTTGCCAGAGAAAATAGAGGAACACCAAATGGATTGCTCCGGGGTGAACCTCAAAATGTAGACCTCACGATGGTCCAATAACCCAGAAGTGAGTGTATGAAGCTCGAGGACTAGCCTTCAAGAACTCCCACAGCTCACGGGTGATGGTTTCATAAGTGGGACGAATGTGTGCCATGAGAGGCCATGAATGTTCATCCCGTGATGGACTCCTTCGAAGGCCATGCTATGGAGAAGCATGCTTCGGAGGGCCCTGGATGAGTAGAAGGTGAAGTAGGGAAAGAAGAAGATAGACAAACGATCGTGTTTGCCAAAAGGGCTTTCTGTTTATTCATCCACCGAAAGGGGGGGAAAACGGCTCAAGCCCAAGAAATTCCATCTCCACGGAGGAGAAATACATTATAGAGGGGTAAAAAGGGGGAAGAGATACATGGACGGCGGGAACAGAGCACAAGCTCTTCCCCCCCAGCTCACCTCTCGCTCTCAACCTCACTCTCTTCTTCTTCACCTCACGGGCGCAGGGACGGGGGGCTTCTTCTCTTCGGGTGGCCTTTTTTTCTTCTTTTTCTTCTTCTCTTCACTGCATACAGCCGAGGGGGTTCGAGCCTCTCTCTCCTTCTTCTTCAACCTCCTCTTCTCCAATGGAGCAGATAGAGTATATATGGAATAGACAGTGGGGGGAAAAAACTCCCGCCACCTCTGCCTTGTTCGCAACAATGTTGTTGTTTTGCTGGATGATGCTGATTCGTGCCGTACGCTGCCATTCATCCGAGGACGGTATATTCTTAGATCTACCGGGAGGATCTGCTGCTGCTGCCATCACTATCGCTTTGCTGTCGAACAGGGTGAAGGCATGGCTTCAAAACATTAAATGCTCTCTGCACACCGCATTTAAATGAAACAGAGCATCGGGGTTTTGATGGGATGGCATGTTTGCGCGCCGGATTAAGGTGAAATGCAAGGGAAAGGGTGTTCGCCAGTTTAACCCATGATGAAGGGGAAAAGGGCACGCCGGTTTAACCCAAGATGAAGGGGAAAAGGCTTAAAGCCCAAGGAATAGTAGCGCGCCGTATTAAGGCAACATCAAGGGCAAATGGGAAATGGGGCGCGCCGGTTTTGGGGGCACCGGATTAAGATGTTGAAGGGGCGTGCCGGTTTAGAGCGCGCCGATTTAAGGCCCTTCCACGCCATTTTAAGCCTCAAATGGATTCTTTTCGAAGTCGCAGCCATTTATTCGAGTGTTGGCATTCCCGGAATGTTCTAGTTGTAATGCATGGCCTCTATAATATTCCATTTGCAGCCTGTGGGGCTGGATCCCAGACTTTACGTAACTTTCGGTGCATGCTGAGACGGTTCCGGAGTTCCTGACTTTTCTCTGATTCAGCTTTCGGAATGGCCGGTCGGAGAGTTGTAGCTGTATCTTCTGCCTTGGGGGCTTCCTTAGCGGGTAGCGGACCACCAAGCGAGTTCTCATCCTGATCGGGTGAGGCATGAGGTTTATTCGGCATTTCCATCTTCGACTCGCACTCGAATGTGTAGACGTGAATGTCGCCATGACCATCATCGACATTTTTTGGCGTCCACAACCCCATAGCCCTCCGATCGGTCCAGCTCATAAGCATTGTTGCCAACTCATCTCAAAACTCGAAAAGGTCCAGACCCTCATGCCCTCAGCTTGGAGGCGGCCCCAGGGAAGAGCCGCTCCATCCTCACCATCACAAAGTCACCAATTTGGAATTTCAAGTGGCGCCTATGAGCATCTGCCCGCTTCTTGTAAGCCTCGATGCTCTTCCCTATGTGCTTGCGAATGTCAACATGCAACTCTTTAATGTGTTGTGCGAAGGACTCGGCAGAGATAGACACTCTAGCATGTAGGGGAAGGGGAATGAGATCAGAGGGCTTCTTAGGCTTATAACCATGCATGACTTCAAATGGACTCTTGCATGTTGACCTATTGACAGAGTCATTGTAGGCAAATTAGGCTTGGGGTAAGAGAAGATCCCAGTTCCCGAGGTGGTCCCCAACTAAGCAACGAAGAAAATTCCCAAGGTTTCGGTTGACGACCTCAGTTTAGCCATCGGTTTGAGGGTGGTGGGCCATGGAGAACTTGAGGAGGGTACCCATTAAGTGCCAGAGGGTTTTTCAGAAGTAGTCAGTGAATTTCACATCTCGGTCAGACATGATGGTTTTAGGCAGACAATGGAGGCAGACTACCTCATCAAAGAACAAGCGAGCTACCCTAGAAGCATATGTGGTCTTGGAGCATGGGATAAAGTGTGCCATTTTGGAGAACCTATCGACCACTACGAAGATAGAATCATGTTTACGAAGGGTCCTAGGTAGGCCCAGGATAAAGTCCATGCTAAAATCTTGCCAAGGTCGGCCTGGGATGGGGAGAGGTGTGTAGAGACCGGGGTTTTATCTCACCTGCTTGGCCAAGGCGCAAGTGCGACACTGGCCAACAATCTTGGTGGCATCCTTCTTGAGGCTTGGCCAATAATACTGCCTCTCAACTAACTCAATGGTCTTTTGGACCCCAAAGTGACCAGCAAGGCCACCGCCATGTAGTTCCCAAACCAAAAAGTCTCGAAGTGAAGTCCGGGGTATACACAGCCTAGCTCCCTTGAAGTGATACCCGTCCTGTGGTAAAAATCCCCCATGTTCCTGGTTGGGCTGAGTGGATAGGGTGGTGAAGTGACTCCCAAAGTCATGGAAACTTGGATACTCTTCTTTGACTCGCTCAAACCCCGTAACCTCCACTTGGATAGTGGAGAGTAAGGCTACCCGTCTACTTAGCACATCGGCGGCACGATTCTCACTACCCGCTTTATACTTTAAGACAAAAGTGTAGGCCTGGATGTACTCAACCCAGCAGACATGACGGGCATTAAGTTTTTGTTGGGAGTTGAGGTACTTCAATGCCTCGTGGTCCGAGAAGATCATAAACTCCTTGGGCAATAGGTAGTGTCTCTAATGCCGAAGAGATTGGAGCACAGCGTAGAATTCTTTATCATAGGTTCAGTATATCACTCTAGCCTCACAAAGCTTCTCACTAAAGTAAGCTACGAGATGGCCCTCTTGGCTAAGGATGCCTCCAATCCCTACCCCGGAGACGTCACAAGTGACCTCGAAGACTTTGGAGAAGTCGGGGAGACAAAGGATCGGGGCTTGGGTCATCCTCTCTTTGAGTTCTTGAAACGCTTGGGAGGCCACCCTAGTCCAAACATAGGTCCCTTTTTGAGGCAATCCGTGATAGGGGTGGTCACGATGCTAAATCCACGGATGATGTAACGACCCGAGATCCGAGTACCGGAAAGGAACCGGCACAACTCGAACCCTGGCCCGCCACCCACGAGCCCAAAGACTCGGAAGGGTTAAAGGATGGTGTGGGGATACAAGGGAAGCTAAAATAACTGCAGAGATAGCACAATAATAAAATAATAATGTAAAAAATTAAATAAATAACTAAACTACTACAAGGTCCAATATATCTCATGTCCAAATTAAGTACAGTCAATAGAAAGAAAAGTACAAGTACACAAGGCATACCCCGGCTCTGGCAACTGGAGACTAATCTTGGCTACTAGAACCACCCTGAAACTCTGCCGCGCCTCCCGACAACCCCGCCCCACCTGAAAACACAGGGGTGAGCCTCATTTCATTAGCTCAGTAGGGATCCCGCGGACCCCCACCTCGCACGAGAGAACAAGTACGACGGAAGCGACAAGTAATAATAAATAAATAGAAAAGGTCTATACAACTAACAGTGTAGTGCAAACCAACCTCGGTCCAATAAAACAAGAGTCCGTACCTGCTAGGAGACAGGATCTCTACCCACTAGAAGCAAAGCCGGATGCGTCCCCTAACGTCTAACACTGCGCCCAAGTGTCTCCCTGATCGCCCCAGGCGAAAACTGAGACACGCAACAAGTACCACGAACATAGACTAGCTGGGGTCGCGCTCGTCAGCGCGGGTCCTCCGCCCCCAACTATGTGTGTGCACATAGACCATCTGCTCTAGGTTGGGTCCTCTAGCTAGTTTTCCCCCCATGCGGACTCAGGCTACAAAGGCAAGGGGCCCTACAAAAACCAGCCTAAAAACCGTCCCTCACCGGGTCAGGCTCTCCACCACTCCCAAGTGGTTCCGCACCCGTGTGCGCAGGAAAGCTACGACTAGTGGATAGGTCACTGGAGGAGTAGACTCTCTAATCAACGAAAAATAATGCTGGGACCGGACGAAGTACAAGGATAGCTCCTCGCACCTACACCGTCTCACGGTGACAACAGCCGAACCACGCCACTCCCCGGGGTCCCCACGGCACCCACATGCAGCGCCCACACGATGCCCAGCATCAGTCGGACTGTAGGTCAGCACGGGGATCAAGGTCCACTCTCCCAGAAATGGTTCCTGGAAGGACCATTTTCATTTCGTAAAATCGAGAACGGTGAGAATGGCCGAAAAATGCCATTCCACGCCCCATTCACCCACAGGTGATGGGGAAACAAAAGGGAAACCCTTCCCTCAGCCCCAAGGCATCAAATGACGCCATCAAACCACAAAATAACGCGTTAAAATGCTAGATTCGACGCTCAACCCAAAATCATGGAACTTTACCCTCCCGGCTCAAAAACACCCCTCTCGACCTCTCCTCGGCCTACAAATCGCGGGGAACGCTGTAAAGAGGGCAAGGATCCATCCCCCTACCTCAAAAAAGGCCGAAAGCCACCAGATCACCGCCGATCTTGAAATCTCACCGCTCACAAACTCCTCTCCTACGCCTCAAAGAAGGCACTGTCGCGTTCCTCTCGCCGCTGCCATCGCCACCGCTTGTTGGCACTCAAAATATATCCAACGGCAATCAAGCCTCAAAGACAAATGATGTGGCATACTGAAGAACAGAAGCCAAAAGAGATCAATACAATAAAGCCTTCTCAAGCCGCCAAAGCCTCAGGTCACCCAGTATGAACGCCGGGGACTTCACCTCAGGAGGATCGGGAAGAATACACTACAAGCTGACAGTGTCATCAGGACTGCCCAACGAACTGATATCGACTCAGTCGTACCGCGTATACGATATCCGTTGTCCGACCAAGGACGAGAATGTATCTGTCGTCCAACCAAGGAAGAGAACATATCCATCATTCGACCAAGGATGATAATGTACCCGGTGGCCCGCCACCTGAATGAAAGATCCTCCCGAGGTAAAAGAACACCCTTGGCCCTACAGAATAGGGGACCAAAGGCTCTATCAGTAGAAGATCCCGATGACCCGGCATGGGTACGACTTTTCAGCAGATTGGGTCCGTTAGTGACCAAATGATCACCCAGTCAAGGCAGAAGTATTCCGGATGCTACCCCTGTCACGCCCCGAGCGCGGAAGAAACCCGGGAGAACGCGACGAGTTTATATCAATCATGTCAATCAGAGCAAGTAGAATTTCGACATCAAAATAGAGTGCGCAATAAGATGAGATTTGAAACATGATCAAACACTGATACCAGTGATAATAACAACCCATAGATAAAGTCACATACTCCAAGACTTAACAATTCGAACCAGGCCCATAAGCCTTAATTATTACAACACATTGACATAACACATCATCCAAGGACAAGACTCCAAGAATGAACTAAGGACGACAAGACACGATAAATGATAGTAGCAGCATGACGCTTGCAGGTTCTACGCTCGTCACTCTTGCTCCTGCCCATCCGAGTCCGAGTCATGGTCCGTATTACCTAAAAAGTTTGGGGACAAGAACTTGATGAGCGAACGCTCAGTAGGAATTATATCTCAAGAACTAGCAATTTGTTTAAGTAATTATTTTTTTCAAATGAAAATGCAAGTCTAATCATGTAAAACATGTAAAATGAAACGCTATAGAATTGAACATGATAACGAAAGGAAATAACATGTATTATTGATCCAAGATAGGGAATTTCAAGTAATCAAGATTTCAAGAACGAGTACCAAGTATATCAATAAAGTCATTTATGTCATGAGATAATGGCTATTAACAAGCAAGTACTTTGCCCATTCCAGGCCACGCAAGTCATGTCAAGTCAAGCACGCGCGAGAGAGATAGATAGTGGATTGTCGTAGATTCAAGCAAGTACTTCGGTGCAATGTCACACTATGATCAATATAACTCCCATGGGCACAAGTACTTTCGGGTGCTCCTCCCAGGACCAGATCGGGCCCTAAATGCGCAGACATTGTTACATGTAAATATCTAGACAACCACTTTAGTGATAGCCATGGAATTCCAAGAACAAACTCATGTAGGATTTCAAGGTAGATTCATGGATAGGTTCCACAGAATTCAATGAAGAACATTAGATGGATAATGATAAAACTAACGAGAAACATGATATGTCGATAACCTAGGTAGATTCGGTACCTTAACTAGGTAGCCGTGATAACTTGAGTGGATGACTATACCTGTCATCAATCAAGGGACATGAAAGCTGAGAGATTGACCCTATCTATAAGGGACTCAATCCAAGATACCGCCTAGTGGAATATCATCATTCCAATGGCAAAGATTATTCTCTCATGGACCAAGATGGCGACATGAGAGGGCCGGTTTACCACAAGACGTGGCAATCAAAAGGTACAAGGTATTTAAGGTACAACCAGCTCAGTCGGCCTTGAGGGAATCCAAGGCTACGAGGAGACTTACGGAGGTCCCAATGACTAACTCACCAGTCCGAAGGAACGGAATGTCCAACGGAGGGCTCGTATGTCACCAAGAGTTGAGGTGTATGCGTGAACCAATCATGAAACAGGGACTCCATCTACGGACATGAGATGAGAGTGCCAAAAGCCCCGCGGTATGGGTCAAAAACGGAAGAAATGGTGAGAACAAGTATACGTTAATCATAGAATTCATGTCCAACCTATTCTATAATTAACTATAATTAAATAAACTTATATTATTTAACACCCGTGGGTACCGTCATTTCTTAATTAGCATCCTCTTGGGGAACGTTAATTTTCATGATTTTTAACTCAATTTATTTAGCAAGAATTTTCATTTATACCTATTTAATTGAATAAATTCAAAACACACATTAACAGGCACATTGATTTATTTAAAATAATTTAAGAAAATAGAATATATGATAATTAGGAGGAAAATACAAGGATTCCAAATATAATTTTTCTATAATTTTCTGTTACATATTTTAATAAATATGAATTTTCAAAGATATACATCCATGATATATATATATATATATATATATATTAGTTAAATTGACGCCACTGTACAGTGGCGTCCAAACTACATTTAACGACCTAAAGTTGGTCGTGATTCAAAAAAATTTTGATTTTTAACCCTCTCGTTTCTATGCTAAATGATGTCGGAATTTAGCCTATAATATACCGAAATGACCGGCTCGAAAAACTCTACATAACCATATGTTCAAAATAATTTTTCGATGAGAGACGGGGAACTTATAATAGGGGGCACAAAAAACGGTGTAACCACTTTCAGTACCTCGGTCCCCATCCCAATAGTATGCCCATAAATTTTCATGACCAAAGGATATTTCCATAACCATTAACGACTATAAATGCAAAAAGCTCATAAACCATCTATATAAAATTGAAGACCGTCACACATCACTTATTTTAGAATTTGTTAATTGACGCCCTTGTTATTGTCACGTTTTATTTTTTTAACGTCCTTAACAGCGACGTTAATTCCATAAAATACGACATATGCAACGTCGTCAATTCCAAATGGAATTTGACGACCAATTAGATGGGCGTCAAAATGAAATAACGCCCTAGAAAGGGGCGTTAATTACTATAAAAATTCTGAGCACGTCGATAATCATATGTATGATAAAAATACATGATATAAGGTGATTTCATCTATCTTGTTGGCCTTAAATCATGGTTTAACTTTGTTTGGGCTACGAAACTTGAGAAAACCTACCTTTCGATGATGTTTAACGAGGAACGAAGTGGCTCAGAGAGATAGTATGCAGCAACAGAAAACTTCCGAGAACGGTGCTCTATTTTGCACTGTGAACAGAGTATGCAAAGGAAGAAGAAGGATGGCGCCAATCACGTTCTAATCTTCTGCACTTCCGTAGGTGAAGGAAACTGCAGTAGTAGAGAATCCCCAGGAAGAAGAGGAAGTGCTTCTTTGGTTCACTGCGGTAGCCACTCTCCAGTGCACATCCTCGAATAGGAAGAAGGGGATGTAGAGGAAACAAGGCTCCTTCACGTCACGGAGGATGACAACGATGACTCCACACGATGAAGAAGGAAAAAGGTAGCGGTTCGACGGGGCAAGGATGTTTTATAGAGGAGGGAGTCCTAGCGGGGTTATATTTCTAGTGGAAGCAAGACTTTCCATGATTTCTCCACTCCCTGCTAAATCCACCGCCGCCTACCTTCGATTGCAGGTGAAACCCTAAGGTCTCCCTATGCAACGTCGAATGTGCAAGTGTGAGCTGGGCCAACACATATGGGCTTTGGGTTGGCTATTGGTGGTGTTCGAATGGGTGCGTGAGGCATGCAATTGGGTTTAAAGCCTATATGTATTAGGCTTTATATATGTGAACATGGGTTGGGTTTAGGTGTATATGGGTGGCATATAAATGGGTTAATATATTTATATGTAACCCCATGATTTTTGGCCCATTAATGTGTATATATGGGTTGCATTGTTTTGGGCTAAGGTTTTACATTTTTTTTTTGTGTTAATTAAAGAAGGCAATCCATAGGTTAAGGGCCATTAAGTGACTTAATTATTTCCATTGGCCTTTTTATGGAAGTTTTATATGTTTATTCCTTATTATTTATCTGGGGTCTGACCCTAGCCATGCATCGACCGAGCATGCTCGTTTTCCTTATTTAACTCTCAGGAAAAGACGTCTGAGACGAGGGCATTGTTCATTAAGTCGCGCCCTATTAGAGGGCGTGTTTTTATTAATTAATGCCTTAACAAAGGTCGTCTTTTACGTTTGCTTTATTTCTAATTTTCTTTGTACGAATTAGCGCCTATATATACGGGCGTTACCATTCTAAATAGCGCCCAGGTGAAGGGCGCTTTTACTTCCGGATATAAATTAGCGCCTTAATGAAAGGCGTTATTTTATTTTGGCCCATTTATATCCTTTAAACGCCAAGCCTATTATCATTTTGGGTTGTTTTCTATTTTTATTTTATTTAATTCCCTATAAATAGATTTTATTTATTTAAAAATCTATCTTATTCTTTTAAAATTTTCAGGGGTGCTACACTCTCCCCCACTTAAAAGAATTTGGTCCCCAAATTCAATTGCGTGAATGGAAACATGGAGGGTATAGAGTACTTACAGTTTTAGAATAATTCTGGATATCTCCTTTGCATTGATTCCTCAGTTTCCCATGTTGCTTCTTGTTCCTGGCATTTATTCCACTGCACTTTAACCATGGGAATGGTCTTGTTTCTTAAGACTCGGACCTCTCGATCAAGAATCTTCATTGGCTTTTGTTCATAAGTGAGATCCTTTTGAATCACTAAGTTACTATGATCAATGACGTGGAAAGGGTCGTGCACATATTTCTTCAGCATGGAAATGTGGAACACATTGTGCACTTCCGATAGTTGTGGAGGCAAAGCAAGATGATAGGCTACCTCGCCAACTCTTTCCAATATTCGAATGGACCAATGAATCTCGGTGTGAGTTTGCCTTTAACTCCGAACCTTCTTATTCCTCGACCAAGTGAGACCTTGAGGTAAACATGGTCCCCAACTTAGAAATCTAATTCCCTTCTTCTACTATCTACATAAGATTTTTGTCGGGATTGTGCCACTTTGAGTCTTTCTCGGATAAGTTCAACCTTCTTCGTGGTGTTTCTTACCATATCTAGCCCTAGTAGTTGCTTCTCGCCAACTTCATCCCAGCATATAGGGGATCGGCAACTCCTGCCGTACAAGGCTTCAAATGGAGCCATCTGTATACTGACTTGATAGCTATTGCTGTATGCAAACTCGGCTAGGGACAAATGATCATGCCAACCACCGCCAAAGTCAATAATGCAAGCCCGTAACATGTCTTCAACTATTTGGTTTGTTCTCTCAGTCTGACCATCGGTCTGGGGGTGGAAAGCAGTACTGAAATTGAGATTTGTCCCCAAAGAGTGTTGTAGACCCTTCCAGAAATGAGAAGTGAAGCGAGGGTCTCGGTCAGACACGATTGATGTTGGGACTCCATGCAATCTCACGATCTCCTTAATATATAATGCGGCCAAAACATCAACCGACCATCGACTTTTAATTGGCAAGAAATGTGCCGACTTGGTCAGTCGATCGATGATTACCCAAATACCATCATGCCCGCCTCTAGACTTAGGCAATCCCATGATGAAATCCATACCAATTCCTTCCCATTTCCATTTGGGAATATCAAGGGGGTGTAACTTTCCGACGGGTCTTTGGTATTCCGCTTTTACTTGTTGGCACGTGAGACAGCGAGACACAAAGTCTGCTACCTCCCTCTTCATGTTCGGCCACCAGAAAGTTCTTTTTAAATCTTTGTACATCTTAGTTGCTCCAGGATGAATAGTATACCTAGAGCGATGAGCTTCATCTAGAATCTTCCTTTTCAACTCAGGACAGTCCGGAACACATGTCCTTTCCTGAAACATTAGTCTTTCATCATTTGCTAGCTTGAACCCAGTTCTTTGATCTAGTTTCTCCTTGATTTCAATCATTCCAGGATCTTCATCTTGTAACTTCTTGATTTCGGATAGCAAGTCCGGATGCACACTCATGTGAGAGAGAGTAATACACCCGTTTTTCTGGTCCGTGCTTATATTTAGTCTAGAGAATTCCTCTAATAGTTTCCATTCCCGTATCATACAGCTGGCTATAAGGGCTCTCGACTTTCGACTTAAGGCATCAGCTACTGAATTCCCTTTACCGGGGTGATACTGGATAGTGAAATCAAAGTCTTTTAAATATTCCAGCCATCGACGTTGCCTCATATTAAGCTCCTTCTGGGAGAATAGATATTACAGGCTCTTATGATCAGAGAATACTGTGAATTGTTCTCCGTAGAGGTAGTGTCTCCAGATTTTTAGTGCAAATACTACCGCGGCCAACTCCAAGTCATGCACCGGGTAGTTTTCTTCATGCTTCTTCAACTGCCTAGAAGAGTATGCAATAACTCTTCCCTGTTGCATTAACACACAACCGAGGCCAATACCGGAAGCATCGGTATATACCTCATACTTCTCTCCTTCAATAGGAAGGGCCAAGACTGGAGCAGTGGTCAAACGGTCCTTCAATGTTTGGAAGCTTTGTTCACATTCCTCATTCCACTCATATGGCACTTCCTTGCGGGTCAACCTGGTGAGGGGTACTGCAATCCTTGAGAAGTTTTTAATAAAACGCCGGTAATAACCAGCAAGACCAAGGAAACTCCTAATTTCTGTTGCATTTGTTGGTTGTTCCCAATTCTTTACCGCTTCAACCTTTGCGGGGTCCACTGAGATTCCATCTTTTGAAATTACATGTCCTAAGAAGGACACTTCTTCCAGCCAAAACTCGCATTTGCTAAATTTGGCATATAATTGATTATCCCTCAATATCTGCAATGCTATTCTTAAATGCACTTCATGCTCCTCTTCAGACTTTGAATATATCAGGATGTCATCGATAAAAACCACAATAAATTTGTCCAGATGTGGTCTAAAGATGCTATTCATAAGCTGCATAAAAGCTGCAGGGGCATTTGTTAGTCCAAAAGGCATAACAGTAAATTCATAATGCCCGTACCTGCTTCGGAATGCAGTCTTGTAAATATCCTCGTCCTTGATCCTTAGTTGGTGATAACCCGATCGAAGATCAATTTTTGAAAAATACTTTGCTCCAGAAATCTGATCGAAGAGTTCATCAATCCTTGGCAGCGGGTATTTATTCTTGATAGTGAGGTGGTTCAGCTGTCGATAATCGATGCACAGCCTCATCGATCCATCCTTCTTCTTGACGAACAGCACTGGTGCTCCCCATGGGGAAGTACTTGGTCTGATAAATCCTTTCTTCAATAGCTCCATAAGCTGTTCCTTTAATTCCTTCAATTCCGCGGGGGACATTCTGTAGGGTGCTTTGGAAACAGGTCCGGCACCCGAAATAAGATCTATAGTGAATGAGACTTCTCTCTCTGGTGGTAGACCAGGCAAATCTTCAGGGAAAACATCGGAGAACTCCCGAACCACTAGAATATCTTCTAGTCTAGCTACCTTAGCCTCTGTGGCAGTTACAAATGCTAAGAATGCCTCGCATCCTTTATTGATAAGTTTATGGGCTCGAAGAGCAGAGATGACTAGTGATCTCTTCCGGGGAGTAACATAAGTTAACTTCGGGTAATCCACAAAAGTTACTTTTCTATTTTGACAGTCTACAGTTGCCCGATAGGTGGATAGCCAATCGGCCCCTAGAATTACATCGTACTCTTTCAGATCTAAGCATATTAAATTTGCAGGTAAGTTGTGGCCTTTAACCATAATCTTACAATTAGGGTAATGGAAGGTGACATCAGACTCGTTCCCTAACGGGGTAGAAATCACTAAGTTTATCCATTCCGGTTCCATGGAGAATGAAGCAGCAAATTTCTTTGAAACAAAAGAATGTGTGGCGCCAGTATCAAACAGTACTTGAGCAGATTTAGAGCAGACAGTCAAAATACCTTCCACCAACCCACCCTCGGTTGGTTCCGTCTCTTGGAGAGCTTGTAAACGTCCCTGCTTCTTTGCCGAACGCTTCTCTTCCTTTGTCTACGGCTCACTTTGCTCATTCATCATCGGACAATCGGGAATACGGTGTTCTTTACTCCCACAATGAAGGCATGCTCCAAGCCTCCTCCAGCATTCCACAGCCTGATGACCCGGCTTATCGCAATATTTACAATTCTCCTTTGGTGGTGTCGTGATGGAGAAAGGTTTGTTGTTGCCCTTCTTGAATTTCTTCACCTTGGAGGGTTCTCCTCCATTATTGGTCCGCTTTTTGAAGGACGGTTTAAAAGTGTTGGGGCTTGTGACATTCTCCCTTTTATCCTTACCACGGATTTTGTCAGACAATTCCGTGGCGTCTTCTAGCAACTGGGTACGACGCACCATCTCCGAGTACACTTGAATATCCAAGGGAGCAAGCTGGGTGATATACTGGGGTCGTAACCCATTCAAGAACCTTCTTGCCTTCATCTTTTCAGTGCAAACTAAATGTGGTGCATATCTAGATAGCCTGGAGAACTGGGCTTCGTAGTCGGCTACTGACAGGGATCGTTGCTTCAAGGCAGCAAATTCTGCAGCCTTTTTCTCCTGAACACGGTCAGAGAAATACTTGCTATTGAAGTGCTCGACAAATTCTGCCCATGTAACGTGATCATCAAGCAAGGTGGCCTCGATAGACTCCCACCAAGCATGAGCGTCCCGTTCCAGTTGGAACGTGGCCAGAAGCACCCTTTCATCATCTGCGCATTGCATGACGCGGAAGATCCGTTCGATCTCTTTTATCCAATTCTCTGCATCCTCAGGGTTTGATGATCCTGCGAACCTCGGAGGGTTGAGGTTCCTAAAACTCCGATGGAGGTCACCAGCTCCATGGTGTGCCCCACCTTGAGCCACCTGTTGCAAGGCCTGGGTTAGGCCCTGAACAGTTCGTTACATTTCACGTCATTGTGCGCGTTCAGCAGCCATAGTCCTGCAAGGAGTTAACCTTAATTAGTTTCATGTTGAATTTATAGTCGGATGTCCTACAAGGACTTATACCCATGGTACTACCCATCATCACAGTTTGGGATAGACCTATCCTTGGACTTGGGTTTCCTAGGACTTGAAATCCAATGGCTCTGATACCACAAAAACTGTCAAGCCCCGAGCGCGGAAGAAACCCGGGAGAACGCGACGAGTTTATATCAATCATGTCAATCAGAGTAAGTAGAATTTCGACATCAAAATAGAGTGCGCAATAAGATGAGATTTGAAACATGATCAAACTGATACCAGTGATAATAACAACCCATAAATAAAGTCACATACTCCAAGACTTAACAATTCGAACCAGGCCCATAAGCCTTAATTATTACAACACATTGACATAACACATCATCCAAGGACAAGACTCCAAGAATGAACTAAGGACGACAAGACACGATAAATGATAGTAGCAGCATGACACTTGCAGGTTCTACGGTCGTCACTCTTGCTCCTGCCCGTCCGAGTCTGAGTCATGGTCCGTATTACCTGAAAAGTTTGGGGACAAGAACTTGATGAGCGAACGCTCAGTAGGAATTATATCTCAAGAACTAGCAATTTGTTTAAGTAATTATTTTTTTCAAATGAAAATGCAAGTCTAATCATGTAAAACATGCAAAACGAAACGCTATAGAATTGAGCATGATAACGAAAGGAAATAACATGTATTATTGATCCAAGATAGGGAATTTCAAGTAATCAAGATTTCAAGAACGAGTACCAAGTATATCAATAAAGTCATTTATGTCATGAGATAATGGCTATTAACAAGCAAGTACTTTGCCCATTCCGGGCCACGCAAGTCATGTCAAGTCAAGCACGCGCGAGAGAGATAGATAGTGGATTGTCGTAGATTCAAGTAAGTATTTCGGTGCAATGTCACACCGTGATCAATATAACTCCCATGGGCACAAGTACTTTCGGGTGCTCCTCCCAGGACCAGATCGGGCCCTAAATGCGTAGACATTGTTACATGTAAATATCTAGACAACCACTTTAGTGATAGCCATGGAATTCCAAGAACAAACTCATGTAGGATTTCAAGGTAGATTCGTGGATAGGTTCCACAGAATTCAATGAAGAACATTAGATGGATAATGATAAAACTAACGAGAAACATGATATGTCGATAACCTAGGTAGATTTGGTACCTTAACTAGGTAGCCGTGATAACTTGAGTGGATGACTATACCTGTCATCAATCAAGGGACATGAATCAAGCTGAGAGATTGACCCTATCTATAAGGGACTCAATCCAAGATACCGCCTAGTGGAATATCATCATTCCAATGGCAAAGATTATTCTCTCATGGACCAAGATGGCGACATGAGAGGGCCGGTTTACCACAAGACGTGGCAATCAAAAGGTACAAGGTGTTTAAGGTACAACCAGCTCAGTCGGCCTTGAGGGAATCCAATGCTATGAGGAGACTTACGGAGGTCCCAATGACTAACTCGCCAGTCCGAAGGGGACTCCATCTACGGACATGAGATGAGAGTGCCAAAAGACCCGCGGTATGGGTCAAAAACGGAAGAAATGGTGAGAACAAGTATACATTAATCATAGAATTCATGTCCAACCTATTCTATAATTAACTATAATTAAATAAACTTATATTATTTAACGCCCGTGGGTGCCGTCATTTATTAATTAGCATCCTCTTGGGGAACGTTAATTTTCATGATTTTTAACTCAATTTATTTAGCAAGAATTTTCATTTATACCTATTTAATTGAATAAATTCAAAACACACATTAAAAGGCACATTGATTTATTTAAAATAATTTAAGAAAATAGAATATATGATAATTAGGAGGAAAATACAAGGATTCCAAATATAATTTTTCTATAATTTTCTGTTACACATTTTAATAAATATGGATTTTCAAAGATATACATCCATGATATATATATATATATATATATATATATATTATATTAGTTAAATTGACGCCACTGTACAGTGGCGTCCAAACTACATTTAACGACCTAAAGTTGGTCGTGATTCAAAAAAATTTTGATTTTTAACCCTCTCGTTTCTATGCTAAATGATGTCGGAATTTAGCCTATAATATATCGAAATGACCGGCTCGAAAAACTCTACATAACCATATGTTCAAAATAATTTTTCGATGAGAGACGGGGAACTTGCAATAGAGGGCACGAAAAATGGTGTAACCACTTTCAGTACCTCGGTCCCCATCCCAATAGTATGCCCATAAATTTTCATGGCCAAAGGATATTTCCATAACCATTAACGACTATAAATGCAAAAAGCTCATAAACCATCTATATAAAATTGACGACTGTCACACATCACTTCTTTTAGAATTTGTTAATTGACGCCCTTGTTATTGTCACGTTTTATTTTTTTAACGTCCTTAACAGTGACGTTAATTCCATAAAATACGACATATGCAACGTCGTCAATTCCAAATGGAATTTGACGACCAATTAGATGGGCGTCAAAATGAAATAACGCCCTAGAAAGGGGCGTTAATTACTATAAAAATTCTGAGCACGCCGATAATCATATGTATGATAAAAATGCATGATATAAGGTGATTTCATCTATCATGTTGGCCTTAAATCCGAGAAGGGCCGTACGTTATCCCGAGAGCTTTGTCAAAGCTTCCCGTCAAGGCTTTCCAGGACTACAATGAGATGAATGGTCACGGTGACTCCCGGAACCATCCTCGGACCCACCGGCTAACTCGCGTCAAGTGGAAGAAATTAATACGGCGCGCTCAATTACGGCGTGCTCCCTTACTCCGACGCCCCTTATTCCGACGTGTAAAAAGCTCTTGGATGCCTCTTTTACGGCGCGCCATTCTCCAAGCCAGATTAAGACCTCCCTATATAGCGTTTCATGGTTCGACCAAGTTAAAAGAGGAGAGGAGAAGAGATCACTGGTGATTGCTTGAGGGAGAGAGCCTGAGAGCCAATCAAACTCGAGGGAGAGAGGGTTTCCTTGGGGGAGAAGAAGAGTTTTCTCTGAGAGCCCCCTCGTCGCCGTCCTCCTCTGCTCTGCCTGAAGTCCTCCAGAGCCGGAGAAGAAGAGCAAGAGTCCGATACTCTATTTTGGGAAGAAGAGTGCAGGTGGGTTACGCGGTTTTCTTTCCGACGTTTTTTCCCGATTCCTCCCTTCTGATCCAATGTAAGCGAGAGGAGGGAGAGGGCGATGATATGAGCCTATCTCCCCCCCCCCCTTCGCCATCTATTCACTTTTCGTCACCCGTGATCTCTTCCTGTAAGTAATGAAACGGCCGTCCGTGCGACAACGCCGGCGCCGAACGTTATATGGCTCATGTATTCGCCTCCTGTTAACAGGATGAATGTTATTTGTGCATTAAGAGATTGAATGATTGATACTGTATCTCTCTCCCACTCTTCTCTCAATTTGGCAATCCGATTGTTCCCCTAGTGTGTTCGATCTTTGAATTCAGGTTCTCGACATTGAATATGCCACTGGAATGCCATGGGCTATAGAAATGACCCCCCTCCCTGGGTCCCTTATGCTGATGCAGTGGCCATGCCTTGCTCGCTAGTTTCTATGGGTTTTATGGCTGGAGGCATACCCATGTATGCACCTCTGTCCGTCCCAACTTGAGGCTGATTCCCCTGATGCCTCTCTGCATTGTTCCATTACCCAGAGGTAAAGGGAACCACCTCTACAGCCGGAATGGTCATGTTATGATAATTATTGTAATGGCCTTTCTCTGTAGCTTCATTATCCTTGTTCGGGCTGCCCATATCAGTTTTCTATGAGTGCCAACCTACTCATCCCTTGCCCCTTAATTTGCATAGCAACCATCCAACTCTGTGAGTGCTAATTCCTTAACCCCGTGAGCATTAACGTACTAAACCCGTGAATGACAATCTGTCAATTAATTGAATGCATCTCATGCTGAGTATCCCCTTTCATCCCACTTGTGATTTGTAGTCATTGGGTTGTGCTAGTCCCGTTGGCCTTGTACCAATAATCCAGGGAGGGGGACATTCCCCACTACTTCACAGAATCACCGTTTGGTCAAATGGGCTCCATCTGTAAGTGATGGATATCCCCCATGGGCCACAGGGTGAATATCAACAGGGGCTTCAGCCCGAGAATTCAAATCCACACTTCTTAGGGACCCTGTGGTGACTACGGGTCACATGCCCCTCGTAGGCTAGCCCTCGGGGTTTCCTTCCCTAATAGTCGTCCCTCTCTCGGATATAGTGCTGACTACGGGTCGCGTGCCCCTCGTAGGCTAGCCCTCGGGGTTGTCGCCTCCCTCATTAGTCTCCTTATCCGCTCGTTTCAACCCATGGAACCTTGGTGCCCCTAGTAGGCTAGTCCTCGGGGTTTCCTATCGGATTGGGATCTGCTGCCGCCGCCGTGCTGTCCGGCTTGTTAGGGGCTTACTCCACACGTGAGTATGACCCCGCTTCTCCCCTGTAATCCTTCAGGGATGGGGAGATGTTGTCCAATTTTCACCAGGTTTTAACTTATCAGTTGCCTTCGTAATTTGGACTTAATAAAACATGTGTTTTTAAACAATGAAACTCCGTGCTTGAGTATGAACCTCGCACGAGCTTGTGACTCTGCTCCTAGAGAGCCTGGGGCTCCAATTCAATAAAAAATCAACCCAATTAACCTCAAAACACTTAATAACATCTTAGTAAACCAAATAGATTCAAAAATCCCCAAAAAATCAACTTAAACGGCGCGGTGCTAACCGGCGCGCCCTAATACGGCGTGGTACCCCCCCCCATGCCGGATTAGCATTAGACTCAAAATTCCACGGTCCTAATTGGTTCATACCCGGCGCGCCCTAATCCGGCGCGCCCCAAGGCCATCACGCCGGGTTAACCCATGCCATAACCGCGCCGTTTTAATCCCCTTTACCTATGTTTGGCGGCGCCGGAGAGCCCTTCTCCTACGCTTGGTCGTGCCGGTTTTGAATAAACACTCTCTACTGCACTATTTTCATCCCTCACTCATCTTTGGAGCAATCTTTGCTTCCCACGGTCGAGGTTAATAAACCCCAATCTACAATAAACCAAATAAAAAAGAGGGTTGTTCAAGTCCAAACATTTTTTATGCTTCTACCATTATGTTTGGTATTATCATGCTTTGTTACCATGCCTCTGTCACCATGTTTTTTTAACTAAAGTCATACTTGCAAGGGGCAGGGGGAGAAACTCGACCCCGATCACCTTAAAAGAAAATTATATATATATAATGCAAGAGGAAAGAAAAAAGGGGGGGTTAGGGATACATGGGACCACGAAGGTCAGGGGTACTCCTACAAGGGGAGGCAGGGACCCAATAACAACAAGTGGGCCTAGCCCAAAACGCCAACAAGAGCCAACATAAACCGAAGCCCGAAACAAGGGGCAAAGGAATGGGAGTGAAACATGCATAACGTGGTCGCCGGGGACAGCTGGAGAATGCCTAGGGGACATGCCAGAGCAGTCGCAAAGAGCCCGCCAGCGGAGGCAGACGAGCGAGGAAGGGCAGTAGGTACAGAAACGGGACCACCAGACGCAGGGGTGGCAGGATTTGTCAATAGAGTACCAGGGTCAACGCCTTGGGAGGCCAATCCCGCCAGAGGTAGCGTGCTAGGGAGGGATACACCAGGGACAGCTCAGAGGGAAGAGGTTCCCGCCAAAGGAAACGTGACGGAGTGGCCAAGGACGTGTCGAATGTGGGTTGGGCACGGCGGAGGAGAAGACCGCATCATCGGAGAGGCCGTCGGAGAACGCCGGAGGGGGCAACAGGGGCGATAGCCCAAGAACAGAACCGCTAGCACACGATGCAGTTGCAAGAGAACAAGGGAGATCCACGTCCGTACGGCAGCGGCCATGGACGAACGACGGAGAAGGAGGGGCGACGGCGCCACCGGCTGGGGCGGGCAGCGGCATGGAGGAGGGCCCAGGAAGGGAAGGCCCAGGCCCCACCCCCGCAGCCACCAAGGCCGGAGAAGAGGGAGAAGCCGACCGCTACCGTAGCAGACGGAGAGGGACCAACCGGGGGGGGGGGGGGGGGGGGGGCAGGAAGCCCATGAAACAGAGTATCGTAGTGCTAGCATGTCCCATCATGAATAGTGGCCACCTGTTGGGAGCAAGCAGGAGCTTGCGAGCACGAAGCATCAGCCAATGAGGAGATTGGTGCAGGGCCAAGGAGGCTAGGGCTCGTCGCAAAGCCGGCAACCGCGGTGATGGTCGATGGAAGTTGAGCGAGGTGTGCAGGGCCAAGGGGGGCACTGGCCAAGGATGGCGAGGGCACGGGAGCTGCGTCTACACCACCGGAGCGCGCTGCATGGCTCAAGGAAGCAGCTGTAGTGTTCCCCGGGGTGATGGACGGAGGGGGATCACCCAGGTAGGGAACAGCTGTTCCCTAAGAACCTGTCGAGGACGGAAGGGGGGGAACACGACACATGACGTACCGACGTGGCAAGCAGGTAGCTCCTCCGTGCAGGCAATGGGAATGAAGTTTGAGGGAGAAACGCCGCCAGTGAGCTGTAGAGGAGAAGGAGGGGCGCCGGGAGTAGGGCTAGGCCGGTGGGAGGCCGCCTTGGCCTTTCCGCGTCCGGCCATGGCCGGAGGCCACGAGCGGGAAACCCTGTAAGCAGAACGAAGATGGAGCTGCAGAGCAGCCTTCAGCAAGCAAGTCGAGAAGAGGTGGCGGGGGAAGGAGCTGCGAGACCTGCAGCACGGTCGGGGGCAGAGGTCAACAGGGGAGTGTAGACACGCCAAAATTGACGCTATGTTGATCAAATCTCATGTCACTATGTTGACGCCCCAAAGTGAACTTCAATACATTCATAATATGAAGTTTTTCTTATTTTTGTGTGTTTTTGGTTTGATCTTTGCATTTTTTTGTGATTCGCGACTTGAAGAGGGGTGTGTTTTTAATAGCGACCTAACATGAGGCGTGTTCAAAGAAAGGATGACCAAATGTCAGGGCGTCAATTCCTGGTATTATCCGGTTTCAAAATAAATTCAAAATAAATTCAAATTATTGATTAACGTCCTTCCTCAGGGCGTGGTTTCAATTAACGCCTTCACCTCAGGCGTGTTCTCACAATTTTCAAATAAAGTAAGTTTTATTGCCAAAATTTAATCCAAGAAGTGACGCCCTTGACTGTGGTCGTGTTTTGAGTAGCGTCTTGATGTAGGTCGTCAATATGTGATTTGACGCCCTTCTGAAGGTCGTGTTTCACCTTTCCGTGTTCTGCTTAAACTCAACTTTCCTGGAGAGTTCCCTGCCTCCGTTGGTCTCCTTGCTTGAATTAGGAGTTAGAGTCCTGCCTTCTTTGATCATTGCCTATCCTTATCTTCCCAAATTTGAGCTTATCTTTGATTGAAATCCTATAAAAGGATGCTTTGGTTGATCTAGACAGAGGTTGACGGGTCAGAGAGTTTACAGGTTTACGATTAGAGGTTTACGAGTTACAGAGCTTCATCTTCCTCCTGTGCGATTGTTTAGAAAAGGCTCTGCTTCCTCTGCTTCCTCTGCTTCCGATCAACCGTGTCCACCTTGTTTCCCTTTACTGTCGTCAGGGACAGCAGGGTTCTTTTTATTCTGTTGTGTTGCTTTGTCTTCATCCATCGTTCATCATCACTGTGTCGTTTTCTTCTTTTTTGCATTAGCTTCATCACGTCCACTATTTTTTCTTTTCTTATACGTTTGCATTAGCTGCATCATATTTCCTCCTTCCCTATTTTCTTTAGGGGTTTTAAAACAAAATAAGGTGCGCATGTTTTGTTCTTCTCTCAGCTTCATATCATCTTTGGGATTGATACTACGTGCATTTGGCTGATCCACTGCTTGTGTGTTTTGTCTCTTTTGCAAGGGTAATCAATAAAGGAAAACCCCCTTCATCGGCCGGCCGGTTGAAGGAGGAGGAGGAATTCACAATCCATCCCGCGTTCTATTTTTCACCAGGTATTCGCGATCTTCTTTGTTTCTTCTTGAGGTAACCCCTCTGGCGATCACTCTCCTTAGTAGCACCACGTGCTTCTTTTCCTTATTATTATATCATCTCCCCCTTCTTTTGTTATGCTTCCTCATATTTAAATTTCTTCTTCATGTGTGGATTTATCACGATCTACAAATTAGCGATCACGGTGGGACCTCCACTGTTTTTCTTTTGATTATCATCTCCTATTGGCACCCACGTGTGCCCTTTCCTATTGGCACCCACGTGTGCCCTTTCCCCTTCGGCACCCACGTGTGCCCTTTTCCCTCGGTACCCTCGGTACCCCTCCTTTTGTGCCCCACGGGCACCCTCCCTTGTGCACCCTGCACACTCCCCGGGATCAGCCAGTTGTGATTGCATATTTCCTGAATTCACGCCTCAAACAGAGGCGCCTTTTCTTTTAACGCCTTCATCCAGGGCGTTTTATTACTGTGTTACGTCTTCTGTCAAGACGTCTTTCATCATTTTACTGCTTTTATCACGCTACCTGTGAATTCACGCCCAGCCCTAGGGCGTTCTTTTATTGCATAGCGCCTCACTTCAAGGCGCTTTTTCAGATTTGACGCCCTCACATAGAGGCATCCTTTTCATATTTCGCGCCTCAACTAGAGGCGTGTCTTTGTTTTCATTGCTGGCTCATGGCCTCTCGCAGTGATTCACGACAGTGACCCTGTCGTTGCTTTGGTTGATAGCGACCTTCCCCAGGTCGTCTCTTTCCTGCGTTTTACAGAAGCCTGCTTCCTGTTGCTGTCTATGATAGTTTGTTTGGTTATTACATTGCTTGCCTATATTGCTGTGATCTTATCATCTTATTTTGCATATTGTGGCATTTGGTTGAGAGACCTCCTCTCTCTACACTAGGATTCCACACACCTCTCTTGGAATCGGGACGACCCTCCATTGAGCATTCCGTCTCTTTGGACCGGAAATCCCTTTTCCAAGACCTCCGTAAGTCCCCGCACCCGTGGATTCCCTCACGGACGGCGGGCTGGTTGTACCCTTGAAGTACCCGGAGTATAGAGAACCTATCGTTAGTGAGGAGAGAGAAAGAATCTAGTTGACCCGGAGGTTACACTTGGATCAACTAGGTTTCACATTGCAAACAGAAGTGAACTATTCAACAATTTAATCCACTCTAATCTCAAACATAACCCTAAAATCTTGCGTTCATCCCAACTTGGTTGCATACACTTGCTTGGATTGATTTGTTTAGACTTGTTTGGATTGAGTGGTTGTTTGTTTGATACTGCCTTTATAAAGCCGTCTCTCCTCTTAAACATGCAACTCCGTTCAGGAAAAATCATCAACATGGCAGGCTACGGGTATTCCTATGATGATGAGGATGAGAATGTTTTTGGTCAATATGAGACCCCCCCCAGGATTCCATCTATTATGAGGGAAATTACCCTCCTCCTCAGTCCCATCATCCTCAAATCCATGTGGTTGATACCACTCCTCAAGAGGTTGTGCCCTCTTCCCAAACTTTACCCTCCAACACCTCGGGGAATTCTTCTCCATCCCTCAATGTCACGGATTTAATTAATGCTTTATCTCAGTTAGACGATTCCCAGCGGCAGGCTATTCAGGCCGCTTTGAAAGGGAAGTCTGTTCCCTCTTCATCCTCCAATCCCCCTCCGGCCGAGAGTGGCCATCACCCCGTTAATGACCAAGCGGTCTTGCATAAACCTCCTTCCCGTCCACCAACGCCCGGTACGGCCATGCCGGCCCAACAGGCGAGCCACTCTGCGGTTAGGCACCAATTTCTCCAACCTCCCCGAATTTTACGGACGCCTATACCGCATTCTTTTATTCAAAACCCGGCCCCAGTCGAGTCCGACACTAATATGCTATTACTCCAGAAATTGGCCAGCATGGAGGAGCAACTAAAGAAGGTCACCACGGCTAAGAATGCCCCGGAAATTTCGCTCCCTACATTGCCCGTCTTCCACCTACCACCATCTGAAATGCCGAACTTCCGGCGATATAATGGGACTGGTAATCCTTTTATTCATTTGAAGGACTTCAGGTACGAGACCTCCTTCTGGCAAGACAACAAGGCCTCTTTGGCCTACTTATTCAGGAGATCTCTGGAGGGGCCAGCCCTTGAATGGTTTTATTCACTGGATTCTGCTGATGCCGGCGACTTCGATATTGTTCAAAAGGAAGTTCTTGCAAAAATATAGAGACCGGGTCGGACCATCCCTTTCGCTCACAGATCTGGTCGCGGAAAAGATGAAGCCCGAGGAGGACTTCATAATGTTTGCTGATAGATGGCGGTCTATGGCCGAAAAGTTGAAAGATACACTGTCTGAACCGGAACAAGTCAAGATGATAATTTCCAATGCCACTCCTCAGTTCCGGAACATACTGGCCATGAACCGGTTAACCACCATGGAGGAGCTCTATGAGAGAGCTCGTTATATCCAGACGCAGATGAAGGATTCGCCCATTATGGGCATGTTTGAGCCGAAGTCACGGCTATTCAAGAAAACCACAAATGTCAACAACAGCGGGCCCACGACGGAGGGCACTATTGCAAATGAGCAGGTTGGCGTAGTTGGCCACCCCCATCAAGCTAACCCACGTCCCAACCTTCCTCCACCACAAAGCTCCCATTTCAACTCCACCCCACAACGCCAATTCGCACCCCAACATTCCTTTGCTTCACCACCAAACCAAGCGCCCCGCGCTAACCCTCCAGCTCCGCAACAGTACCACCAGGTACCACCACCTACCAACTATGGCCAACAACAACAACGGAGACCACCACTTGGCCCCAAAAGGGACCACTACCCTCCATTACCAGAAAGTCTCCCGGATATTTTCAATGCCTTAATGGCCGCCAATTTGCTCATATTACCAAGAGAAAGAACATCGTGGCCCGCTAATGTTGACACATCCTGTTACTGCGCTTTCCATCGTGCACCTGGTCATAACCTTGATCGTTGCTTCCACTTCAGAGATTACATTTATGACCTAAATGACCAAGGTGACATCAATTGGGATGAAATGAGGCAATTCATCGCCACCATGAAAGAAAGAAGGTCTTCTCGGCAGCAACAAGCTCAGCAGCCACAGCAGCCAGCTCCACAGCAGCAACAACAAGCTCCAGCGCCTCAGCACGATATGGGGATTGTCCACAATCCACTGCCGGAGCACCCGCCAAACCAGCACGTAAACCCTGTCACGTCTCTCTATGAGGTGGAGAGAGGGCAGGGATGGCATGAAGAAAATGCCTATGTCGGGGCACTTTATCATAATCAAAATCAACCTCCGCGCCTTTTGCGCACCCCTTCTTCTTCTCCTACCCCTCAAGTGGGTCGATCTCTTCTGCGCCCCGTTAATTCACCTCCTACCGCCAATTCTCCAACCTCGCCGGTTCGCCCCCTTCTTACACGCTTACCACCTCTACAGCCTACGCCACAACAAAACCCATCCACCACCAACCCTTTGCCACTGCCATCTAGGCCACTCCTCATCCGCCCATCACCAACGCCCACTGCACCCGCCACCACTACTCCTTCACCGGCAAGGATCCCCCCACCATCGGTTCCGCCACCTTTCGTACCCACAACCCTTCTCATTCCACCCCCCACCAATTCCCCCCGCATTCGGGTATCCCTTTCTACCTCTACGCCTCCTACCAGGTCACCAGCACCCTCTACAGGGATTCCCTCTGCGGGAACTCCCACTCCACCACTTCTTAACACCAACACACCTTCTTCTTCTTCTAATCCCCCTCCCACACTTGTCCCGACAGAGGCACGTCAAGGCGTGGCGCCGCTCCGCAGTGGACGGATGTTCCACCGTATTTTTCCACAGAGAGAGCTAGAGCCCGCGCAGGGGCCGCAAGAGCAAGAGCAAGAGCAAGAGTCAGTACCAGGGACTCAGTATGATTTGCTAAAGCACTTAGACCGAACACTAGCAAGGATTTCAATCCTGGAACTAATTAAAAGGTCCACCACTCATCAGCTAGCTTTGAAAGAATATCTGCAAAAGGTGATGGTCAATGAGGACATCCCAGTTGAGCAGATAATCACGGTTTTAACGCCCGCTAGCAGTCAGCCGGAAATTACTTTCCATGAACATGAACTGGCGCCACTCCCAGCAAGAAAGTACGCTCTATGCATCACAGTTGACATTAATAAGGTGGTTGTTAAGCAATGTCTGGTGGACACTGGAGCATCCATCAATGTCTTGCCACCTAGCACCTTGAAGTTGTGTGGCATTCTGGAAAGCCAAATTCGGCCGTCTACTATCACAGTCACTGCATATGATAACACGAAGAAACCTCCTCTAGGCATGATTACGTTAAAAGTAAGTTTGGGTCCTACCGCCATCACAACAGATTTCCATATTCTGGATATGGATCCAACATTTAATGGCATTCTGGGACGCCCCTACATTCAGCAACTCGATGCGGTGCCCTCCACGAATCACCAATGCCTTAAATTCCCACACAAGGGCCGCATTATTAAAGTTACCAGTATGCCGATTCTGCCAGAGGAGGATATTCATGTGGCTTCATCAGTTCCATCCATGTGGCCGGCCAACAAGCCACTATTATCTGTGCTGGACGTCCCTTGTCCACGACCAATGCCAGAAAAAGTCACAACAGTTGCTATGACACCCCTGCCTCCTAAGGGGAAAAAGAAGAAAACAATGATGAACACCTCTGGCTGGAACATCTTAATGAAAATGGGGTATCAAAATGGCAAAGGTCTGGGTGCCAATTGTCAAGGCAGGATTAGGCCTGTTAAACCTCAGAAACTGATTACACGAGGTGGCCTAGGTTACAAAGGGCCAGGCAAAAACAAAGATGAACCATGGGCATTTATGACATCCACATTAAAAACAGATCGCCAACCGCTCACTTGGACATTGAAGACACATTTTGTCGCAGGTGGCTTTCAAAATAATGAGCAAACTACCATAATCACTTCCATATTAGACTGTCAGGATGTTCATGCTAGACAGTTTGCTCGTCATATTACCCCGTTGGCCACATACAAAGCCTTGGAATCCTTAAGGCCTGACAAAAGAAGAAAAATAGATTATCCAGAATGTGACTGGTACAGGTGGTTCGATATGCAGGATATTACAATTTCTTTGAGCCGCCTCTTCATGCCGACTGATCTAGAATGGCCGCCACTTATTCATGAACTAATTGAGATGCCAGCTGCAATTACAGATAAGAGACAGCTACTGAGTGACTACAATGATACTGGAGAGCCAGATGTCCCGTTTGAAGAAGGATTCACTGTGGACAGGCTGTGGGCCGGCCTCTTTTCTCTCACTTCCATGCATCCATCTGTGCTTGCTTCTCTATATTCTCATCGGTTTGCTCGCGTGCCAAGACCACCTCCGATTATAATCAATTTATCTCCAGATTCAATCCAAGTTTCTCTCCCAATTCCTTCTTCGCTCCTCGAGCGATTTTCTAAACTCTCCATCACGCCCCCTCGCGGGCCATCACTGATTCAATCTTTTTCTGATCTGGCAATTTCCACTCCTCCTGTTATCCTCCCTTCGCACTGCTTTCGTCTTGAAACAGAAAATAAAAATGAAGAAAAAAACAAAAATGAAAAAAAAAATGCCAAATTCCCAAATTTCCAATCCTCCATTTCTGTTGAGGAGACCTCCTATTTTTCTTCTGAGTGCGTCCCGACCCAGGGGCCGCTCCTTCAAGATTCATTGCTAAATCTTTTCTCCCCCTCTGGTAAGGGGACTTCCTCTATATTACCTCCTGTATCCACTTTCTCACCTCCTTCCCTTCCTTTTTCCGATCAAGCTAGTTGCTCCACCTCTTCTTCTAATAAAATTCAAGGGGTAGACTCACATAAGAAATCCAAGGGTAAGCAGATTCCTCGTAGGTTTCTGTTGGAGTTAGCTATCAGATGCCAGGCTTGTTTAGCCCTTCCTGAATTTATAGAGAATCCAATCATCCTGCCAGAGCTGGAATATGAGGATCATGTTGTTTCTTATGAGGGTTTGGGTGTCTATGAAATTATGAATGACGAAGACCCTATTGAAGAGGGGGATGAAAGTTATGAAGAATATGAGGACGAGGCTGATGCTTTTGCTAGTGGCATTAGACGATTTGACGAACCATCAGCTTCTGTAGAAGAGCCTACCAAAGAAATTAATTTGGGTACCGAGGAAGACCCTAGGATTGTCCTCATAAGCAAGAATTTACCGCCCTCCGAAGAGGAGGCGCTCATTTTGATCCTGCAAGAATACAAGGACACGTTCGCATGGAGTTATGAAGATATGCCTAGTTTAGACCCTGCGCTCGTTGAACATCGCCTTACACTTAAGCCAGGGTCTGTGCTGGTCAAACAACGGCTGAGGCGTTTCCACCCTAATATGGCTTTAAAGATGAAAGAAGAGGTCGACAAGCTCCATAAGGCTAGATTTATTAGAGTTGTCCTCTATCCCAATTGGGTGGCTAACATCGTCCCGGTTATGAAGAAAGATGGAAAAGTTCGGATTTGCATAGACTTCCGGGACCTCAACCGTGCGTGTCCCAAAGATGACTTTCCCCTCCCTCATATTGAAGTTTTGATTGATAACACGGCAGGATTTGAGACTCTCTCTTTTATGGATGGCTTCTCGGGTTACAATCAAATTCGTCTGGCTGAAGAAGATCAAGAGAAGACATCATTCACTACACCATGGGGTACTTATTGTTATGTGGTCATGCCTTTTGGACTTAAGAATGCTGGAGCCACCTATCAGAGGGCTATGATGGCGATTTTTCACGACATGATTCATATCTACATCGAGGTGTATGTGGACGACCTGGTTGTGAAATCAAGGACGAGGATTGAACATCCTGGGGTTCTAGCTAAGGTCTTGCAAAGATCACGAGAGTATCAGTTGAAGATGAACCCCAAGAAGTGCGTGTTTGGTGTTTCTTCAGGGAAGTTGCTTGGTTTCATTGTTAGCAAGAGGGGAATTGAAGTTGATCCCAACAAGGCAAGGGCCATTAGAGATATGCCTCCTCCCAAGAATTTGAAGGAAGTTCGAGGATTAATCGGGAGGTTGCAATTCATTCGCCGCTTCGTCTCCCAGCATTCACAAAGATGTAGGCCGTTTTACGAGCTTACTAAGCCGGGAGTCAAGTTTAATTGGGATGACAAGTGTCAGGCAGCTTTTGACGGATTGAAGGATTATTTGGCCAATCCTCCTGTCCTGAGGCCGCCGATTCCAGGCAAATCACTTATTCTCTATGTTTCTATCCTGGATGGCTCCGTAGGTGCTGTCTTAGCTCAAGTGGACGAAGAAGGTAAGGAGAGGGCAGCATACTATTTGTCTAAACTTCTTAATCCCTGTGAACAGAGGTATTCAGCCATGGAGAAAACTTGCGCTGCTTTAGTCTGGGTAGTTCAGAAGTTAAAGCACTATTTCCTAGCTCACGAGGTTCACCTCATTGCTCGCATGAATCCGATTAAATTCCTCCTTGAAAAATCTGTCCTCACTGATCGATTAACACGCTGGCAAAGCTTCCTCTCTTAGTTTGATATCACTTACATTCAACAGAAAGCTATCAAAGGTTACGCCATTGCCGAACATCTTGCTCACCACCCTCTACCGCGTTTTCATCCTGTCAATTCGGAGGGTGCGTCTGAGTGTGGGCTCCCTCTGTCACCATTCTCGGGAGCGGCTGAGTGTGGGCTCCCTCTGTCACCATTCTCGTCTCCCTTGGCAGAGATTAATAAACCTGACTAATCATTGTCTATCTTCATGATTTTGTTATTATGCTTCTGTATAATCATGAACATCATGTTAATACATACATGCTTGCATGGATCCTTGGTGTATCAAATGGTATTGACGGAAGGTCGGGTTACACCCGACCGGAAGCCTTTGCTATGTGTGAGGGTTGTCTTCGGACCTACGTCCTCCGCCACGCATCGAGGGTTTCCAGCTTAATAAACCATCTCTCTCTTGCACGATAGATAAAAGCATTTCATGTGACCTCGTCACATTCGTTCTTTTGCATCTTATTTCGGCCTCGGACGGCCCACTATCTCAGTAATTAATCAAAGGTTTTCTCTTTTATGGGGTATGTAATTAACGTCATAGCCTTTATGGTATGGCGGACTGCTGGTCCCGACCTGAATCTCACTCTCGCCCAACACGGGTCAGAATGAGCGCATAATAAATCCGTCATGTATGTGACTGGCACGCCTGCGTGGTCAACTAATCGATTGATTATTGATTAATTAATCGGTTGTTCGACCCGAACAAAATGACCGAACAAATCCCATCATCCCACAGTCTGGCACGCCCGGTGGGACCAGTGTCACCTTTCATCTCTTTGCCGAGATATGTGGGCCTCGAGGCCCTCCCAAAGACTGCTGATCGTTTGTTTGTTCTGTGTGGCATGCGAACAATGGCATCATCGGGACTTGCTGCTCTCTCCTTTGGCCCTACGATCATCGCCGGCCATGCTGAACATGGGTACCTGGCGGTGCCCACTGTCCTCGGTACATTCCCTGCTGCTGTAGGCTTCCCCAACTTTTTGGGGCTGGCCTTCACTGATCTACTGCAAGTGGAGACCTCAGAGCCTGCCGAGGAGACTACAAAGAAAGTCGAGGCCTTGAAGGCTCGATGCTCTGCAGGCTCGCTCAAGAGTCCGATCCAAGTCGCTAGCTGCCTGGTGCACCACATCACCAATGGGTCCCACCCCATTCCTGCTAAGAACTCCGGAGGACGCCAACGCAGGGGCTACCGATGGAATACTGCTACTATTACTGGACGTCTCTCCGTGTCTGGCAAGTCCATGATGATCGGTGGAGTTCGCGTCTTCCTGGATGGACGCGACGCTCGGGTGGTCCCGGATCAGGTCATCCCCACCTTACCTATTTATAGCTCCTACCAGGCCCTCTCTGGGAAGAGAGATGAGAAAGAAGAAGCCGGCCGCCATAGCCATGAGAAGCTGGCCCCCAGGCCAAAGAAGGTCAAGCATGTTTGGGTCCCTAAGAAGATCCAACCTGTTCACTAGGATGCACCAATCCGTCACCGCCCTGCCCGTGATGGAGCAGAAATGGAGAAGGAAAGGGGCCTGGCCCCAAGGAAGGAAGAGACGGTTGTGGACCCTCCACGATGTGAAAGTTTCAGGGCATGCGCCCGACAAGCCAACATCCCCACAGTGGGAAGAAGTTTCCAGCAACTCGTCGAACGAGCCCGGCTTGCTTGCATCCCTCCCATGGGAGGTCGACAATTATCCCCTATCCTACATCAAGAACGGGGGCAAGAAGAAATGACCAACATGGTTAGAAGCTACTTCAGGGGTCTAGGAAACCCCTCGCTGGGCCAACAACGGCTACTACAAGCAGCCGTGGCTGAAGAAGACTACTGCCCACCCATGGCAGTTGAAGAAGAAGAGGAAGAAAGAAGGGTGATGTCGTCGGTCGACGATAATGGTTATGAAGATGGCTTCGATGCTGAAGTCGATGAGACCGCCCATCGGTAGGAAGAAATAAAAAGAATCTCTGTGTTTGAGAGGTTAACCTTCCTGGAGCATGCAAAGAGGAAGGTTCATAGATAGAAAAGAAGAATACAGATCTTTACCTACAACATGGCTGGTACATCTAGCTAATATGGAAGACTTCCAGAAGATCCTTGTGAGCTGGCTCGATTGGCCGGTAGGCCGAGGCCGAACACTCGAAGGGCAATAGCCACAAGAGAACTGCTGGCAGCGGCTAAAGGAAAGCAAGCCCTAGCCCACCGCCAACGATGTGATGAAACCACTGTTCTGACTGCCAACGTGGTGACAGCGGAAGAAGAAGAAGATGTCTTGCTCGACATCCTACCTGATGGTGCACCCGGGGAGACGACAGAAGCCATCCCCAAGACTGCAGCTATGGATCCGGCATTACTAATGATACTAAAAAGGTACCGCCAGGAGATAGAGCTGCTGAAGAAGCAACTGATGGAGAAGACAGAGCAATCTTCAGCCTCCAAGCAACTCGAGATGCTGGGCGAATCGTCACGGGGAGCCGTCAACCGGAATGACCCCTCGCTACATTATGCCGTGCCACAGCCGGCAGAACCAAGCTTGGCAATAACTCAACAATGCCCACCACAGCCGCTGATGCCACCGGTGCTACCGTAGGTGCACCAGACACCTACGTTACTACGTCCTCCTTCGCAGGCAACCAACCTGGTCACCCCTTATCTATAGCCGGCACATTTCTACCCGGAACCGGTTGATCCAGCCGTCATGAATAAAATGATGGTGGAGAGAATGATCGAGCTGAAGCTCGCTGAACGAAGTGAAGGCGACTACGTCGCATTTGATGCATACAGGGTTCCATACCCACCGCATCATGCTGCTAAGCGGCTCCCTCCTAGGATTACCAAGCCGCCAAAATTCGACAAGTTCAATGGGAAGGGATCCCCAAAAGAACATGTCGCTTACTACATGACCATCATGGGTGATCTGGCCACCGACGAGTCATATTTGCTGAAGTTCTTCGGGTCCTCACTAACAGGGCTCGCTTTTGAATGGTACTCTAGCCTCCCGGGTGGGTCGATCAACGACTGGTAGGACATGCGGAGGAAGTTCAGAGAAAGATTTCATGTTAAAGAGAGGGAGGTCACAGTGGCCGAACTCTACTCAACAAGACAGAGGGCAGATGAGACAGCCCTTGATTATATCACGAGGTGGAGGAACCTCGGAATGAGATGCAAGTGGCCCCCGCATCAGGAGGATGATGTACAGATATGTAAACATAACCTCAGGAGAGAGGTCCTGGAGAGGATGATAGGAATGGAAATCCGGTCATTCGACCGACTAAACAACATTGTGGCCGCGGTGGAAGCCTTCCTGGCCAGATCTGCTCCTGCATCAACTACTACTACTACACAAAAAGGCAAAGCAGTAGAACGGCGCCAGGCGCCTAAAGAAGAAAATGCCCTTGATATTAGGGCATTTGAACAGCAGAAGGATAAAGGTAAGAAGGCAGTTGCCCCACAGCCCACTAAAGTCGGAGATGGCAAAGAAGGTCCCTCACTGCGGGATAAAATGAAGAAGGCCTACTCTTTTCCAAACAAGAAGACCAGAATTCTGTTCAACTGGGTGACCCAGTATGACAAGGTCACCCTGCCTGAGCCAAAGAGGCCGGAGGACCTGAAAAGAAAAGATAGTCCAAGGTTCTGCCCCTATCACCAGATGTTGGGACATCCAATTGAAGACTGCTATGTCTTCAAAGATATTATTGAAGGCATGGTGAAGAAAGATGAGATTGACTTGGGAGAGTACAGGGTCGACCCTCCACAGCCTCATGAAGCTCCTTTGAAGAGGGCTGCAGCCAATATGGTCTCTGTATACCAGGCCTTGCTTGAGGAGATCTCTGAAGCCAATACTCGGTGCACTTATGAAATCTATTTCCTGGCGCCCATAGAAGAACAACAGGGATGGCAGCAAGTCCCTGCAAAGAACAAGAAAAAGGCAGCACCTCGCCCGAAAGTGGGAGCACATGTTTGTGGCATCACACCATGACCTACCCCTCCAGTGGCAGCACCTGTGTGGACTAATCCACCTGTTGTCATCAGAATACCTACGCACAATCGGAGAAGACAGACTCCACGGCCGACAGTCAAGGAGATTAGTCCAGAAGCCCGGCTACTGCAAGACTATATAAATGGGCTTGATGAATATGTACAGCCCGAATTTGAACCCTTGCTGGTATGGGATCATGTGCCATGGCAAGAGCTAGAGCATCTTTCACTCAAGCAAGAGCAGCGAGCTTACGCAGCACCCAACAAGGATGGCAGCCTGTTTTGGGGGCAGGCGCCAGCTGAAGGAAAGAAGAAAAAGAAATAAAAGAAGAAAAGAAAGGTCGCCAATGTCAATAAAGAACAGATTGTGTCCTACAATACCCTCTCGGCTCTCTTCAACCTGCCTAGTGAAGATGACGAGGAAGAAATATGCTTCACACCTATCGCCTGGGCAAGCCAGGCTGAAGTAGCTACTGCAGCACATGCAACCCGGTCAGGCCGGAAATGGGGGCGCCAGCCGCCTGCTAACCATAATATCAAATTCAGGGGAGAGCAACCCTATAAGATACCATCCTCGGAGGTCAAGGGAGTTCAAATCCCTCCTCCGTCAGGCCTGTACAACCAAAGTGGGGGCAGCACCACTACCCCTCCCTTCTTGGAATTTCTGAAGATGTCCAAGGGAAAGCGACTATGTCAGGATGCCGACCCTGCAATCGGAAGCACTTACCCGTAGCCCCAGCAGTCTTCTGAAGCTTCGGATGAAGATAAAACTTGCCCGACAACAGCCAATGAAGGGCAACAAGAACATGGCACCAAGCAAAAGGGTGGGGAATTTGAGCCCGATGAGGCAAGACCGTCAAGGACCGTAGTCCAAGACTCCTCCAAGCCTAGATGGGCAGATGAAATGAAATTGTCCAATGTCCGAGCAAGAAGCTGGGTAGTTAAATTGTTGAAAAAGCTCCCGGCGAGATTCACTGTTTGAGAAATCCTCTCTCTGAGTGAAGAGAGCCGACAGGCAATTATCACTGCCTTGCAGACGCCTGCTCAATATGAAACCTGCTTGGCTGAAGCACTACCAGAGACCAGCATGACCTTCACTCAGGAGGACATGTTGCTCCCTACTATCAGCCATAATAGGCCGCTCTACTTAAGGGGACACCTAAATGGATAGAAGTTGAACAGGATCCTGTTCGACCCTGTCGCGGCTGTCAACATTCTACCATACAGAATATATCAGAGGCACCACTTCAACGTGCGCCTCGATAAAGCCATAGAAATGTGTATCGCCGGCTTCAACCAAAAGTGCGAAGTATCGCTGGGGGTAGCCGAATTCACACTCACTCTGGCAGACTTCACTATGAAGGTGCAGTTTCATGTCATCGACTCCCGCACTTCGTACAAGGCGCTGCTTGGCCGTCCCTGGCTACATCAAAATATGGTGATGCCATCCACACTGCACCAGTGCATCAAATATAGTCTCGAAGGGAAGGAAGAGAGGATATTTGCTGACCTCCATCCATTCGAAATGTCCGAGTGTCACCTGGCAGACGCTCATCTATATGCAAATCGGTCTCAAAAGACCTCTGAAGCCAAGACCCCTGTAGGGGCCCCAAAAAGCACCTCCGGTGACAACTAGTTTCCACCACCGCCGTGCAGATATATCAAGCCCAAGGCGGTCTCTCACATCACCGTCACCGGGGACGTGGGTAGGATAGCACCTCCCGCTATATTCCCCGAAGCCAATGAAGCTAAGGTCGACCAGTAGCACGACCACATAAGGGTCCCAAAAGGCCTTACCAAGCTGATCCCTGGCCTCGATAATGCCACTGTCGATCCTTTCAAAGCTTGGGAGGTAGCACAAATAGATGGCCCCAACAGCTTGTGTCACGCCCCGACGCGGAATATCGGGACGTACAGTCATAAACAAGCTGGCAAGAGAGAGAACTAATCTAAATATATACAAGTGATAAGAAATGGAAATAACTTATTGACCAATAAACAAAACATAACTGGTACAACAATCCTCAAATCAACTCGGTACAACTGGGATAACAAACTCTAAACCACAAGAACATAGCTGAAGCACAACACATTCGAAACACAACTAACTGATACACTCAAAACATCACTCCTGCCCTTCCCCATCGGTAAGCGCGTCACCTGAAAAGCCTGGAAAGGGGGGAAACAACAACTATGAGCTGACGCTCAGTAGGAGATAACAGATAGGTATAAGTGATTAGCAGTTTAATTACATTTTCAAAATATCATGCTACAAAGGATAATGCAATAAAAGGATAATGATGATATAATGAAACAAAATTTAAAGATCTTGCAAGGTCAAGAAATATAAAGGAACAAAATAGCAATACTTAAGAGGAATAACAAAGACAAGAATTTACTGCAGGAGGTAACGATAAAGAGTTGGCCATATCGAGACAATTCAAGTCATGTCAAGCACGTATGTAATTTCATTTCCACGTCCAAGTAACATCAAGTAAAGTATAGAACAGTGAAGAGTGAAAAGTGCAACGTAGTAGAGAGTAGTGGAGAGTAGTGGGGAGTAGTGGACAGTCCTAGATTTAACTCATGTCATAGTACTGGTGCCAAATGCCACACCTAGTCAATCACCTCCCCGGGGGTACACGTAGTGTTCGGGCGCTCCTCCCAGGACTAGACCGAGCCCTTAATTATTTGCCAGGCATTGATTTCTTTGGATCAAAGATCCCACAAATCTAGACTTCCACAATTTGGCCAGAATTCCAAGGTTGAACTATGTAGCAATAACAATTTCAAGTAGGAAGGAGATTCATTTCAGAATTTTAAGGTAAGCACAATCATCAAGAAGATTGAAAACCAAGTCACAATAAGAGTTAATCGTGATGCGCTACTGTAGTGCAGTAGCTATCCAGCAAGCTAATCAACATATTAATCCTAATTACCAAGTTAGTATGTCAAAGATTATCCATTATCATTTGCATTAAGCATAAGCCAAAGAAAATTCAAGATGATGAGGTAAAGAACAAGCTCACAGGAATGAAGTAGCATGCATTAATCAGAAATTTAGTTACACCCTTAACCACTAATTATGTGAGTTTCTATTTAACCAATGTATGCGTCGAAATGAAGATGGTAAACGGCATATTTTTACACTATGTTTGCAAGTAGGAACCAACGTAAATTGAAATCATAAGGTTTCCAGAATAGGTCACTGGTTCTTCAAAAGTATAGTTTTCAATTGGTCTAAGTTCAATGGGTCGATCCCCTAATGATCCGGATCGAACCTCGAGTCGAAAAATGACAAAAATTGGGTTTCTGGTACATGGGTCGACCCCTGGGGTCGACCCCTGTAAAAATGGGGTCTGCCAGCTGCATGGGTCGACCCCTGGGGTCGACCCCCACACTTTTGGCTGTATGGGTCGACCCCAGGGGTCGACCTTCGGACCTGCCAGATTACCCAGAAAATGGGTCGACCCCAGGGGTCGACCCCTACAAGAACAGAAACGGCCTTTGCTCCGGAAAACGCATAAACTCACCCAATTAAGGTCCAATTGAGTTGGGATCATAACCACATGATCTAGGGTGATTAATATACATACTAGGGTCATTAAGCAAGTGATTTGAAACACTAATTCCAACAGAAATCAATTAAATCTTAACCTATTCTATGAAGAACACATGAAGACCTAATTCTTGACATGCTGTTACTAAATCTTAAAATTCTCCCAACATACATAATGAAATTTGGGGCTTTTGGTGTCAAAAGAAAGCTGACTTGATGCTGAATCCAACCATGTATTATAAGCTATATGTGGATCAAGTTATCTAACTCAAAATCAGCCCGAAATCAAGCTCTAACTCAAAGGGTCACAAAATAAATCAAGTTCTAGACATGCTCTCACTAAAAATTGAAATTTCACCAAGCATGCTCAATTAAAATTGGGGCTTTCTATGATAAATGAAAGCTAACAACATGCTGATTACATCATATAAGTTAATTAGAGTTTGGCCTGTTAAACCTACCTCAAATCGAAAGGAGAACTCGAAACCCTAGAATGAAGAACAACTTGACAGCACCTTAGAAAACCCACGATATCTCCTTAGATACTTGATAAAAAGTGGAGATTTCAGTCCCAATGGATAGATCTCGTCGAGAGGAACAATTTGCTATATTCATGTTCGAATTTTGGTTGAGAATTCCTACCTCAATTGAAGAAACCAAGAAGGAAGAAGGAAGCCGACGGCCTGCCGACACACCTTCACAAATCGAGCAAGAACTTCCTAGATCTGAAACTTCAGCGAACCCCTCAGCCACCAAATGAAAGTAGACTTGAAGAGATACGTTTCTATAGGTCATGGAGCTTCTGGAGCCTTCGGAGTTGGGAGTATTCGGTGCTGCAAGTTACGTGTTAGAAACGGCGCCGGAATCCTTGACTCGACCAAAGCTATGTCGGCAGCACATTTTAGGGCTAGGTTTACCTCAAATTGATTGAGGGTAAATGTTCCTTACATTGTGGCCTTCCATTTGCCACTGATTTGAGATCATTTGGTTCAGTATTAAGTTCGAATTTCACGTTTTAAACTTAGGTTAGGTAAGGGTTAAAAAGTGTGCACTTTTGGGCTTAATCTCCAATTAGATCTAACCACGGATTTATAATGGCTTAATGCCAGAAGGTAAAGTTGTTATCTACATCGACCTTAACCTGTTTACTATTTTTATAGATTTTTATAAGGTAGTCGGATTTTCACTTATACTATTTCAAACGAATTAAATATTACTAAATTCAAAATTCAATTATTAATTCAATAAAAATTCAATTCTTAATTAATAAAAGCTTAATAAATATATTGGGCTCAATTAAATAATTCGTGGTCTTACACCCTCCCCTACTTAAAGGAATTTGGTCCTCCAAATTCACTGCACTAAAACTGAGAGTAGGGAAAAAGAACGCTCACCTAGAATAGGTCGGGATACCGCTTCCGCATAGTCTCTTCAGACTCCCATGTAGCTTCTTCGGTCCCACGCCGACTCCACTGAATCTTGACCATCGGTATAGAACGATTCCGGAGTTGCTGTTGCTTCCGGTCCAGAATCTTGATAGGTCTTTCCTCATAGGTCAGATCTTCCTTTAACTCAAAATCCACCTGCTGAATGATATGAGTGGGGTCGTACACATATTTCCGTAACATAGACACATGGAAAATATTATGTACGCCAGACAACTGCGGTGGTAAATCCAGTCCGTATGCCACTTCTCCCACTCTATCTAGAATCTCGAATGGACCAATGTATCTCGGACTCAGCTTGCCATGAATGCCAAATCTTCGGATCCCTCTTGTCGGAGAGACCTTTAAGAACACATGCTCGCCAACCTGAAATTCCAATGCTCTCCTCCTGTTGTCGACATAACTCTTCTGTCTTGACTGGGCTACTTGTAACTGGTCTCGGATAATACGTATGTTCTGTGAAGATTCTGAGACAAGATCCGGTCCAAGCCATTGCTTCTCACCTACCTCGTCCCAACATAACGGAGAACGACAACTCCTACCATACAATGCTTCGAAAGGAGCCATCTATATACTGGATTGGTAGCTATTGTTGTAGGCGAATTCAATTAATGCCAAATGCTCACTCCAATTACCATCGAAATCAATCATGCAAGCTCGCAGCATATCTTCCACTATCTGGTTGGTTCTTTCAGTCTGTCCATCTGTCTGCGGATGAAAAGTAGTACTGAAATTCAGACGAGTACCCAAAGACTCTTGCAGTCCCTTCCAGAAATGTGAAGTAAATCTCGGGTCTCTATCAGACACAATGTTGACAGGTATACCATGGAGCCTTACCACTTCCTTCAAATATAAAGCAGCCAATACATCAACTGTCCACTTGGACTTAATTGGTAAGAAATGAGCTGACCTTGTCAATCGATCGACAATCACCCATATCGCATCAAATCCACCACGAGTCTTAGGTCGACCCATAATGAAATCCATGCCGATGCTTTCCCACTTCCATTGGGGTATGTCGAGTGGTTTCAATTTCCCTGCCGGTCTGAAATGTTCGGCCTTAACTTGTTGACATACTAAGCATCTACTCACAAAATCTGCAACTTCTCTTTTCATATTCGGCCACCAAAAGGATCTTTTCAAATCTCGGTTCATCTTAGTGCCGCCAGGATGAATAGTATATCTGGATCTATGGGCTTCCTCCAGAATCTTGTTCTTTATTGCGGCTTCGTCAGGTACACAAGTTCTGCCCTTGAATAATAATCTTCCATCATCGGCCAACATGAAGTCAGGTCTGCTGCTCAAGCTTCCCTTGATCTCTATCAACTCGGGATCATTATCTTGCAAGGACTTGATTTCCATCAACAATTCGGGCTTAAGTTGGATCTGAGCAATCAAGACCCGATCATTGTCAATATTAAGATCCAGACTAGATAATTGTTCCAGTAACCTCCATTCTTGTAACATAAGACTTGACAGTCTAGCTACCGGCTTTCGGCTTAATGCATCTGCCACTACATTACCCTTGCCAGGATGATACTCAATCGAGAAGTCGAAGTCTTTCAAATACTCCAACCATCTGCGCTGCCTCATGTTGAGTTCCTTCTGAGAGAATAAATACTTCAAACTCTTATGATCTGAAAACACTGTGAAGGTTTCTCCATACAAGTAATGCCTCCAAATCTTCAAAGCAAACACAACTGCTGCCAGTTCTAAATCATGAACAGGATAATTCTCTTCGTGCTTCCTCAACTGCCTAGAAGAATAGGCAATCACCTTCCCATGCTGCATGAGCACATAGCCTAAGCCAATACCTGAAGCATCAGTATAAACAACAAAACCTCCTTCACCAGAAGGTAAAGCCAATACAGGTGCAGTAGTCAAACACTCCTTCAAAGTCTGAAAGCTTCACTGACAATCATCTGACCAATCAAACTTGTTCTCCTTGCGGGTTAATCTTGTCATAGGTACCGCAATCTTAGAGAAATCTTGGATAAATCCTCGATAATAGCCTGCCAGGCCTTGAAAACTTCTAACTTCGGTCACACTGGTAGGCTGTTCCCAATTCTTCACTGCCTCAACCTTCGAAGGATCAACAGAAATACCGTCCTTCGTAATGATATGTTCGAGAAAGGACACCTCTTGCAGCCAGAATTCACACTTACTGAATTTGGCATAAAGTTGATGATCTCTCAATAACTGCAATGCCATCCTCAGATGTTCAGCATGCTCCACTTCATTCTTGGAATAGATCAAGATGTCATCAATAAAGACCACGACCCATTGATCAAGATAGGGCCGAAATGTATTGTTCATCAACTGCATGAAAGCTGCCGGTGCATTCGTTAGACCAAAAGGCATAACGATAAATTCAAAATGACCATACCTGCTGCGGAAAGCTGATTTATAGATATCCTCTTCCTTAATCCGCAACTGGTGATATCCAGATCGAAGGTCGATCTTAGAGAAATATTGAGCTCCCGCTATCTGGTCAAATAACTCGTCAATCCTCGGCAATGGATATTTGTTCTTGACAGTCTGCTAGTTTATTTGCCGATAATCAATGCACAGCCTCATCGAACCATCTTTCTTCCTGACGAATAACACAGGGGCTCCCCACGGAGAAGTACTGGGACGAATAAAGCCCTTCTCAAGTAATTCCATCAGCTGCTGCTTCAATTCCTTCAGTTCCGCAGGAGACATACGATAAGGAGCATTGGAAATAGGAAATGTGCCAGGAATAAGATCAATAGAAAAGATAACTTCCCGCTCGGGCGGAAGTCCTGGTAATTCCTCTGGAAAGACATCAGGAAAATCTTGGACAACAGGAATGTCCTTGATCTCAATCTGCTGCTCAGGAGTTGCACAGACAAAGGCCAGAAAAGCCTCACATCCACGTCTCATCAGCTTATCAGCCCGAAGAGCCGAGATAAGGGATACAGAGTTATGGTGATTAATTCCTACAAAAGAAAGTCTCGGGTGCCTAGTAAAAGACACTGAGCTAGAACTGCAGTGAACACTAGCCTTATACCTGGCCAACCAATCTGCTCCAAGGATTACATCATAATCCTTCATATCCATGCAAACTAAGTCGGCTGGAAAGTTCCGTTCATCAATAACAACCTTACTAGAAGGATAGTAATATTGAATAGCCGCTCCAGAACCAATAAGAGTTGATATAACTAATGGAGAATTCATCAAAATAGGTTCCACAGATAACGACTTCACAAATTTCTGAGAAATAAAAGAATGCGATGCACCAGTATCAAAGAGAACAAATGCGGGCTTGTCGATTATAGTAAGGGTACCTTCGACGAGTCCGCCCTCAACAGAAATCCCAGTTTCATCCGCATGTAAAGCTTGGAGCCTTCCTTGCGGCTTCTTGGTAACTTGAGGTTTTGCCGGTGTAGCTTGTTCTGATAGAAGAGGGCAGTCAGGGATACGGTGTTCCCTACTCCCACATCGTAAACACGCACCTAGCTTGCGCCAGCATTCCTCCATCTTGTGACCTGGACGATCACAATACTTGCACTTGCCCTTGAATGGAACAATAGGGCCGGGTTTCTTCTCTTCATTTCTTGGCATCTTGCCTTTCCACGTTCCCGATCCGATCCATGAGCTAGACCCACTCATGGGCCTCTTTTTGCTAGTGCCAAGTCTAGGTTTAGGAGTTGAGTGGTCCTTCTTCATGCCATTCCCACGGATCCTCTCCGTCATCTCTAAGGTATCTTCTAGAACTTGTGCCTTTCTTACCATCTCAGAATAAGTAGAGATCTCCATCGGTGCTAGTTGATTGATGTAGTGAAGCTTCAACCCGTTGAGAAATCGCTTAGCTTTCATCTTTTCGGTGGAGATAAGGTGAGTAGCATAGCGCGAAAGCCGAGAGAACTGTGCTTCATATTTGGCCACTGAGAAGCTTCGCTGCTTTAGAGCCGCGAACTCCGCCGCCTTCTTCTCTTGTACACGATCAGAAAAATATTTGTCGTTGAAGAACTCCTCGAACTCTTCCCATGTGACTTGTTGATCGCCTAGAGTTGCCTTGACGGAATCCCACCAAGTACGCGCGTCTCGCTCCAATTGGAAGGTAGAAAGGAGGACACGCTCTTGGTCGGTGCATTGCATGACTTCAAAGATTCTCCCCATTTCGTTGAGCCAATGCTCGGCCTCGTCGGGGTTAGTCGAACCAGCAAATCTTGGCGGGTTCATTCCTCGAAAGTTCCGGTATAAGTCACCGATGCCATGACCCGCTGCTCCAGCTTGAGCTACCTGATGTAACGCCTGAGTCAGGCCTTGAACTGTGCGCTGCAGGTTCCTCCATTCGGCACGTTCGACTGCCATAGCAAGTACCTACAAGTAGAGTAAATCATTTAGGGTTATTAAGATAGATAATACAACAATCGAGGTATTGCTCAGCCCAAGTTTCTACCCAATCTCACCAGGTCAGGTTCTAGACTTTAACACGGTTAGGGGTCTAATGCACCTAGACATGACCAAAACTCGGTACCTGGCGGAGATAACCGATCCGAAGACCACTCGCGCAAGTGTGCGACCTTCCTGATAGGCGTAGCCTAACGTTCGGACAACACCTTTTGATATACCGAGTTATTGGGATGCTGAAACAAAATCTAGGACTTAGGAAAGCCTAGGAATGTGAAACCTAGGGCTCTGATACCAACTAAACTGTCACGCCCCGATGCGGAATATCGGGACGTACAGTCAGAAACAAGCTGGCAAGAGAGAGAACTAATCTAAATATATACAAGTGCTAAGAAATGGAAATAACTTATTGACCAATAAACAAAACATAATTGGTACAACAATCCTCAAATCAACTCGGTACAACTGGGATAACAAACTCTAAACCACAAGAACATAGCTGAAGCACAACACATTCTAAACACAACTAACTGATACACTCAAAACATCACTCTTGCCCTTCCCCATCGGTAGACGCGTCACCTGAAAAGTCTGGAAAGGGGGGAAACAACAACTATGAGCTGACGCTCAGTAGGAGATAACAGATAGGTATAAGTGATTAGCAGTTTAATTACATTTTCAAAATATCATGCTATAAAGGATAATGCAATAAAAGGATAATGATGATATAATGAAACAAAATTTAAAGATCTTGCAAGGTCAAGAAATATAAAGGAACAGAATAGCAATACTTAAGAGGAATAACAAAGACAAGAATTTACTGCAGGAGGTAACGATAAAGAGTTGGCCATATCGAGACAATTCAAGTCATGTCAAGCACGTATGTAATTTCATTTCCATGTCCAAGTAACATCAAGTAAAGTATAGAACAGTGAAGAGTGGAAAGTGCAACATAGTAGAGAGTAGTGGAGAGTAGTGGAGAGTAGTGGGCAGTCCTAGATTTAACTCATGTCATAGTACTGGTGCCAAATGCCACACCTAGTCAATCACCTCCCCGGGGGTACACGTAGTGTTCGGGCGCTCCTCCCAGGACTAGACCGAGCCCTTAATTATTTGCCAGGCATTGATTTCTTTGGATCAAAGATCCCATGAATCTAGACTTCCACAATTTGGCCAGAATTCCAAGGTTGAACTATGTAGCAATAACAATTTCAAGTAGGAAGGAGATTCATTTCAGAATTTCAAGGTAAGCACAATCATCAAGAAGATTGAAAACCAAGTCACAATAAGAGTTAATCGTGATGCGCTACTATAGTGCAGTAGCTATCCAGCAAGCTAATCAACATATTAATCCTAATTACCAAGTTAGTATGTCAAAGATTATCCATTATCATTTGCATTAAGCATCAGCCAAAGAAAATTCAAGATGATGAGGTAAAGAACAAGCTCACAGGAATGAAGTAGCATGCATTAATCAGAAATTTAGTTACACCCTTAACCACTAACTATGTGAGTTTCTGTTTAACCAATGTATGCGTCGAAATGAAGATGGTAAACGGCATGTTTTTACACTATGTTTGCAAGTAGGAACCAACGTAAATTAAAATCATAAGGTTTCCAGAATAGGTCACTGGTTCTTCAAAAGTATAGTTTTCAATTGGTCTAAGTTCAATGGGTCGATCCCCTAATGATCCGGATCGATCCTCGGGTCGAAAAATGACAAAAATCAGGTTTCTGGTACATGGGTCGACCCCTGGGGTCGACCCCTGTAAAAATGGGGTCTGCCAGCTGCATGGGTCGACCCCTGGGGTCGACCCCCACATTTTTGGCTGTATGGGTCGACCCCAGGGGTCGACCCCTACACTCTGGCCGTATGGGTCAACCCTAGGGGTCGACCCTTTACAGGGGCTGGATGGGTCGACCCCTGGGGTCGACCCTCGGGCCTGCCAGATTACCCAGAAAATGGGTCGACCCCAGGGGTCGACCCCTGCAAGAACAGAAACGGCCTTTGCTCCGGAAAACGCATAAACTCACCCAATTAAGGTCCAATTGAGTTGGGATCATAACCACATGATCTAGGGTGATTAATATACATACTAGGGTCATTAAGCAAGTGATTTGAAACACTAATTCCAACAGAAATCAATTAAATCTTAACATATTCTATGAAGAACACATGAAGACCTAATTCTTGACATGCTGTTACTAAATCTTAAAATTCTCCCAACATACATAACGAAATTTGGGGCTTTTTATGTCAAAAGAAAGCTGACTTGATGCTGAATCCAACCATGTATTATAAGCTATATGTGGATCAAGTTATCTAACTCGAAATCAGCCCGAAATCAAGCTCTAACTCAAAGGGTCACGAAATAAATCAAGTTCTAGACATGCTCTCACTAAAAATTGAAATTTCACCAAGCATGCTCAATTAAAATTGGGGCTTTCTACGTTAAATGAAAGCTAACAACATGTTGATTACATCATATAAGTTAATTAGAGTTTGACCTGTTAAACTTACCTCAAATCGAAAGGAGAACTCGAAACCCTAGAATGAAGAACAGCTTGATAGCACCTTAGAAAACCCATGATATCTCCTTAGATACCTGATAAAAATTGGGGCTTTCAGTCCCAATGGATAGATCTCGTCGAGAGGAACAATTTGCTATATTCATGTTCAAATTTTGGTTGAGAATTCCTACCTCAATTGAAGAAACCAAGAAGGAAGAAGGAAGCCGACGGCCTGCCGACACACCTTCACAAATCGAGCAAGAACTTCCTAGATCTGAAACTTCAGCGAACCCCTCAGCCACCAAATGAAAGTATACTTGAAGAGCTACGTTTCTATAGGTCATGGAGCTTCTGGAGCCTTCGGAGTTGGGAGTATTCGGTGCTGCAAGTTACATGTTAGAAACGGCGTCGGAATCCTTGACTCGACAAAAGCTATGTCGGCAGCACGTTTTAGGGCTAGGTTTACCTCAAATTGATTGAGGGTAAATGTTCCTTACATTGTGGCCTTCCATTTGCCACTGATTTGAGATCATTTGGTTGAGTATTAAGTTCGAATTTCACGTTTTAAACTTAGGTTAGGTAAGGGTTAAAAAGTGTGCACTTTTGGGCTTAATCTCCAATTAGATATAACCACGGATTTATAATGGCTTAATGCCAGAAGGCAAAGTTGTTATCTACATCGACCTTAACCTGTTTACTATTTTTATGGATTTTTATAAGGTAGTCGGATTTTCACTTATACTATTTCTAACGAATTAAATATTACTAAATCTGAAATTCAATTATTAATTCAATAAAAATTTAATTCTTAATTAATAAAAGCTTAATAAATATATTGGGCTCAATTAAATAATTCAGGGTCTTACAGCTTGTTTTATACTGCTGAGGAGCACCCTACCCGGGAGGACACTGACTGTCATCTGCCCGAAGATATAGAGAACCCGCTAGCCCCCGTCCAGGGTTTGGCGTTCACAACAAGTCGGATGGCTAGGATGTTCCAGAGGTAGCACATCCCCTCCGACCAGTCGCGCAAGGACAAAGAAGCATTCCAGAAGATGAGGTATCTCGTAAGTCTGGACAAAGAGATGAGACGTGTTTCTCAGCATCCATGGTTGGGCTTCACCCTTGAATAATATTACTACAGTGGGCGCTACGAGGTGGATACCATCTTCGCTCTCTATCCTATTGAAAACAATCCGCTGAGGGCAACTTTTGATGAATACCCAGCAGAAGCAGAATATGTTGAACCAACTCGATCAAGAGACTCGGAAATAGAGACCATGACTCCTTACTGATGTTGGGAGCAAGTCTATCCTGAAGAAGCGGTCCTTCAAGCCAGATTTGACACGGCCAGCAGTAGCGAAGCCGAAGATATTGAAGAAACGGAGACGTCTCCCTCTGGCGGGCCTCCGCTAATGATGATCTCAGCACCTCTCGTGCCAATCGGGGAAGCTTCTGTCGAAACCGATCAAGAGATGTATGCTACTGAAAAGGAAAAGGCCACCCCCACCAGGGACATGGCTATCCAAGAGGGCGAGACCTTGTCACCTTCTATTACAAAGCTGCGACGTAACCCCAGCCCAGCAGTAAACAGCCACTGGTCTTCCATGACCGCAAACCTGTCTCTAGGGGATGAAGCTACCAACTCACCCCTCGAAGCTGCAACGGTGATGGATTCGCTGATGGAACAATTCGCACAGCCGCTACTGGCCGGCGCGGAGATCCCAGCTGAAGTCCAAATAGAACCAAATGAAGAGATCGAGGTTCTTGACCTTGAAGATGATATTCCAGACATTGTCAACCTTCAGCCAGCACCCCCAAAAATAGAAGACAAAGGCCAAGCCATAGTCGATGAACTGATAGAAGTTAATATGGGAGACGAGGACGACCATAGGCCGACCTTCCTCTGCACCCAGCTATCTGCCGAAGAATAGGAGCTGTACATCTAGCTGCTGCAAGAATTCCGGGATTGCTTTGCCTGGACCTACAAGGAAATGCCAGGATTGAGCCCCGCAGTCTCGTAACATGAGCTAGCGATAAGCCCTGAAGCCGAATCGGTGAAGCAACCCCAGCGACGCATGAGGCCAGAGCTCATCACTCAAATATACAAAGATGTTGACAAGCTCATTGATGTGGGCTTCGTCGAAGAAAACCAATATACCACGTGGCTGGCCAATATTGTGCCTGTGAAAAAGAAGAATGGGCAGATCCTGATATGTGTTGACTTCTGAGATTTGAATAAAGCCTGCCCCAAAGATGACTTTCCGGTACCAATAACGGAGGTCATGATAGACGCAACAACCGGCCATGAGGCCCTATCATTCATGGATGGGTCGTCCGGCTATAACCAAATATGGATCGCGGAACATGACCGGGTCCATACCGCCTTCCGAACTCCCAAAGGCATTTATCACTACAAGAGGATGCCGTTCGGATTGAAGAACATCGGCGCAACTTATCAGTAGGCGATGACTAGAATATTTGATCAGCTGCTCTACCATAAGGTCGAGTGCTAAATAGATGACATGGTGGTCAATACCAGAAAGAAATAAGACCATCTGCAGGACCTCCGAGTTATCTTTTAGCGGCTAAGGCAGTATGAATTGAAGATGAATTCTATGAATTGTGCGTTCAGAGTATCGAGCGGAAAGTTCTTGGGTTTCATTGTCAGATACCGGGGAATTGAAATAGACCCCGCAAAGATCAATTAAATTTAGGAATTACCCTCACCAAAGAACCTCTCCGAACTGAGATCTCTGTAAGGCCGCCTGGCATGCATCCGGCGGTTTATATCCAACTTGTCAGGGCGATGCCAACACTTTCACAAGCTAATGATGAAAGATGTTCCCTTCTACTGGGACAAAGATTGCCAGACAGTCTTCGACAAGCTCAAAGACTATCTGAAGACTCCTCCAGTGCTGGGCGCACCGGTGAAAGGACGGCCACTGGTTTTGTACATAGCAGTCACATATAACTCCCTGGGGGTAATGCTAGCCCAGAATAATGAAGAAGGAAAAGAACAAGCCCTCTACTATCTCAATCGAAGATCAGTCAGAACTGAGGAGAAATACACCTACATTGAGAAGATCTACTTGGCACTAGTCTTCGCAGTCAAAAAGCTCCAACACTATATGCTGTCGCATGAGATTAAGCTGATCTCCAAGGTGGATCCGCTAAAATATATCATGTCCCAACCAGCACTCAGAGGCCGTTTGGGTAAATGGGCAGTCATCCTTATGGAGTTTGATATCTCCTACATACCGCAAAGGGCCGTCAAGGGCCAGGCCATTGCAGACTTCTTTGCTGAGCATCCTATGCCTGAAGACTGCCTATTGGAACCAGAACTTCCTGAAGATGAAATCCTAGAGGTCGGCCAGGTGCAGCCCTCTCTATAGTAGTTGTATTTTGATGGCGCTTCCAGAATTGATACCTCAACTACTAGGTCAGCCAGAGTCAAGCGGGGACAGACATAGTCCTGAAATCTCCAGAAGGAGAAGTCATACATACATCTTGTTCAATAAACAAACCATGCACAAATAATGAAGCGGAATATGAAGCCCTCATAATCGGGTTACAGATTGCTCTGTCTATGGAGATCCAGATGTTGGAAGCATTCGGGGATTCCATGCTAGTTATAAAATAGTTGGAAGGAGAGTTTGATGTGTGGAAGCAAGAACTCCTCCCTTACTATCAGCTGGCACTCAACCTGATGGCGCGATTCTATGTCATCAAAATCAAGCATATTAACCGAGGACAGAATGCTCAAGCGGATGCCCTCGTAAAGCTGGCTAGTTCCCTGGCAATCCTTCCAGACACAAGCCTGAATATAACAGTAATCAACCGTCGACAGGTCCCCAGTGTAACAGAGGTTCTGGCCGATGAACAATAAATGAAGCGGCAGCTGTAGTCTAAACCTTCGTTTCTATTAATGGGTCACTGTGGGCTGGTGTTTCTTGTCTTTGAATTGATTATGGCCAGTTATGAGGCCTCCCGATTGTACTTAAATTTTATTCTATCATAATAAAATTTCGCCAAAAAAAGCGGCAGCTGTAGAAGAAGTTCAGCAGCCCGATTGGTGGGAGCACCTTCTGCGTTGGTTCCAGCACCAACCGCTTCCGAAAGAAAAAGAACAAAGAATGAAGCTCCTGAGGGTCAAAGACTCTTATGAGATAAGAAGCGGGACCTTGTTTTGAATAATGGCTGATGCCCGAAGGAAAGTTTTGCTCCGTTGCTTGTCTTCAGTGGAGGCCGGGCAAGTAATGCAAGAAGTCCATGCCAGGTCAGCTGGAGCGCACCAAGCCGGACCGAAAATGAAAATTGAAATAAAGAAATTGGGCTATTATTGGCCCTCCATGTTTGATGATTGCTGCAAGTTTGCTAAAGCTTGCCAAAAATGTCAAGAGCATGCCAATGTGTCCAGGAGATCGTCGGTGCCGCTACATCCCACCATACCAAGTTGGTCGTTCGCCGAATGGGGCACGGACGTGGTGGGGACACTGCCAACATCTTAATCAGGATGCAAATATATCTTAGCAGCCATAGATTACTTCTCCAGATGGGCAGAAGCAGTTGCACTAAGAGATGTGACGGGAGAACTGGTCGCAAGATTCTTCCGACAGAATATAATATTCCGGTTCGGGGTTCCCAGCCGAATTATCTCTAATAATGGCAGCCATTTCAGAAACCAGAAGGTTTATCAGCTGGCTAATAAATACAAGATTGACTAGAGGACCTCGTCCCCCTACAACCCTCAAGCCAATGGACTTGCAGAAGCCTTCAATAAAACACTATGCACGTTGCTAGCAAAGACTGTCAAGTCTAACAAAAAAGACTGGGAAGAAAAGATGTACGAAGCGCTTTGGGCCTATCGTATGGTCTATAAAACCCCGACCGGTTGTTCACCATTCTCCCTCGTATATGGGTCAGAAGTTGTGGTGCCAATTGAATTGGAGGTCCCCTCGCTGCGAGTTGCCATCCAACATGGATTGGCTAGAGGTGAACAAACCAACATAGAAAGAAGACTGGAAGAGCTTGCCGAGCTCAAAGGAAAGTGTCTCCGCGCGCAATAAAATATCCAACTCTACCAAGCCCGCATGGCCCGTGCTTTCGATAAGCTGGTCAAAGGTCGAGAATTCAAGAAGGGTGACCTAGTAATGGTCAAAAGAAGAGAAGTGATGGCCTCTAACCCCAAAGGGAAATTGGTTGAAAACTGGGTCGGACCATATGTCGTCCGTCGAGTATACGAAAGGGGTGCGTACGTCCTTGTAGATCACAAAGGAGTCGTCAAGTTCTCTCCCCTTAATTGAAAACATATGAAGCTATATCACACAGCTCAACCGGCATTCCCAGAATGACCAAAACCTACCTTGGTCTAGTGGCACTCCGCCCAGTCCGAGCTCTACCCACCTTGGTCTAGTGGCATCCCGCCATGGCCGAGCTCCAAAAATATATATAACACAATATCGCCATTACGGGCCTTACGCCCTAATCGGCACAAGATCTATCCTTTGCGTTAGCATTACCTTCTCGCTAATGAATAAACCCCTTTTTGCGGCGCAAGACTTTGTGTCTTAGCCGACTCTAACACAATATCGCCATTACGGGCCTTACGCCCGAATCGGCATGAAATCTATCCTTTGCGTTAGCATTACCTTCTTGCTAACGAATAAATCCCTTTTTGCGACGCAAGACTTCGTGTCTTAGCCGACTCTAACACAACATCGCCATTACGAGCCTTACGCCCAAATCGGCATGAAATCCATCCTTTGCGTTAACATTACCTTCTTGCTAACGAATAAACCCCTTTTTATGGCGCAAGACTTTGTGTCCTAGCCGACTCTCCCACAATATCGCCATTATGGGCCTTACGCCCGAATCAGCACAAGATCTACTCTTAGCGTTAGCATTACCTTTCTTGCTAACAAATAAACCCTTTTTCGGCAAAAGACTTCATGTCCTAGCCAACCCTCACATAATATCACCATTGCGGGCCTTACGCCCGGATTGGTTGAAGCTCCTCCTTTGCGTTGGCATTGTTCCTCTGCCAACGAATAAACTACCTTTACTAGCGTAAGACCCTATGTCTCAGTCAATAGCTATCTGCCGTCACCGAGGGTCAAACATCACATGTTGACCTGTCAACATTCTCCTGCCACACGAATTGAACAAAAAAAGAGAGAGAGAGAAATGGGGCTTAAAATAGAGGTGCCCCGCCGGCCTTGTTCCTACATTAGGATAAGGGCAAAAATGGCTATAGCCCGTCTATGGCAAAAACCCGAAAGGGCGTCGTAGGCAAAATCAGGTACCCTGCCACGTGAAAACCTGAAAGGGCGCGTGGGCAAAAGCTAGAGGGGGCTGGCTTCGGTGAAAACCTGAAAGGGCACTTAAGCCAATAATGTGGTAATTTAAAGTTCCTCTTCACCCTCATCCCAATGAAACTCCAAAAAGGATGATTGTCGTAAGTCCTACTGGAGATCTTTTCTTCAACATCCTCTCGACCCTTGCCATCAACGGCGAGATCGGTCAACATTTTCCTTAACTTGGACCCTACATCCTTGCTAATAAATAAACCTATCTTTTGCTTCGGCATTTGACCAATGTCGATGAATAAACTTGTGTTCGACCTTTGCCATCATCAGCAAGATCAGTCATCCTTTCCCTTAACTTGGATCTTACGTCCTCGTTAATTAAAAACCTATCTTTTGCTTCGGCATTTAGCCAATGTCGATGAACAAACCTGTGTTCGACTCTTGTCATCATCGACAAGATCGGTCGACATTTTCCTTAACTTGGACCCTACGTCCTCGTTAACGAACAAACCTATCTTTTGCCTCGGCATTTAACCAATGTCGATGAACAAACTTGTGTTCGGCCCTCGTCATCATCGGCGAGACCGGTCAACATTTTCCCTTAACTTGGACCTTCCGTCCTCATTAATAAACATATCCTTTGCTTCGACATTTAACCAGTGTCAACAAATAAACCTATGTTCGACCCTTGCCATCATCGGCAAGGCTAGTCGACGTCTCATTAGCTCATATCCCTCATCCGCTGCTAACAAACGAGTCCACATTCTTCCCGGATTTGTTCTGTGAATCAATCAAAAAAAAGAGAAAAGAAGAAAGAAGAAAAGAAAAGAGTGAGGCTTAAAATAGAGGTGCCTCATCGAACTTGTTCCAACATCAGGACAAGGGCAAAAATAGCTATAACCCGACTGTGGCGAAAATCCAAAAGGGCCCCGCGGGTAAAATCGGATACCCGACCACGTGAAAATCCGAAAGGGTGCGTGGGCAAAAGTAAGAGGGTGATGTGAGCGACGTCACGCGGTTCGGGGAAGCGGAGAGGACGCGGAGCGCGCGGGCTCCTTCTTTTTGTTTGCTGTAACACAGAAATAAGAGAAAAGAGAAGGGGCCACCACGGGAGATTGCTCCGGCGGGGCGAGCAGGACAAATGTAATATAGCAAGATATGGGGGTTAAACGGCAATAGCGGGAAGTGACTCGCCGCGACCTCGGGGGGACGGAAATGCTGCAGAAATTAAATAGCAAGAATTGAAACGGCCATTGGGGAAGTGACTCGCCGCGGCCTCGAGAATATGAGCAGATAAGAATATAACAGAATATAAGGAGAATATAAAGAGCGGGAATTTAAACGGCCATTGGGAAAGTGACTCGCCGCGGCCTCAAGAACATGAATAGATAAGAATATAATATATAAGAACGGGAATTTAAACGGCCATTGGGGAAGTGACTCGCCGCGACCTCGAGAATATGAATAGATGAGAATATAACATATAAGAACGGGAATTCAAACGGCCATTGGGGAAGTGACTCACCGCGGCCTCGAGAACATGAATAGATAAGAATATAACATATAAGAATGGGAATTTAAACGGCCATTGGGGAAGTGACTCGCCGTGACCTCGAGAATATGAGCAGAATATAATAGAATATAAAGAGAATATAAGAATGGAAATTTAAACGGCCATTGGGGAAGTGACTCGCCGCGGCCTCGAGAACAAGATGTGATCGCCAGGGGCCAAAAGACCCCAAAAATAAAGAAAGTGATCGTGCCTACCTCAAGAGCGGGAGATGGCGGGTTGCTTCTTCCTCCCCCTTCGGCCGGCCGATGGAGAGGGCTTTCCTTGGGTACCCTTGTAAAATAACGACAAACAAGTAACGAGTGGATTAGAAAGATGAAGGTGTAGTATCCAAATCCTTGCGATAAAAATAACGAAATGATGGCAAGACACACACCTGGTTGGTGTTGTCTTTTAAACCCCTCTCGGACTCGAGTAGGAGGAAAATGAGATGATGGATGCAAGAAGTATATGAGAAGTGGCGCCCTTATGAAGGGGGATAGATGATGCGAGATGATGAATGTAAAAGAACTAAGAAGAAAAGGAAATGATTGGCTTATTGGATGTGCCGATGGTGAAATCCGGCGGAGCTCCGGCAGCGTAGGGATGGCGTGGAAGCGCGGTGGATGAAGACGACCTTCCTCTCGCGAGCGTGGGCACCCGAGAAGCCGGCAGAACCTCCACCTACAAAAGACCCCACGGGTTAGAAAATGACTCCGGTAGCCTCTGGGCTCCGGCAGCCTGTCGGATCTCTTCGAAGCTCCCCCAGAACTGAGGGGGTGGGCCTCTATTTATAGGGCTCCGGAGGGTGGAGGCGTCTAGGACCCTGGACACCTCCATCAGGGCCGAACTAATATTTTATTCTATTTTTATTAATTTTTTCAGAATATTTTTGTGTAGGCGTCCAGGGCCCCGGACGCCTCCAACAGGTCCACCGAACACCGCCGACGGCCGCACGCGGTTTGGCACAACGCGTGGTTTTGTGAGCGACGCCTCGTGATTTTGAAATGGGCGCGTCCAGCGGGCTGGACGTCTCCATAATTTGGATTTTTTCACACACGACAAACCGTCGTTCGCTGGGCGGCGCCCGTGAGGGAGTTGATGGAGGCGTCCAGGGGCCTGGACGCCTCCATAAATATATTATTTTTTATTATTTTGTTTTGTTTTTATGCCAAAGCTGGCATTTTAATTTTTTATACTTGTTTTTATGGAGGCATCCAGGGGCCTAGACGCCTCCATTAATATATATTTTTTATTTATGTTTTGTCTTTTATGCCAACTGGCATTTTACATATTTTTTTATATTAGTTTTTATAGAGGCGTCCAGGGTCCTGGACGCCTCCATTAATATATATTTTTTATTTATTTTTTGGGCTTTAAAAAACAAATAAAATAAATTAAAAGAATCGGGGCGTCCAGGGACCTGGGCGCCCCCATTAAGACCCACCCGGGTCCTCAGTTTAGGCATTGGCGGCCGCCCGGCAGACACCCTTCTTGATTCCGGAACCTCCTGATGCGTCTGACTTGTGTTGATGCCGTCCGAATGCCATGACGAGACGATTCCAGATTCCGGAAAAGGCAGAAGAAGACCCAAGAAAAGGAAGTATTTAAGAGATTCGAAATGCGTAAGCCGTCGCGGGGCGTTGTATAGTAATATGAGACTTTCTCAGGAGACGTCAAGAATGGCGTGTCTACAGCTGCCCCGCCTTGGCGTCTACTTTGCAAGGGAGCGACACGTAGTGGAATGGTATCGAAGTGGAGTGAAATGAAGTGGGAGCGGACTGATAAGTTGATGCCAAGGTGTGATGAGACATGCTTTTGACGTTACTGTCTGGAATCTTTCTTGAAGTTTTAATGAGACGACCTTGAAGAAGGTCTTTCAAATATTGACGATTGCTTGGACGGATGTCAAATAAGGGAGGGTGAGATGTGCGCTCAGGCATGAAACAAAAAGAGACCAACTTCTCGGTGTGGAAGTACCTGGGTCATAAACCTGCAGGTTTCACCCTTGGGGAGCGGTTACCAGCCAACGTGGAAGTGCTGCGGCCAAGGTGGGTCACGCAAGGTAAAAAGTAAAGGAATATCTGAGGGTCTGTCCAAACAAGGGTCACTTTTGGAAGAGCAACGTAGGGCCGTTTCAAGGAAACTCAGTATTTCATTTGGAGTGGAATATCTCATATTTGTAGGAATTGAAGCACAACGGCCTTCGCAATCGAATCACTTGAATGATCTTCCGCAATAAATCAAAGTCCTATATGAATGCATACTGGGTTAAAATAAAAATTTAAAACAAACAAAAATAGAAAATAGCCAAGGATAATATTGTCAACTTGTTAAGAACGGGTCAGGATACCGATCCGGTGAGCCGACACTGGGCTGGGGCCCGTTTATCCGCGCACCAACTCACTGAATGGAACCGTCGTCCCCATGCTATCACAAGTTAACGGCCTATCCGTACAACCCAAATTCTTCCGGGATCATCACTGTTTTTGTTGAAGGGGAACTCAAATCCCAGATTTGTTCGGGCCGCAAGGTCCTTGACATGTTCTAGTAGCGTAGGTATCGTATACTATGATGCATGGCATGGTGAGACCAACCATTGAAAGGTGGGACAGGAGACAGGACAAAGACGTCCGTTAGTAAAACCTGCACAGGCCAGCATGGATTAATAACATCAGAAAGTAACAGAATCGTAACAGAATCGCATCACAATGGAAAGGAGATCTAGCCAAAATCCTGACATTGACTGCTGATGTGACATGTTCTGTCCTGTAGCGCCCTACCCTTCCTATAAGAACTCCCCTTAGGCTAGTTCATTCAAAAGCATCAAGGTGGGTTTTGGAAGCTCAGGAGAGGAAAGAGAGGAGAATCTGGAGATTTCAGGATGGAAGGAGAGTCTTCCCGCGTTATGAAGAGGAGCAGGCCTAGCAGCGAGATCAGGCGACTCTCCGACCTCGAGGGTCATTTGAGGGGGACGATCATGTCGCATATGGTAAGCTGATTCATTTCAAATTTCTCCACGTGAACCTTCTTCTTACTTCCTTCCTTTCTTCTTCTTTCTTTTCTCTTCCAGCCATATCCACTCTTCCCAGGCCCGAGGAAGTTTTCCAAACTGCCATGGCTTTCAAAGCTAACTTCCAACATCTCTATCGGCATGAGGGCCATACTCTCGAAGTGGCATCTGCAGGGGCTCCTTATTCACGCCAAACACTATGAGAAGATTCGTATGGACTGGGCGGCTATGGGCGCACTAGTGGAGATCTGGCATCCCCAGACCCACACTTTTATCTTCCCGACCTTCGAGGTGACCATCCTCCTCGAGGAGGTGGAACTTCTGCTCGGATTGAAGAAATTCAAGAGTGACGGGAAGGTGAAGGCTATGCGGATGCTGACACGGGGGACTTCCGAAAGCGCTCTTGGAAGCTTCATGCCGCCCGACGCAGCCAGAAAGGTCCGTACTCAAAAGGGGATCGATCTCTAAAAGCTTGCGGAGTGGGTCATGGACGCCCTGAGAGGGTCACCAGACGATGACTATTTGGAGGGAATCATGAAGGGGTTCACCATTTGTCTGGCAGGTGCTCTCTTCTTTCCTTATACCGACAACATGGTGGAGGAAGACCAACTGAGTGCTATCTGCGGGATCTGGCGTGGAAAGAGGGTGGGACCCGCTGTCCTCGCCTACCTGTATAGTGGCCTTACTACCTCGAGCATGGGTAAGCCTCCTTTTGGTTGTGCACTTGTCCTGAGTTGCTGGCTGGATTTGCATTTCAAGTTTGATCACCGTGAGGGAATGCCAACCACTTCGAAGCTCTTTCAACAAAGCCCTCTTCATCACATAGCCGACGTGTTAGGGTTCGGTGGTACTGTAGTGAACCGCGTTCCGTGGCTGAAGAAACGTGAAGACTGGCGGTCTCACTTCCGCACCGTGACACAAGGCTTCTTTACTTGCGCACCGGCATGTTTGCTTTCGCTTGATCTCCTCATGAGGCCTTCCCCCGAAGTTGATCTTCAACTGATCGGCGCGACCGAGTTTGTCCTTTATAACGCGCATCGATGCTGCCTCCAAGTCGGCATTCCACGCCATTCGTTTCCACTATCGACTGGCATCGTTCCTTTGAAGAAGAGAGAGTTGGCTACTGAAGCGGATGCGAAGGAAGCGAAGGCCGTCAAAGCACCCTGGAAGACAAGTGTTGCGGGAAAGGCCTTAGCGTACGTGGGGGAAAATTGTGAGCTGTGGAGGGCTTATGTAACCGAACTGGGGAAGTTAAGGCCTAAGGCGCCTAAGCCCCTGATGTAGTTCACTCTACTTTTCTGATGGAATAAAATCTGGCATTTAGATGTTTTGGACTCTTGTCCCCTTAATTATTATTATCTTTTTGTGGTTTTTCTTTTTCTTTTTCTTTTGTTTGGATTATATACATACGCTTATCTCTTTTTTTTTCCTTTTATTATATATTTTTTGAAATTTTTATTATGGGGGCGTCAAGGGGCCTGGACGCCCCTAATTTTTTATTTATAATTTTTTTAAGTTTTTATTTTGGGGGCGTCCAGGGTCCTGGATGCCCCTAATTTTTTATTTATTATTTTTGGTTTTTTGTTTTGGGGGCGTCCAGGGTCCTGGACGCCCCTAATTTTTTATTTATTATTTTTTTGGTTTTTTGTTTTGGGGGCGTCCAGGCGCCTAGACGCCCCTATTCTTTTGAATTTTGAAAAAAAAATAAAAAAAAATTGTGGGGGCGTCCAGGCGCCTGGACGCCCCAAAGAAGTTAAATTCTATATATAAGGGCTGCCCCCCCCTTTTGCTCATTTACTGTTCATTCAGACGACCCATTCAAACCAGACGACCCATTCTTAGTCCCAATGGAGCAAGGAGGCCCGAGTCGGGGCGGAGAGAAGCGCAAACGACGGGCTCGTCGTCCGAGGAGACTGCTGCGGCGGAGGAGATTGCCGTGGAGGAGGAGGCTCCTCCTTTGGCTGTGGAGGCTGCAGTGGATACTGGCGACGCGGGAGAGGACGAGCACGATCCGGTAAGCCCCTCGGAACTCTCACTCTGTGGTTCAATAGGCTAAACGGACGGGTGAGAGGCTGTGAGAGAAGGCCGGGGAGTGGGGGAAAGGAGGCGTCCAGGGGCCTGGACGCCTCCATATTTCCTTTTTATTTTTGTTTATTTGTTTATTTACGTAAATAATAAAATAGGATTTAAAAATAAGGAGGCATCCAGGACCTGGGACGCCTCCATAATAATATATATATTTTTTGTTTTGGGTTTTTCTATAAAGAAAATAAGGAAAATAGAGAGGAGGCGTCCAATGTACTGGACGCCTCCATAAAAATCCTAAAATGTTTTAAAGATAAGATAACATAAAATAAATAAGTAGAATATATAGTGTTATTGCTTAATATTATTCATGATGCTGATGTATTTTTTATTGGTTTTGTGGTGTGCAGGGTGTGATGAACGGACGGATCAGCTGGTCCCTAGTGGTGGCAGCATACCGTAGGCCGCCGGACTTCCAGAGGGCGCGTGTGGACGCCATGGGCTTTAGAGCTTTCCTTAGGATCGAGCCCTTCCGGCTCGACCTTCCTCTTATCCTGGCATTGAGGGAGCGGTGGCACGCGCCGAGCCGGGCGTTTCTGATGCCCTGGGGGCACATGGTGCCGACACTAGAGGACTTGGCTCAGATCACTGGGTTATGAGTTGACGGAGAGGCGGTCAGCGGGGTCACCTACCCCGACTACCGAGAGAGTGCCCTGGACCTGCTGTGGTTAGAGACGAGCGTGACTGACAGGGACAGCAGGGTAGTCGGCCGAGTGGAGATCATGGAGGCGCTCGGATTCGTCGACCTGCGCCAGCGGGTCAGCGAGACTGGAGCGGAGTTTCTGGCACGACTGGAGGGAGATGCCCGTGCAGCTTTCACCCAGGACCCGAGCGAGTGAGAGCTGGTGGATCTAGACCTCCGAAGATTTATCTTCTTCTTCCTGGGCCGCCTTCTGTTGGGGACGAAGGGGGATGGCATCCACTGCCGCTTCCTCGAAATTCTGGCGGACCTTGACAGAGTGGGGCACTACGCGTGGGGGGCGGCTCTGCTTGCCCATTTGATTGCTGATCTCTCCCAGACTTCGGAGAAGGAGACGACAGTCAGTGGCTTCGCACCTTTTCTCCAGGTAAACATTTTATTTATGCATTCCCACAGTTAAATATGCAATTATTGTACTAATGATGTATGATGGATGCAGGTGTGGAGCTATTACTATTTCCCGATGGGGAGGGCTAGGCATGGGAACAGGAGGGCCGTGCCTCTGGCGCGGCGGTGGAGGCCGGTCGTGGTTGCAGCACCCCACGGCTATCAGCTGGCGTCACTTCGTCGGGAGCTGAGCGAGTACCCCGAGGCCATGGTATGATGCGTATGGTTTTTTGTGTTTTCTTATGTGACTGAATGGCAACTAATATGATGTATGTATGATGATGTAGGTGGTGTGGAGACCCTACCTGGGCATGGGCGACGCTGGCCAGCCTTGGGTTGTAGCGGGTCTTCCTCGTTTCAAGCGGGACGTGTGGGTCCATTGCCTGAACGAGATCGAGCCGCTTCGGCTGAGGCTGGTTATGAGGACGTTGGGGCTAGCCCAGGAGTGGGTTGATGTAGAAGAGCCGGCCCTCATCGGGCGGAAGACCAAGGGGAAGGTGAAGATTGTGGACTGGCGTACGCGCTTCCCAGCACAGTACCAGGACTGGCAGCAGGGCGGGGTCCCAGTGGTATTCCATGTACAGGACAGCACAGATTACATGAGACGATATCAAGCTACGTACGGGGACCGCCTCTCCTTGGGTGGTATGGCAGGGGTAAGTGAAATGAAACTGCTTCACCCTTCTATATGTATATGCATGTGGTAGTAACTTTTGTGCAATGCAGGATGCTCGTGACAACATGATTGCCGACCTGCGGGCCCAGCTGGCAGACGCCAGGCGGCAGTTAGTGGCCATCCGACAGGAGTTGGAGATCCTGGTGAGTCTATGCAATGCATTTTTTTGTGACCTAGATTTTTGATGCTTAGCCTTTGACTGACGTTTGCCTCGTGTTTCAGCGGGCCCACCAGACAGCGGCAGCCGGGACGGCTGGTGGAGCGGGTTCCAGTTCGCGGGGCCCTCCTCCGGAGGTTTCTGCCGTCCAGGAGCAGCTGGCGTATGCGGTGGCTCGGGCTGAGGAGGCCGAGCGTGACCGCGAGGCTCGAGTGAGTGCTTGCTTGGCCCTGACCCTCTTCTAGCTACTTTCCTTCTATCACTATTCTCTTACGGTGCATGCGTGCTTTGACAGGTGGCCGAGATTCGGGAGGCCCTGGCCCGTGCTGTTCATGCTGAGCAGGAGCGCGATGCCTGGGTGGCAGAGCGTGACGCCCGGATTGCGGAGCTAGAGGAGGAGCGGCGACGGGAGGCTGAGGACCTCCCTCGCGACGTAGTGGATCTGCGGATCGCCCTCGAGCTGTCGAGGAGAGAGGTGATGAGGGAGAGAGAGGAGAGGGAGAGGGATAGGGAGACCGTGGAGAGAGAGAGGGAGAGGGATAGGGAGACCATAGAGAAAGAAAGGGAGTACATGATGGCAGAGCGATATCGAGATTGGGACGAGAGGAGAGCTCTGGTGGCCCAGGTGTCGGAGCTCCGGCTGAGTCTTGGCACGGCGGAGGGGAGACTTCGGGAGAGTGAGGAGCGGTATCAGAGGGCGAAGGAGCGCGGGGCGTGACTTCGTCAGTCCAGTTCCTTTTCTGTGGGCAGCTTTCTAGTTTGTTCGGCCGAGCAGCATCGCCGCACCTTGGAGGCTGGCATGGTGCCACCTGGAGAGGCGAGCATGGCTTCTCAGGATTCGCAGAGGTCGCAGAGGCCCCCTAGGGATCCCCGTCAGAGGAGGGAGGAGAGAGATGACCAGGAGGGTGGTGGTGAGAGTTAGAGAGTTGTTTGTACACCCCACCGTCCTCACTGTATGATGTACTTTTGACTGTTTGTATGAAATGGATTTCATGTGGTTCCTTTTGTCGTGTGCCCTTTTCCTTCCTGCACTTTCTTTCACACCACGTTGTTCACGCTTCACGGGACTTTACCCTGGACAGGAGGGAACTACTTTGCATTGAGGGTTTTTTGTTCCCTTTTTTTTTCGCTTTCTTTTGGGCGCGTCCAAGCGTGAGGACGCGTCTTAATCCTCAAATTCAAATTTAAAGCGACGGGTGGCCTTTCTTCTCCGTGCCTTACCCGCAAACAAGCCCGCCTTCCGCCGAAACTTGCTCGCCCGTCTTTGTCTTCTTCCCCTCGATCGATGGAGTTCGACGGTCTGGACCACGGCGAAGGTGGAGAGGTACGCGGGACCCCTCGCCCAAGGAGGGACGCGCCAGAGCACGGAACGGCGTCTATGGAGGAGGAAGGGCCGCTTCGGGTCCCCGAGGGACCCGAGGGGCCCGATGTCGCCGAGGGAGGTGAACACGGTCTGGTAGGTGCTTGGTTTTCCCCCTCTTTGATCCATTTTGAGTTTTGAAGCAAGCCGTGCGAGGGGGGAAAGGGTTCGGCGAGTGTTGCACTTAAATGATGGACGCGTCCTAGACAGGGGACGCGTTCTTTTTGACTGATGTGGGACCCCTTTCTTGGTGCAGGACATGGCGAGGACCCTGGGCCTGGCCGATGGGTGGGCGAGTGCGGACGATCCGAGCCGCGTCAGGAGGCGAGGCTCGAGGACTGGCACGTACGTCTCCCTGGACAGCAAGGGAGTGTATTGGTGCAGGACAGCGCCGACTTCCTGCGGCGGCAGAGAGAGAGTTATGCGGGGCTTCCCCAAGCTGGGGACAGGCGTGGCATCGGCGGCTCGCGCGGCCAACTGTCAGAGGCTAGGCGGCAGCTGACCGTCGCTCAACATGAGCTGTCGCTCCTGGTAAATTACGTGCCGCACTTTTATCTTCAGATTTTGGAGTTTCACTGACGGCCGTTGTTTATTTTGTTCCAGCGTGCCTAGCAGACAGCGACGGCGGGGATGATTGGTGGCGCATCTTCCAGTTCCTCGGCCCCTTTTCTCGAGATTGCCTCCCTCCGGGAGCAACTTGCTGGTGCGGTGGCTCGGGCTGCCCGGGCGGAAGAGGAGCGTGACGCCTGGGTGGCGACTATAGCAGAGTTGCGACATAACGGTGAGGAGAGACCTTCTCCAGACATCCTGGAGTTAAGGGTTCTTCTGCAGATGATGAGGAGAGAGGCAGAGAGAGAGAAAACCGAGAGAAGGTTCGAGCGACAGCGAGATCAGACCGAGAGGAGGGCCTTGGAGGCCCAAGTGAGGGAGCTGCAACTGGGCCTTCAGGCCGTCATGCAGAGGCTAGGAGGGATGGAGACGCGCTACGAGAGAGTGCGAGAGTTCGGGGAGCAACTGCGCCAGTCTGGTCGCTTTGCCGCTAGTGGCTTCTTCACCACGCCAGGGGAGGAGCAGTGAGTCACTGCTGCAGAGCAGGCGCCAAGAGGCGAGGCAGGTGCTGCTGCACGAGGATCTCAGAGGCTTTTGAGGGACCCGCACCTCAGGGGAGAGGAGGGGAGCGCCCAGAGAGATGAGTGATGGTGAGGATCGGCGAGCTGGTGGACTCGCCTCCTCCTTATATTTATAATGTTTTTGACAGCTCATGTAGAATTATAAAGGGAGTGATTTGATTTTATGCTGCTCGTTTGTTCTCTTGTGCGTTCCTTCTTCCCTACACTTCTTCTCCTTTGCACTGTTCCCATGTGAGGGGTCTGCCGATACTCCACCCTAAACAGAGAATTGCGTCTTGTTGTGACCATTTTCCACGGGAATCTGCCGTCGAAGTCAATAATGACGGCCCTAGTTCCTTCTCCCGGATGTTGCGTCAAATTTTGCGGACGTCCTCCAAAACATGATAGGGTATCCCTAGACAACATAGAGTGCTAGTCGTCATATTCTTCGTCCAATCAATCACCCTGTGCGAGCGGTGAAGTGATATATGGGATCGCATGGCAGGTGCCTCATCGTGAGGGCTATCATTAACAGGTGATGGAGGCAATCTTGGCCTGCACTCCTTCCATTTCTATAAATTCGTGTCCCTTTTATCCTCCCTGGTATATCGTGAGCTAACTCGAGGAGCACAAGTTCTCATGGGAGAGGAGGAGTTCAAAATTCCGAGAGTTGGATGGAGGGCGAATCTTCCCACTCCTCGAAGAGAAGCAGATCCAGTGGTAGTAGTTCCCGGAGGCTTTTAGACCTCGAAGGGCACTTCAGCGAAAGGGCCCAATCACAACTCGTAAGCCAAGTTTTCCTGCCCTTTTTTCCATTCTTTTTTCTTCCTTTCTTTCTTACCAAACCTCCTCTCCATTCCCTGCATGCGTAGTGTGTGATGAAATCACAGATCTCATGGGAGTTGGTAGTGGCAGCATATCGAGGTCTCCCAGATTTTCAGAAGGCCAGGCTAGACGTGATGGGTTTTGGCACCTTTCTTCGGATCGAGCCGATCCAGCTCGACCTAGTCCTGATCCAAGCCTTGTGTGAGAGATGGGACCCAGTGAGTTGGGCATTCCTGATGCCCTGGGGGCACATGGTGCCCAGCTTGGAGGATGTGGTCGGGAGTACGAGTCTCAAGGTGGATGGCGAGGCAGTGACCGGAGTCACTTACGCGGACTACCGAGAAGGTGCCCAGAAGTTACTGGGTTTGGACCTGGATGGTCAGAAAAACAGGTCAGTAGCTAGGGCGTCCCTCATGGATGCATTAGGGCTCACCGACACTCGTCGGCGGGACGACGAATCCTCAGAAGAGTTCTTGGAAAGAATGGAAATAGGATGCCGTGCCGTGTACTGCACAGATTTCGGCAACTGGGAAAGATGCAACATAGATTTGAGGAGATTTCACCTCTTCCTTTTGGGGAGATTGGTACTGAGCTCGAAAGGGGACGGTATCCAATGTCGCTTCCTGGAGCTACTATCAGACCTTGAAAGAGTAGGGTACTATACCTGGGGAGCCGCCATGCTGGCACACTTGTTTGCAGGCCTGTTCCATGAAGCGGATCGTGAGATGATTGTGAGTGGTTTCACACCATTCATCCAGGTATCTTTGGTTTTGTTTGTTTTGTATTTTAATTTTTTTTGTGTTTTTTTGCAAGGTACTGATGACCTGTGCCGAGCAGCTGTGGAGCTATTATTACCTCCCTATGGGGAGAGCTCGGCATTGGCGACCCGTGATGGTGCCGCTAGCCAGGCGGTGGGAACCCATCATGAGTGCGGCACCCCTAACCTACCAACTGATGGTGCTAAGGCGGGAGCTACAGGAGTTCCCTGCAGCGATGGTAAACTGGAGACCCTACTCAGACATGGTCGATGCCGACCAGCCGTGGGTTCTAGCAAGTTGTGCCCGGTTCGGACGGGAACTGTGGATGCACTGCCTGAATAAAATCGAGCCGCTTCGGCTACGATTAGTTATGAGGATTTTAAGACTGGCTCAAGAATGGGTGGATTCAGCTGCGCCACCTCGTGTCGGGAGAAAGACGCGGGGACCGGCGACCTGCATTGACTGGCGCGTGCGGTTCCCTGAACAGTATGAAGACTGGCAACGGGGTGGCACGATTGTAGAATGACAGGCACGGGATAGCGAGGACTACTTGCGTCTATATAACATAAAGTACGCAGAGCGGCTCCAACCCCGGGGACTTGTGAAGGTAGGTTCCCCCTTTTCTCTTTTCTTCTTTCTCCTTTTCTTGGTTTTCTGGTGAAAATGCTGACTCGTAAGGCTGCAGGATGTCTGGGATGCCATGATAGCGAATTTACGAACTCGCTTGGCAGAGATGGAACAACAGTTGGGCGATGCCCGCGGAGCTACGAGCGCCTTGGTAGGTGTACAGTACGTTCCTAATTAAAACCCCAGATTCCAGATGTTGGCTGCTAATTCACGTGGTCGTAGCATGCCCAGATTGGCGCGGCTTCCCCAGCGATGGGAGTAGGTGGTGCCTCTTCCAGCTTGTGGATTCTCACCTCAGAACTTGACTTGCTTCATGAGCAACTTGCTCACGCCACGCAGCGTGCTGCGGAGGCAGAAGGGATGCTCTCTATACAGGTAAGAGTCTCAGTGTTGAGTTCTCCTTGTTTATGCCTTATCGCGTATTTGAGATGGTACACTCGGTAGGAAAAGGAGACGGAAGAAGCGCTTGCCCAAGCTGCGCAGAAGGAGGCTAGGATAGCAGAACTGGAGAGGGAACTGCGGCGTCATCCTGATGATGACTCCTCTAGGGATGCTGTGGAACTGAGGATCACTCTCCAGTTGGAGAGGGAAGACCGCGAGAGAGAACGTGCAGAGAAAGGAAGAGACGCAGAGAGAGAAAGAGCCAACAGATTGACTGAAAGGGAGGAACGAAGGGCCATGGAGGCCCAACTATTCGAACTCTGAATCAGCCTTGGTCTTGCTGATCAGTGGCTGAGAGATGGTGAGGAGCGCTACCGAAGAGCACGAGAGCATGGCTTTCGTATTGGTAGCTTCTCTGCTGCTTCCGTAGATCAACGCCGGGATGTGGGAATAGGAAGAGGAGTACAGAGCGGTAGGAGTACCGCTTTTCGTAGTTGGGTAGCACCTATGAGAGCGTTGTGCCCGGAGAGTAGTGGGACGAGTAATGTAGAGAGAGAGGGCGGAACTTGATGTAATTTTTTTGGTTTTTGGAATAAAATACAAGGTTCGGTTTGTTTGTTTTTCACCTTTACTTCTGTTGCCTGAATCCCTGCACATATCACTGAAACAAACAAATCAGAATTTCTGTTCTGACTTGGCCCCTTGCTCAATAAGCAAATGGTCACTGTGACTGTCCTTGATAACTGGTCAAGGGGCCAAGCCTTTATTAACGAAGGCAATGGAAAAATGTGGTGACGATAAATGCGACAGGCAAGCACACGAATGCAAGCGGTATTAAAGTGAGATGCTGTACGCAAATGCGATCATGCAAAATTGATTTGTTTTCTTTTTTTTATATATTTGGCATTTTTTGTTTTATCATAAAAAGAATTTTTTTGTTTGCAAATATGTACATTTTCTCTTGTCTATTTTTTTGTTGCTTTTATCATTTCAATTTTTTTGTTGCTAACGCCTGGCAAGCACCCAAATGGCACCTAACCTACGTGAGACAGGGGTTTCTTACTAACCTCCCAGGTATCCTAAGTGCACATCTAGGTTGATTTGGGCCTCTAGACCCCTCGAATGATGATCCCGCCGGCTAAGACTTACCCTGATGACAATACCGTCATGCCATGCTTAGGCTCCCAGTCGCTTCCGACCACAGGGATTCACCCAAAAGGTGTTTGAGGTAAATGATTTGCCCGACCCGGGTCTGTTTCCTCACAACTCTAGATGGTATATGATGGACCACCCTGGAACCCTAACGACCAACTGCGCGACGCTGACCCACAATCAGACGCCATCGCACCCATAGGTGACGCGCTTGCATTGGCCTAAGCCCGAGGTTAAACAAGAAGACATCAAGGTGGTAAACAGGGGTCTTGACCAGCCAGAAACACGGAGACTCCTTCGCAGCGATAGCTTTTGCTTTTCAAAGTAGGCAACCAAATGTGTATATTAAAATAAGGTCGTAGACCCTGGGCAGTTTTCACCTTTCAGAAACTCCATCGAACCTTCATCTTTAGAGGGAGAAGGAAGAGTGTAGGGGATAAACCTCCTGAGAGGACCGGCAAAATCGTTAACCCAGCGAGCGAATAAGGGCCCATTAACTCTTTCCTTTCGGACAACTTCGGACCAAATCTCGAGCATTTACATTCCACAGCCCCCCCTTTTTGTGGATTCAGACTTTTGCTTTGAGGGGTTCTGTTTATCGCAACAGGCACGGTCACGACCAGGCTTTTCTCTTGATTTTGTATTTCTTTTGTGAGGAAGATATAGTCGTTTGACGTTTGTGGGCTCCCTTTTCATATGCCTACGGGGACACTGCCCTCTTCTCGTGCTCTGATTGATGCTCGAGGAAATGGATCCTACTCTTGCCTTTGGGGTTTGAGTTTCGGTTTCTCATGCTCAGCGTTTTAAGGGCGCCGACTGTCTCATTTGGTCGAAGAGAAAAGAATAAATATTACAGCTTCCGGAGGTCTTCTGGGTGGGGCCCCACCGTAGGTGATGCTACCGACTTTTTGAATAAAATACATAAGTGAGCACATGTTGGCTTCCTTCGAGCGAGCATAGGCCGACGTGGCCGGACAGGGATCTCCACGGTTCTGGCAAACCAAGACCCGGTGCCTACCAAGCCTTAATGGGCCCTATCCTAACATGAAGGTTAGATGCAGGGACTTAACTACATGGTGACTGCCAGGCATCGGTATTTTGAACTTTCCATATTTTTAGTGGTTTTCAATATTTCTTTGTTTTTGATGTTTTTATGTTTTCATCATTTTTTTGTTTTGTGCTAAGGGTAGTATTTCTTAAGATAAAGCCCATTCCAAGGGTGGGATAACTCGGTCCCTTCGGTGTTGATTAGCTTGTAGGCGTTGCCGGGGTACATGGCTTGAATTACAAATGGTCCTTCCCAATTGGGTTGGAGCTTAGAACGCGGCCCTCCAGGTTTGACAAAAATTCTTTTTACGACCATCTCACCGACTTTGAATTTTCTCTCAACGACTTTCTTTTGGTAAAAGCGAGCGAGTCTATTTTGATACACACGCGCGTGTTCGGCAGCGGCCAGCCGCTTCTCATCCAAGAGTTCCAACTGGGCGAGGAGTGAATTACGACGATCGTCGAGGGGAAATTCCTCGTCCAATTGTACCCTGAGAGAAAGGATCAGAGTCTCGTACGGGACTACTGCTTCCATACCATAAGTAAGGGCAAATGGAGTCTGCCCGGTGGGGGTACGGATTGAAGTGCGATAGGCCCATAGGGCTTCGATAAGTTTTTCTGGCCAGTCTAAAAACTTACTAGACTCGCAAGTTTTTTTGATGATTTTGAGCAATGTTTTATTGGTGGCCTCCGCTTGGCCGTTACCTTGTGGGTAATAAGGCGATGAATGATGCAATGTAATTGCGTACCTTTTGCAAAGGTCCGGTAGGTCCTGAGAAATGAACTGTGGCCCATTGTCGGTGACGATTGTGCTTGGGACGCCGAATCTGGCGAGGGTGTTTTTCATGATGAACTTGCAGACTGTTGAGGCCTTGATTTCCGCGTAAGCTTCAGCTTCGGCCCATTTGGTGAAGTATTCCGTTGCAGTAAGGATGAAAGATTTCTGCTTGGTGAGGGAATTGGGATCACCTAGGGGACCAATGATGTCGAATGCCCACATGGAGAAAGGCCACGGGGAGGATATTGGGTGAAGTGAGGAAGATGGTGAATGGATTTTATCGGCGTGAAGTTGACACTTGACACACCTACGGACATAGACAGCACAATCCTCTTCCATAGTGGGCCAGTAAAAGCCTTGCCGAATGATCTTTTTGGCGAGCATCTGACTATTCACGTGGCCACCGCACACGCCCGAGTGCGTCTCCTCTACACATTTCCAAACCTCATCGTCACCAAGATATCTTAACAGAATACCAGTAAGGCTCCTCCTATAGAGTAGATGTAGCAACCCTAAGAAATTTAAAAGAATAAAATAAGTCAAAATAGAATAAAAGACTAAGTAAAGAAAAGATAAAAATCTGAAATGGAAAAGAATTAAACTCTAATGAAAATAACACCTCAAGAAAAGGCGCGACCTTACAAATAAGCGACCTTCAACCAGGCGCGAATTAAAGAAAGGACGCCCAAATAATAAGGCGTCAAATTTCAAACGACCAAAATAAATAAAAAGGGCAAGAAAGCGTAACGCCCTTTGAGTGGACGCGTTTCAACAAGTAACGATGCTTGACAAGGCGTCAATTTAAATTCGACGCCCTGACCTAGGTCGTTAATTCAATTCGTCTCCCGTTCGACCCAGGAACTTATCCAGGGTAAGCTGATAACTATGAGAAAGAGTTCGAATGTAGTAATAACTCTAATATGGAAGTGTTACTTCCAATGCAACTCTAACTCCATTAGGATTCTAGAAATCCTATAAAAACCCTTGACTATCAAACCCTAAAGCTATTTGGTCGATCTGTTGCTGCTACGGTACATAAAGAACAGCAGTTCTTCTTATCTCTTTTTATCATTACTTTCGGTTGCATGAAGAATTAATGATTCTTCATCTCTTCTTACAGGTTAAGAAGATTAACGTTGTGAAGAACAAAAGGGTAAGTTCTTCTTTCCTCTACCTTCAGTCAAGTATTATGAAGAAAATACTGATGTTTCGTATATATATATTCCTCTATAGGAAAAGCTCTCTACCTGAAGAAACGAAGTGTTCTTCATCTACGTTCTTTTCATCAAAGCCATCGTTCAGTAGCAGTTCCATCTAGTTCAGGAGTCTCTGTTCTTCTTATCAAATCTCTTCACGTTTCTCCATCCAGATTATTGCCCAAGGTAGGTTTTCTCAAGACACTATAGCCCAAACAAAGTAATTCAAAATATATACTAGCATGGCATGCATGTACATGGTTTAATATAGTATTAAAGCGTTTTCTGTAATATCTTGAAAGAAACGCCCATGACAAGGGCACTAATTTAAAGAAACGACCTGCCCAAGGTCGTCAATTACAGATTTGACGCCCTTCCCTGTAGGCGTCAATTTCATGCAATTTTCTGTAAATAATAAATACCCACGTTTAAAAATTAAATATCTATGAAATCCTGAAACTAATGTAATGCATGAACTTACCTGTGAAGTCCTGCTATTTTTTTCTTGTCATGATTATATACCCTGTCTCCTGAAAGTTTATTATCCTGAAATTCATAAAAATTCCTGGAAACTGTGAATTCACGACCTGAACCAGGTCGTTTCTTATTGAACCCACGCCGCATACTAGGGCGTAAATTTAATTATAACGCCCCTTCCCAGGGCGTGTTTTTGATAAACTCCTGAAATTATATATCCTGTGAAAATATTGTAAATAAAAGGACGCCTGACAGAGTAGGCGTCAAATTTAAATAAAACGACCCTGCACAGGGCGTGTTTTTGATGAAATAATGAATTATTGAAATTCCTACAAAATAGGAAAAATAGATGAACGCCCTTATCTAAGGCGTTAATTACTTGAGTAGTGACTTTACTTAAGTCGTTATTTTCCTGTAAAAATATTTTTACCGGTTTCTGATAAACGATGGTTTCAGTATATCTATATATATGTATATCGGCACTATATCTCCACTCCGTGAGTATAGTCCCACGTTTTCATGATGTTTTATCAATCACCCTCAATTCTCATTGACATACAAGCTCTCCATTGGACATTCCGTTCCTTTGGACTAGCGAGTTAGTCATAGAGACCTCCGTAAGACTCCTCGCCGCCTTGGATTCCCTCAAGGCCGACTGAGCTGGTTGTACCCTAAAAACCCATTACACTATTGAATGCCATGTCACTCTAAAGAAACATGGTATACAGGCCCTTATGATATGCAAAGAGTATATCATGAGAATTCTTAATGGGATGATGATATCATGCCATTTGTTGATGTTCTTGTGGACCTCAATTCTATGAAAAGAATGAGGGTATCTTACCTTTGATATACTATTCATGTGGACCTCAATTCTATATAAAGAATGTCCATACTTGTCATGGTACCCGAGTTAAGGGAACCTAATTCCACCTAGTTTCATCGTTCATCGTGATTATACCGTTGTTATCGCCTATCTATGTCCAATGTTATATTTTTGGACTCCATTCTCTCAAAGTTATCGTACGTATCTACAAGCTTAAAATGTTGAAATTCTATATTGTCTACATATATATACAAGAGTGGATGTCAAAATACATGATAAATGCCTGCGCATATAGGGCCCGATCTGGTCTTGGGAGGAGCACCCGAAAGTACTTGTGCCCATGGGAGTTGAATGATAAGGTATCTGGCATTATACCGAGTGCATGACTAGCTTGATTGGACATTCCACACAAATCTTGTACTTGACTCGTACTTGACTTGACATGACTTGCGTGACCCGAAAAAAATGGTAATTACTTGTTTGCTTGATACATGATAGCCAAAGTTCTTGACATGACTTACTTGCTTGAATATCTGTTATCTTTTCTTGAAAGTTCATGGCTTGTTCAAATTGCTATCTTATTGATATACTCTCTTTCTACCTTGTCGTTTTATACAAGCATGCATAGCTATAGTACATACATGAAAGATGTAATTATTTAAACCCCTTGCTAGCGCTTGAGATATAATTTTCTACTGAGCGTTCGCTCACTCCGTGTTTGTCCCTTACTTTTCAGGTAAGTCCGACGAAGAGGGTCAAACTGATGGGGAAAGTCAAGAGTGAAAGAGCTAGAGCTTTTCCAAGTGTCATCTAGTCTTTTTCCTATTTTCTTGAGTCAACTATGTACTTTTCCTTTTTAATTGAATAGAGTATTGGATTTGTAATAGTCTATCCATTATGAAATAAAGGATTGGGTTATCTTTCTATTTTGCGCATCTTTGTTTTGGTGTCGAATACACTACTACTCTGATTGACATGATTGATATAAACTCGTCGCGCATATCCGAGTATCTTCCGCGCTCGGGGCGTGACAGTTTTTGTGGTATCAGAGCCTAGGGTATTCAATTCCTAGGAAAACCCAAGTCCAAGGATATGTTCAAACCTTTAACCAGTGAGATTGGGTAGAACCAAGGGTTAAAGTTAACATAGAATGCTAGTCTTTAAGATACAAATCACGTAGTAATCTAGTTATTATAATTGTAGGATAATGGCTGCCGAACGTGCTCAATGGCGCAACATGCAGCGTACACTGCAAGGCATGACTCAAGTGCTGCAACAAGTAATACAAGGAGGTGGACAACGAGCAGGAAGTCTCCACCAGATTTTCAAGAACATGAACCCGCCCAAGTTCACGGGTTCTACTGATCCAGATGACGCTGAACACTGGATTAGGGAAACAGAACGAATATTCCATGTTATGCAATGCACGGATCAAGATAAGGTCTTATTAGCTACTTTTCAGTTAGAAAGGGATGCTAGATGCTGGTGGGAATCAATAGAGGCTACTATAAATTAAGATCAGGTTTCGTGGGAGGAATTCGTTGAACACTTCAACGCAAAATATTTCTCGTACCGAGTTCAGGAAAAGAAGGATGCAGAATTTGCTGCATTAAAGCAACGATCTTTGTCAGTGGCCGAGTATGAGGCCCAATTCTCTATATTATCTCGGTATGCTAAGCATCTAGTTAGCACCGAGAAAATGAAAGCTAGGAGGTTTCTTAATGGGCTCAGGCCCCAAGCTATTACTCAACTGGCGCCGATGGACATTCAAGTCTACTCGGAGATAGTACGCCGAGCTCAACTATTAGAAGATGCCACGGAACTGTCTGATAGGATTCGTGGTAAGGATAAGAAGGAACAAGTTACAAGATCGGGTTCCTTTAAACCCAACTTCAAGAAGAGGCCTAGCAATGGAGATATTTCCTCGCAAGAGCAAAAGTTCAAGAAGACCAAGCCCTTCTCTATCACCACTACCTCTCCAAATACAGTGTGCAAACATTGTAATAAAGCGGGTCATAGAGCAGAAGAATGCTGGAGGAAACTAGGAGCATGTCTCCGTTGTGGGAGTCGTGAGCATCAGATTCCCGATTGCCCATTACTTAACGATCAAGCCGATGTCGGGAAACGCCCAGTAACCAAGAATGCTCGTCTTCATGCAATCAAGGAGACCGAGCAAGAAGAAGAAGGCGGCTTAGTGGAAGGTACATTGAAAGTTTGTTCTAGGAATGCATATGTCTTAATTGATACTGGTGCATCGCATTCTATTGTTTCTAAGAAGTTTGCTGACCCATTACCCCTAGAACCGGAATGGATAAAGTTAGTTTTGTCTACTCCTCTGGGTGATGAGACTGATATTACACATCATTACCAAAACTGCGAAGTATTGGTTCAGGGTAGAAATCTCCCTATTGATCTCATATGTTTAGATCTGAAAGAGTATGATGTTATACTAGGGGCAGATTGGTTATCCAAGTATCAGGCAACAGTTGATTGCCGCAATAGTAAGGTTACATTCAAGGAATTTCCAGAACTAATCTTGACTAGCCCCAAGGGTCGGAGCAGATCCCCTCTTATTTCAGCTCTCCGAGCTAGCAAGCTCATCAGGAAAGGATGTGCATCTTTCCTTGCCTTTGTCACAGTTAAAGAAGCTAAGGAAGCTAAGCTAGAAGACATTCCAGTAGTGCAAGAATTTCCGGACGTATTTCCGGAAGATTTGCCGGGATTACCCCCGCAAAGAGAAGTGGCCTTCACCATTGACTTACTCCCTGGTGTTGGTCCGATTTCAAAGGCACCTTATAGGATGTCACCTGCTGAACTCAAGGAGTTAAAAGAGCAATTGATGGAACTCATTAAGAAATGATTCATTAGACCAAGTACTTCCCCGTGGGGAGCGCCTGTATTATTTGTAAAGAAGAAAGATGGATCCATGAGGTTATGCATCGACTATCGACAGTTGAATCATCTCACTATCAAGAACAAGTATCCACTGTCGAGAATCGATGAATTGTTTGATCAAATTTCAGGATCCATGTACTTTTCCAAAATTGATCTTAGGTCAGGATATCACCAACTAAGAATCAAGGACGAGGATATTCATAAAATCGCATTCAGAAGCAGGTATGGCCATTATGAATTTGTTGTTATGTCTTTCGGACTAACGAATGCCCCTGCTGCCTTTATGCAGTTAATGAATAGTATATTCAGGCCTTATTTAGATCAATTCGTGGTGGTCTTTATTGATGATATATTGATTTATTCCAAGACCAAGGAAGAGCATGAGGAACATTTGAGGATTGCATTACAAATATTGAGGACAAACCAATTATATGTAAAACTTAACAAGTGTGAATTCTGGCTTGAAGAAGTGACTTTTCTCGGACATGTTATATCAAAGGATGGCTTGTCTGTAGACCCATCAAAGGTTGAAGCTGTAAGGAACTGGGAAAGACCGACCAATGCTAGCGAGATCCGAAGTTTCTTAGGTCTTGCCGTCTATTACAGGCGATTCATCAAGGATTTCTCAAAAATCGCCGTGCCGCTTACGAGGTTAACTCGCAAGGAGATCCGTTATGAATGGGATGAGGAATGTGAAAGAAGCTTCTAAACTCTCAAGGATCATCTTACTACAGCTCCTATCTTAGCATTGCCAATTGAAGGAGAAAAGTTCGAGGTATACACTGATGCTTCTGGCATTGGCCTCGGGTGTGTTATAATGCAACAAGGGAAGGTTATAGCCTACTCTTCTCGTCAATTAAAGAAGCATGAAGAGAACTACCCCGTCCATGACTTAGAATTGGCCGCGGTAGTATTTGCACTCAAAATATGGAGACATTATCTTTATGGAGTACAGTTTACTGTATACTCCGATCACAAGAGTCTCAAATATCTTTTCTCACAGAAGGAACTAAATATGAGGCAAAGATGATGGCTGGAATATCTCAAGGACTTCGACTTCAATATACAATATCATCCCGGAAAGGGTAATCATGTAGCAGATGCCCTTAGTCGAAAGCCGAGAGCACTGTTAGCCAATTGTATGATTCAAGAATGGAAATTGCTGGAACAATTCTCTGAACTCAATATAAGCATGGACACGGACCCTAGATGTGTCACATTATCTCATGTAAGCATACAGTCAGATTTATTGTCTGAAATACAAGCACTTCAGAATGATGATCCTACATTAGTAGAAATCAAGGGCAGATTAGAAGGACAATCGGATTTCCAATTAGCTTCTGATGGAAGATTAATGTTCAAGAATAGAACTTGTATACCGGACTGCCCAGAATGAAGAAGAAGGTCTTAGATGAAGCTCATAGGTCAAGGTATACGATTCATCCTGGATCTACCAAAATGTACCAAGATGTAAAAAGAAATTTTTGGTGGCCCAACATGAAAAGAGAAATAGCGGACTACGTATCACGCTGTCTCACGTGCCAACAAGTCAAGGCGGAACACCAAAAGCCTGCTGAAAAACTACATCCTCTAGATATCCCTAAATGGAAGTGGGAGGATATTGGTATGGATTTCATCATGGGTTTATCTAAATCAAAAAGAGGACATGATGGAATATGGGTTATCATTGACCGATTGACTAAATCAGCGCATTTCTTGCCAATCAAGAGTCGATGGTCAGTTGATGTCTTAGCTGCACTATACATCAAGGAAATAGTCAGATTACATGGTATTCCTGTTTCAATCGTGTCTGACAGAGATCCCCGTTTTACTTCTCATTTTTGGAAAGGACTACAACAGTCGTTGGGGACGAGACTTAGCTTTAGTACAGCTTTTCATCCTCAAACGGATGGTCAGACCGAGAGAACCAATCAAGTAGTCGAAGATATGCTAAGAGCATGCATTACTGATTTTGATGTAAACTGACATGATCACTTGCCTCTGGTTGAATTTGCATACAATAATAGCTACCAGGCAAGTATACAACTGGCACCTTTTGAAGCCTTATACGGAAGGAGTTGTAGATCACCCTTATGCTGGGACGAAGTTGGAGAGAAACAACTGTTATGTCCAGAAATGGTAAGGGACACTACGGAGAAGATACAATTGATCAAAGAAAGACTGCAAGTTGCTCAGTCTAGACAAAAGGCTTATGCTGACACAAGAAGAAGAGATCTTGAATTCTAAGTTGGAGATCATGTATTTCTCAAGATATCGCCTGGACGTGGAATACGAAGATTTGGTGTTAAGGGCAAGCTTACACCAAGATTTATCGGACCTTTTGAGATACTAGAAAGAGTTGGCGAGGTTGCTTATCGCATCGCATTGCCACCTCAACTGTCCGAAGTACATGATGTATTCCACATATCTATGTTGAAGAAGTATGTGCATGATCCATCACATATTATTGAGCATGAAAATCTAGTAATCCGGAAAGATCTCACATATGAGCAGAAGCCCATAAGAATACTAGATCGAGAAGTACGAACCCTAAGGAATAAGGCTATTCCCATGCTAAAAGTACAATGGAATAAGAATTCAGAACATGAAGCCACATGGGAGACCGAAGAATCTATGAGGAAGCGATTTCCAGAGTTATTTTAGAAGGTATGAACTCTACACTCTCCATATGTAAACATATGCTATGAATTTGGGGACCAAATTCTTTTTAAGTGGGGGAGGATGTAGCAACCCTAAGAAATTTAAAAGAATAAAATAAGTCAAAATAGAATAAAAGACTAAGTAAAGAAAAGATAAAAATCCTAAATGGAAAAGAATTAAACTCTAATGAAAATAACGCCTCAGGAAAAGGCGCGACCTTACAAATAAGCGACCTTCAACCAGGCGCGAATTAAAGAAAGGACGCCCAAATAATAAGGCGTCAAATTTCAAACGACCAAAATAAATAAAAAGGGCAAGAAAGCGTAACGCCCTTTGAGTGGACGCGTTTCTACAAGTAACGACGCTTGACAAGGTGTCAATTTAAATTCGACGCCCTGACCTAGGTCGTTAATTCAATTCGTCTCCCGTTCGACCCAGGAACTTATCCAGGGTAAGTTGATAACTATGAGAAAGAGTTCGAATGTAGTAATAACTCTAATATGGAAGTGTTACTTCCAATGCAACTCTAACTCCATTAGGATTCTAGAAATCCTATAAAAACCCTTGACTATCAAACCCTAAAGCTATTTGGTCGATCTGCTGCTGCTACGGTACGTAAAGAACAGCAGTTCTTCTTATCTCTTTTTATCATTACTTTCGGTTGCATGAAGAATTAATGATTCTTCATCTCTTCTTACAGGTTAAGAAGATTAACGTTGTGAAGAACAAAAGGGTAAGTTCTTCTTTCCTCTACCTTCAGTCAAGTATTATGAAGAAAATACTGATGTTTCGTATATATATATTCCTCTGTAGGAAAAGCTCTCTACCTGAAGAAACGAAGTGTTCTTCATCTACGTTCTTTTCATCAAAGCCATCGTTCAGTAGCAGTTCCATCTAGTTCAGGAGTCTCTGTTCTTCTTATCAAATCTCTTCACGTTTCTCCATCCAGATTATTGCCCAAGGTAGGTTTTCTCAAGACACTGTAGCCCAAACAAAGTAATTCAAAATATATACTAGCATGGCATGCATGTACATGGTTTAATATAGTATTAAAGCATTTTCTGTAATATCTTGAAAGAAACACCCATGACAAGGGCGCTAATTTAAAGAAACGACCTGCCCAAGGTCGTCAATTACAGATTTGACGCCCTTCCCTGTAGGCGTCAATTTCATGCAATTTTCTGTAAATAATAAATACCCACGTTTAAAAATTAAATATCTATGAAATCCTGAAACTAATGTAATGCATGAACTTACCTGTGAAGTCCTGCTATTTTTTCTTGTCATGATTATATACCCTGTCTCCTGAAAGTTTATTATCCTGAAATTCATAAAAATTCCTGGAAACTGTGAATTCACGACCTGAACCAGGTCGTTTCTTATTGAACCCACGCCGCATACTAGGCCGTGAATTTAATTATAACGCCCCTTCCCAGGGCGCGTTTTTGATAAACTCCTGAAATTATATATCCTGTGAAAATATTGTAAATAAAAGGACGCCTGACAGAGTAGGCGTCAAATTTAAATAAAACGACCCTGCACAGGGCGTGTTTTTGATGAAATAATGAATTATTGAAATTCCTGCAAAATAGGAAAAATAGATGAACGCCCTTATCTAAGGCGTTAATTACTTGAGTAGTGACTTTACTTAAGTCGTTATTTTCCTGTAAAAATATTTTTACCGTTTCTGATAAACGATGGTTTCAGTATATCTATATATATGTATATCGGCACTATATCTCCACTCCGTGAGTATAGTCCCACGTTTTCATGATGTTTTATCGATCACCCTCAATTCTCATTGACATACAAGCTCTCCATTGGACATTCCGTTCCTTTGGACTAGCGAGTTAGTCATAGAGACCTCCGTAAGACTCCTCGCCGCCTTGGATTCCCTCAAGGCCGACTGAGCTGGTTGTACCCTAAAAACCCATTACACTATTGAATGCCATGTCACTCTAAAGAAACATGGTATACCGGCCCTTATGATATGCAAAGAGTATATCATGAGAATTCTTAATGGGATGATGATATCATGCCATTTGTTGATGTTCTTGTGGACCTCAATTCTATAATAAGAATGAGGGTATCTTACCTTTGATATACTGTTCATGTGGACCTTAATTCTATATAAAGAATGTCCATACTTGTCATGGTACCCGAGTTAAGGGAACCTAATTCCACCTAGTTTCATCGTTCATCGTGATTGTACCGTTGTTATCGCCTATCTATGTCCAATGTTATATTTTTGGACTCCATTCTCTCAAAGTTATCCTACGTATCTACAAGCTTAAAATGTTGAAATTCCATATTGGCTACATATATATACAAGAGTGGATGTCAAAAATACATGATAAATGCCTGCGCATATAGGGCCCGATCTGGTCCTAGGAGGAGCACCCGAAAGTACTTGTGCCCATGGGAGTTGAATGATAAGGTATCTGGCATTATACCGAGTGCATGACTAGCTTGATTGGACATTCCACATAAATCTTGTACTTGACTCGTACTTGACTTGACATGACTTGCGTGACCCGAAAAAAAAGGGTAATTACTTGTTTGCTTGATACATGATAGCCAAAGTTCTTAACATGACTTACTTGCTTGAATATCTGTTATCTTTTCTTGAAAGTTCATGACTTGTTCAAATTGCTATCTTATTGATATACTCTCTTTCTACCTTGTCGTTTTATACAAGCATGCATAGCTATAGTACATACATGAAAGATGTAATTATTTAAACCCCTTGCTAGCGCTTGAGATATAATTTCCTACTGAGCGTTCGCTCACTCTGTGTTTGTCCCTTACTTTTCAGGTAAGTCCGACGAAGAGGGTCAAACTGATGGGGAAAGTCAAGAGTGAAAGAGCTAGAGCTTTTCCAAGTGTCATCAAGTCTTTTTCCTATTTTCTTGAGTCAACTATATACTTTTCCTTTTTAATTGAATAGAGTATTGGATTTGTAATAGTCTATCCATTATGAAATAAAGGATTGGGTTATCTTTCTATTTTACGCATCTCTGTTTTGGTGTCGAATACACTACTACTCTGATTGACATGATTGATATAAACTCGTCGTGCATATCCGAGTATCTTCCGCGCTCGGGGCGTGACAGTAGACCTCCAACCAAAGTATATTTCTGAGCCACCCTTCTTATGGCTTTCTTGTCCTCTGTGGTGGCCCCTTCAGGATAAGACTGATCTTGGCAGTATTTGATAATTTCATAGAACCATGGTTTCTCTTCATCAGCCAGTTCTTCTTCAACCTCTGCCAACATGATCTCCCTCTTCTCAAGGATATCTTCCTGCAGGATCTTTCTTGCTATCCTATCTTTGATATTTACGTAGGAAGCATCATCGATTGCAGGGACGTGAAGTTTGTAGATGGAAATGGACTTAAACCATCTTCCTAGAGGGAACCTTATGGATGATGCCAACGAGGCGAGGGCATCGGCGAGAATATTCTGATGACGAGGGACATGAATAAAGATCAGTTTGGTGAACAGTTTGGCAAAGGCAGCAGTGAGTTCTTGGTATGGCTTGAGTTTGGGATCGCGAGTGCGATATTTAGTGAGCACCTGGCGAAGGATGAGTTGACTATCACCTACGACTCGCAACTCAGTGATACGAAAAGAATGAGCGAGTTCTAGGCCAGCTAGAAGAGCTTCATATTCGGCTATATTTTTGGTGACTGGAAATTTAAGCTGGTATGCCAATGGGAATGTGAGGCCTTCAGGCGACAAGAGGGCGATGCCGATTCCTCTCCCTTGAGAATTCAGAGCTCCATCAAAATATAGTGTCCACATTGGCTCATCTGATTGGTTGACAGACATTAGTTCCTCATCTGGAAACTCTGATTGGACGGGATCGAACTTGGGAAGAGGATGATGAGCGAGATGCTCGGCTATGGCATAGCCTTTAATCGCCTTTTGCTGGATGTAGGTGATGTCGAACTGAGAGAGAAAAATTTGCCAGCGTGCTAGCCTATCCGTAAGGACGGCTTTCTCCAGAAGGAATTTGATAGGATTCATTCGAGCAATCAAGTGGACCTCATGAGCCAAGAAGTAGTGCTTCAATTTCTGCACTACCCAAACGAGGGTAGCACAGGTTTTCTCCATGACAGTGTACTTCTGCTCATAGGGATTGAGAAGTTTGGACAAGTAATAGGTTGCCCGTTCCATGCCTTCTTCATCAGCTTGTACGAGGACGGCTCCCACGGAGTCATCCAAGACTGAGACGTAAAGGATCAGAGGTTTTTATGGTTTGGGTGGAATGAGAACGGGTGGACTAGCCAGATATTCCTTCAACCCTTCAAAAGCTTTCTGACATTTAAAATTCCAGTGGAATTCTACACCTAGCTTGGTCAACTCGTAGAGAGGTCTACACATTTGTGAATGTTGAGACACAAACCGACGAATAAACTGCAACCTCCCGATTAAACCTCGGACTTTCCTCAAATTCTTAGGAGGCGGCATATCCCTGATAGCCTTAGCTTTGTCGGGATCTATCTCGATCCCTCTTTTGCTCACAATGAACCCCAGCAATTTACCTGACGACACACCAAACACACACTTCTTCGGGTTCATTTTCAATTGGAACTCCCTTGACCTTTGCAAGACCTTAGCCAAAACTTCTGGATGTTCCATCCTGGTCCTTGATTTTACCAATAAGTCATCCACATACACTTCCAGATATATGTGCATCATGTCATGAAATATGGCTATCATAGCTCTTTGGTAAGTAGCTCCAGCATTCTTTAACCCAAACGGCATGACCACGTAACAATATGTTCCCCAAGGGGTAGTGAATGACGTCTTTTCCTGATCCTCTTCTGCCAAACGAATTTGATTGTATCCTGAAAATCCATCCATGAATGAGAGGGTTTCGTAGCCTGCCGTGTTATCAATCAACACATCAATGTGAGGTAAGGGAAAATCATCTTTTGGACACGCGCGGTTAAGGTCCCGGAAGTCGATACAAATCCTGACTTTTCCATCTTTCTTCATGACCGGGACAATGTTCGCCACCCATTGAGGATAAAGAACGACTCTAATGAACCTGGCTTTGTGGAGCTTATCGACCTCTTCTTTCATTTTCAAAGCCATTTGAGGGTGGAAACGCCTTAACCTTTGTTTTACCGAGACGGACCCTGGTTTTAGGGTTAAACGGTGTTCGACCAAGGTTGAATCAAGACCCAGCATATCCTCGTAGCTCCATGCGAACGTGTCCTTATATTCCTTGAGAACCTCAATTAATGCCTCTTCTTCAGAGGGTGATAGGTTGTCACTTATGAGGATGACCCTAGGGTCTTCCTCAGTTCCCAAGTTGACTTCTTTGGTGGATTCTTCTATGGCGGTTGACGGCTCGTCGAATCTCCTCATTCCACTAGCGTATGCGCCCGCCGCATCCTCATATTCTTCACTCTCATCTTCAGTGGGGCATTCTTCATCCGTGATCTCGTAGACTCCATACCCTTCATCAAATGCACAGTCGCCCTCACATTCTATTTCCGGTAGCCGGATGGGATTTTCTAGCAACTGGGGGATGGCAATGAGGGCTTGACACCTGGCGGCCAAATCCAGAAGGAATCGACGAGGGATCTGCCTACCCTTGGATTTCTTCCTAGGTACTACCCTTGGCCTATCATTCCTAGATTGACTGAAAAATTTTACAGAAGAAGAGGAAGATGAAGAGGATGGTGTAGAATGTACAGGAGAAGACCCCTAGAGGAGGGGTAGAAAAGGTCGCTCATCGCACCTTGGACGGGTGGTCCGCAAGGCGGTACGCACCCGTGGGAGATGTAGGAGGTTTCCTCAACGAAGATGTGTTGTTGGGGAGTTTGAAAATTGACGTTTTTTTTTCGTTTCCATTTTTAATGACAAAGCAGTGAAAAGAGATTGGAGGAGAGAAAAAATGGTTATGGCTAGAGGATTATGAGGCTCATAGAGCAGATCATGGTTGAAGACCTGGAGCGGGTTGAAAAGCCCGCGTAGGTATGTAAACAGAGAAGGGGATCTGGGAAGATCATCAGACAATTGTCTGGCCCAGGAAGAAGATATCAGCAAAGGCTGAGACGAGTGGATGGAGAAGATGGCGGCTAATTAGCCGTCGATGATAATGTTGAGGATGAATGAAGATCCGTCGATGACAGAGTCCTTCTGGCGAGGACGAGGATAGTTTGGAACCTTGGCAAGAGTGGTAATATTCTCTGGTATTCCGGAGATCAATGGTGGTCCTTCAGGCTGCGGAGATGAGAACATCCTTTCCAGTGCAACGGAAATGTCCCGTATGTCGAACCATTTGTTCCACTCGCATTCCAGATCTTTGATCTTGCCTCTTTTGGTGATCCTCAGACATTTTTTAGCCAAATATACAGCATGTGATCCCCCATATGCTTCTCGTGGGTGATCTCCCATCTGAACAACGGGCCCTCTGTTGAAGTGGTTTGATAGAGTCCATGTGAGGGGCTTCCAATCCGCCTTGAACGGTCCTTTGAAGCCTAGGCCAAACCTGCGGTTCGTCCTAATTTCCTTTGGCGGTTTGAGCCTACCCTGTAACTGTGCGCCGAGACCTTTACCCTGTTGATAGCCGATGTTCCTCATAATCTCCCAACCTTTGGAGTGAAAAGGGAGACATGATGTTGCGGTTGTCCTGACCAGCTCCTTTGGTGCTAGTGGAACGTGAGATAGATCACGCACGTCCAACAATGACAATATGGGCCGATGAGAGGGCCACACAGAGGGCAGAGAGGTGTTGATAGCATCCACTGTGTGAAGGACAGGTGTACTAACCACTTTAATAATTCTCCCATTGTAAGGAAACTTCAAGCACTGATGGTTGGTGGAAGGCACAGCGTCTATGGCTTCGATGTAAGGGCGACCCAGTATAGCCTTGAATGTGGGGTCCATGTCAAGGACATGGAATTCTGTGGGAATTTACATGGGGCCTAGTTCTGCCTTCAGAATAATCATCCCCTGCGGCGGCCTTTTGCTATTGTCATAAGCCATGACCGTGATCGAGGAAGGTCTTATTTATTCCTCGTCGACCCCACACAACTGAAGAGTGCTCATGGAGATCACATTTATGGACGCACCCGTGTCCACAAGACACGGGTTTATGGATACCCCATTAATTTTTATTGAAATACACAGTGCATATTTTCGAGCCTCCTTGGGAGTGAGCTCGTAGTTGTGGAACATGATGGCCGGTTGTGTGTCTGTTGGGGTCAGGACGGTCGAAATCTTCTCCACGGGGAGGTCCTCATTAACCATGACTTTTTGAAGATATTCCATCAAGGCCGTCTGGTGGGATGTGGATCTTTGAAGTAGCTCCAGGATGGAGATCCGAGCAGGTGTCTTGTCCAAGTATTTCAATAGATCATACTGTGTTCCAGGGATAGCTCTTTCTGGTTGTTCTCCATCATCCTTCTCTGGCTGAGACTGCTCAGGATTCTGACTGTTGTGGGGGAAAACCCTGTGGAAAATCCTTCCACTCCGGAGCACCATTGCCTGCGGCTTTTGTACCTCTGTGGGGGTAGCAGTGGGTTTTAACAGAGGTTTGAGGGGTAGTGGTGGAGGAATGGTCAATGAAGTAGGGGTGATGACGGGAGCAGGGATTCTGATGAGGGGTTTGTTAGGTGGAGGCATGGTGGAGGTAGAGGGGATATCGCGCGGATTATGAAGGATAAGGGGTCTGGAAGGTGGAGGTGGAGACGAAGTAGAAGTGGGTAGGGCTTGAAGTGGGCAATGATTTTGAGGTGGGCGATGAGTAATGAGTGGTTTTGAAGGCATTAGTGGTGATACGGTGGAGAAAGACGGGGTTATGTATGGTTGACGGATGATAAGGGGTTTAGAAGGCGTAGGGGTAAATGTGGTAGAGGTGGATGGTAAAGTGGGGGAGTGAGAGAAGATGAGAGGGTGTGAAGGCGTAGTGGAGAGTGTCAGTTGATAGGAGATCGGGGTACGAATGAGAGGGCGTAATGGTAGTGGAAATGGTGAAGGCGATACTGACGCGGGTTGATGAGAGAGAGGTGCTACCCGGGCAAGGCGAGGGGGTTGCATGACGATGGGGTTGGAGGAAGAAAGAATAGAGGTACTTTCCTGGTGCCACACCTGCTCTCTCCCGATTTCTGGGAAGGAGGAGATGGGGTTAACCTGATGATTGGGCTGTTGGTGCTCCGGTAATTGATTCTGGATTATGCCCATGTTGGGCTGTTGTTGTGGGGCCTGCTGAGGCTGCTGTTGTTGTTGTGGTTGCTGCTGCTGCTGCTGTTGTAACTGCTGCTGTGGCCTCTGAGGAGGTCTCCTAGCCTTGAGAGCGGTGACGTATCGTCTCATTTCATCCCAATCTATTTGATGTTCATCATTCATATCATGGATGTAATCTTTGAAATGGAAGCAGTAATCTACTGTGTGTCCTGGCTGCCTGTGGTAGACGCAGTATTTAGAGGTATCAACATTCGGGGGCCACACGGGCCTTTCTCTGGGTAGGGCGAGTTGGTTTGATGCCATGAGGGCATTAAAAATGTCTGCTAAGGTTTCTGGTAATGGTGGATAGTAGGCTCTCTTGGGACCGAGCGGCCTCCTTTGTTGCTGTTGGGGACCATAGTTCCCCGGGGGTGGAACTTGGTTGTACTGAAGCGGTGGTTGTTGTTGCTGAGGTTGTGGTTGTTGTTGCTGGGGTTGGCGTAATGGAGGCATATTATCCTGGGTTGGATTATTTTGGGGTGGAGGACGAAGAGGGAAAGGACCTGGTTGGAGGGGAAGTCGGGGCATTTGTGGAGGCCTTGGGTTGACCGCATAGTTGGCATTGTTGACCGCACCCACTTACTCATTTGTCACGACCCCTTCTGTGGCTCCGCCCGGGACACCAGCGCCTGTCTTTCTGACTACTTTGGGCTTCGGAGACTCAAACATGTTCATAATGGGGGAGTCTTTTAATTGGGTTTAGATGTATCGGGCCCTTTCATAGAGTTCCTCCATTGTAGTAAGTTTATTCATGGCCAGGACGTGTCTGAACTGGGGGGTTGCATTAGACACAATCATCTTCACCGACCTAGTGTCCCTTATTCTTTCTTCCAGAGACCTCCATCTATCAGCATAGCAGACAAAATCCTCATCGGGCTTCATCTTTTCGGCCACTAGGTCGGTAATGGAGAGTGAGGGACCGACCCTATCCCTATATTTCTGCAAGAACCTTCTCTGGACTATTTCAAAATTCTCGGCCTCACGGGGCTCTAAGGAATAGAACCACTCAAGCGCGGGACCATCCAATGATCTCCGAAAGAGGTATGCCAGGGACCTCTGATCGTTTTGCCAATATGAGGATTCATACATGAAATCCTTGAGGTGAATGAAGGGGTTGCCGGTACCATTGTATCTGCGGTACGTGGGCATTTCGGAGGGAGGAAGATGAATGACGGGAAGGATTGGCAAAGCAACCTCCGGGGTGGCTTTCACGTCCACCATCCTTCTCAGATTTTGAAACTGCTCGTCCATGCGATTGAACCTATTGAGGAGCGATTGGGTGAGCTCCTCTGGAGGTGAAGGTGGCACTTGCCACTGGGGGAGAAACTGTCTCCCGGAGACTTGAGGGGGGAACCCGGAATGAGAGGGAGCTGTCGGACCGCCGACAGTTGGCCCTGGCTGAAGCGGTGTGTGGGGAACAACGGGAGTTTGAGATTGTGACGGGAACTGGAATGAGGGTGGTTGTTGGATCGCTTGTCCTTGAAGCGAGGCAGACTGGATGGCTTGTGCCAATGAAAGAGATGGAATGGCCTGTACGGACTCTTGGAGAGGTGCGATGGCCGGAGTTGATTCTTGGGGCGTGGGGGAAACAGATATCCCCTTCAGAATGGCCTGGAAGGCCCGGAGCTGTTCAGAGGTAAGCTCCGTGTTGGCGAGGACGCCCAGTAAGGAAGAGATATCCTGTGGTGGGGACGTGTCCCCGGCAATAACCTGCACCTCATGCGAGGGCTCATGAGAAGGACCCGAGTCCATAGCATAGACTCGCGGGTCGGCTGACAAACCACGACTAGGGTGGTTTTCCTCAGAAGACTCGTGAGCCATGCTCACAGTTTTCCCAGAACGCAAAAACATACACTAGCAAGCAGGTAGCAGAGATTATCAGACAAGTGGATGCCTTTACGCCTTTTTTTGTGTTTTGATTTTGGTGATTTTTTTTGTGTTTTTAGCGAGATCCGAAGTTCACACAAAATGGGGACCCTAGTTTATTTTTGTTTCACCGCCGTGTCAGCTAGGGTCTCTCGTCTCACCACGAATGAAATGACTAACTTCGGGGAACTTCAATGGTACAACCAGCCCAGTGAACGAAGAGGAGATTCTTCGATGTCGGGGACTTACGGAGGTCCCAGTGGAGGAGATTCTAGTCCATTGAGAGGAATTCTCAAACGGAGAGTCCTTCCTTCACCGGGAAAGGGTGATCCTCAAAAAAATGAAAAAAGGATAGAAAAGAGGGATGGATGCATGCAATGAAATGCTGACAGAGATATGGAGTGGGAAAACAACAGAAATAATAGACATATAATAAACAAACAACCAATCAAAACTGACAGTGCTGCCGTGAGCACAACGGGGGCGCGCGCGGGCGCCAAGGTGGAGAGGCACGGATGGTGCCGAACTTGCAAGGGTAGCCAAAAGGAAGCAGTGGAAGTCCCACCGTGATCGCCAATCTGTTAGCGACGTCACGCGGTTCGGGGAAGCGAAGAGGACGCGGAGCGCTCGGGCTCCTTCTTTTTGTTTGCTACAACACAGAAATAAGAGAAAAGAGAAGGGGCCACCACGAGAGATTGCTCCGGCGGGGCGAGCGGGACAAATGTAATATAGCAAGATATGGGGGTTAAACGGCCATAGCGGGAAGTGACTCGCCACGACCTCGGGGGGACGGGAATGGTGCAGAAATTAAATAGCAAGAATTGAAACGGCCATTAGGGAAGTGACTCGCCGCGGCCTCGAGAATATGAGCAGATAAGAATATAACAGAATATAAGGAGAATATAAAGAGCGGGAATTTAAACGGCCATTGGGGAAGTGACTTACCGCGGCCTCGAGAACATGAATAGATAAGAATATAATATATAAGAACGGGAATTTAAATGGCCATTGGGGAAGTGACTCGCCGCGGCCTCGAGAATATGAATAGATGAGAATATAACATATAAGAACGGAAATTTAAACGGCTATTGGGGAAGTGACTCGCCGCGGCCTCGAGAACATGAATAGATAAGAATATAACATATAAGAACGGGAATTTAAACGGTCATTGGGGAAGTGACTCGCCGCGGCCTCGAGAATATGAGCAGAATATAACAGAATATAAAGAGAATATAAGAATGGAAATTTAAACGGCCATTGGGGAAGTGACTCGCCACGGCCTCGAGAACAAGATGTGATCGCCAAGGGCCAAAAGACCCCAAAAATAAAGAAAGTGATCGCGCCTACCTCAAGAGGGGGAGATGGCGGGTTGCTTCTTCCTCCCCCTTCGGCCGGCCGACGGAGAGGGCTTTCCTTGGGTACCCTTGCAAAACAACGACAAACAAGTAACGAGTGGATTAGAAAGATGAAGGTGTAGTATCTAAATCCTTGTGATAAAAATAACGAAATGATGGCAAGACACACACCTGGTTGGTGTTGTCTTTTAAACCCCTCTCGGACTCGAGTAGGAGGAAAATGAGATGATGGATGCAAGAAGTATATGAGAAGTGGCGCCCTTATGAAGGGGGATAGATGATGCGAGATGATGAATGTAAAAGAACTAAGAAGAAAAGGAAAGGATTGGCTTATTGGATGTGCCGATGGTGAAATCCGGCGGAGCTCCGGCAGCGTAGGGATGGCGTGGAAGCGTGATGGATGAAGATGACCTTCCTCTCGCGAGCGTGGGCACCCGAGAAGCCGGCAGAACCTCCACCTACAAAAGACCCCACGAGTTAGAAAATGACTCCGGTAGCCTCTGGGCTCCGGCAGCCTGTCAGATCTCTTCGAAGCTCCCCCAGAACTGAGGGGGTAGGCCTCTATTTATAGGGCTCCGGAGGGTGGAGGCATCCAGGACCCTGGACACCTCCATCAGGGCCGAACTAATATTTTATTCTATTTTTATTAATTTTTTCAGAATATTTTTGTGGAGGCGTCCAGGGCCCCGGACGCCTCTAATAGGTCCACCGAACACCGCCGACGGCCGCACGCGGTTTGGCACAACGCGTGGTTTTGTGAGCGGCGCCTCGTGATTTTAAAATGGGCGCGTCCAGCGGGCTGGACGTCTCCATAATTTGGATTTTTTCACACACGACAAACCGTCGTTCGGTGGGCGGCGCCCGTGAGGGAGTTGATGGAGGCGTCCAGGGGCCTGGACGCCTCCATAAATATATTATTTTTTATTATTTTGTTTTGTTTTTATGCCAAAGCTTGCATTTTAATTTTTTATACTTGTTTTTATGGAGGCGTCCAGGGGCCTGGATGCCTCCATTAATATATATTTTTTATTTATGTTTTGTCTTTTATGCCAACTGGCATTTTACATATTTTTTTATATTAGTTTTTATGGAGGCGTCCAGGGTCCTAGACGCCTCCATTAATATATATTTTTTATTTATTTTTTGGGCTTTAAAAAACAAATAAAATAAATTAAAAGAATGGGGGCGTCCAGGGACCTGGACGCCCCCATTAAGACCCACCCGGGTCCTCAGTTCAGGCGTTGGCGGCCGCCCGGCAGACACCCTTCTTGATTCCGGAATCTCCTGATGCGTCTGACTTGTGTTGATGCCGTCCGAATGCCGTGACGAGACGATTCCAGATGCCGAAAAAGGCAGAAGAAGACCCAAGAAAAGGAAGTATTTAAGAGATTCAAAATGCGTAAGCCATCGCGGGGCGTTGTATAGTAATATGAGACTTTCTCAGGAGACGTCTAGAATGGCGTGTCTACAGGTGCTGGCTTCGGTGAAAATTCGAAAGGGCGCTTAAGCCAGTAAAGTGATGATTTAAAGTTCTCAAACCTACTTTTGGCCCTTGTCACCATTGGCGAGATCGGTCAACCTCCTTGTGACCCTTGTCATCATCGGCAAGATCGGTCGACATCCTTTTGGCTCTTGTCACCATCGACAGGATCGGTCAACCTCCTTGCGACCCTTGTCATCATCGACAAGATCGGTCGACCTACTTTTGGCCCTTATCATCATTGGCAAGATCGATCAACCTCCTTGCGACCCTTGTCATCATCGGCAAGATCGGTCAACCTCCTTGCGACCCTTGTCATCATCGGCAAGATTGGTCGACATCCTTTTGACCCTTGTCACCATCGACAGGATTGGTCAACCTCCATGCGACCCTTGTCATCATCGATAAGATCGGTCGACCTACTTTTGGCCCTTGTCACCATCGGCGAGATCGGTCAACCTCCTTGTGACCCTTGTCATCATCGGCAAGATCGGTCGACATACTTTTGACCCTTATCATCATCGGCAAGATCGGTCAACCTCCTCTCGACCCTTTTCATCATCGATAAGATCAATCGACCTACTTTTGGCCCTTGTCACCATCAGCAAGATCGGTCAACCTCCTTGCGACCCTTGTCATCATCGGTAAGATCGGTCGACCTACTTTTGACCCTTGTCATCATCGGCAAGATCGGTCAACCTCCTCGCGACCCTTGTCATCATCGGCAAGATCGGTCGACATCCTTTTAACCCTTGTCATCATCGGCAAGATCGGTCGACCTACTCTTGACCCTTGTCATCATCGGCAAGACCGATCAACATCCCTTTGACCCTTGCCATCATCGGCAAGATCGGTCCGCATCTATTGACCCTTGTCACCATCGGCATGACCGATCAACCTTTTTCCTAACTTGGACTTTTCATCCTTGTTAAGTAAATAAACTTCTTTGCCTCGACATTCAGCCAATGTCGATGTCCAAACCCACCACTTGACCCTTGTCACCATCGACAGGACCGGTCAACCTTTCCCCTAACCTAGACCTTTCGTCCTCATTAACCAACAAGCCTCCTTTGCTTCGACATTTAACCCATGTCGATGAATAAGCCCTACCCTCAGTTTCTGTCACCATCGACGAATCCTGCTGATGGGCCTTCTGACCTTATTTCTTTGGTCCAAGGAGGCCTCTACACCTTCTTCCTTCAAATTTTCAGCTTACATTAGCCATAGTTTGGCTCCGAGAATAGTTACGCCGCGGTGGAGCGAACAACTCACATCTTCGCTGAAGGCATGAGCGCTCTCCTGCCCTAGTAACCCTATATTCGGGCCAAGCTAATCAAAAAAAAAGAGAAGAATGAAGTCCTGATTTAGCGGCAAATGAAGATATTTCATTTCTATGAGATGGCAAGATGCATGTTACTCGGGGTATACCCTGGGCTACATGAAAGTCCACCAAAACAAAAAGCAAAAGAGGCTATTGCAAGGGACGTCGAAAGATATCCTCCAACTCCAAGATACCCAAGGAAGGGTGGCAGGTCAGCTCCTGCAGTTGAGACTCGGCAACCTCCAGCTGTGATAGCTTCTCTTTGAGAGAAGCGGCTTGTCCTTCGGCCAATTCGGCTTCTTCCACGTTCTGGACTTCCAGACGCTCAGCCTCTTAAAGCTCGACCTCGGCCATGGAAAGTTCAGCACGTAGTTCTGTGATCTATGTGGAAAGTCTAGATGGGAAATCTACCCAATCGGAGCTCATCCGTTGGTCCTGCTTCGCTCGTGCCTCGCTCACAACACCCACGGCTGGGGGGCATTTGTTGGCACTCAAAATATATCCAACGGCGATCAAGCCTCAAAGACAAATGATGCGGCCTACTGAAGAATAGAAGCCGAACGAGATCAATACACTGAAGCCTTCTCAAGCTGCCAGAGCCTCAGGTCACCCAGTATGAACGCCGGGGACTTCACCTCAAGAGGATCAGGAAGAATACACCACAAGCCGGCAGTGTCGTCAGGACTGCCCAACAAACCTGTATCGACTCGGTCGTACCGCGTATACGATATCCATCATCCGACCAAGGACGAGAATGTATCTGTCATCCGACCAAGGACGAGAACATATCCATCGTCTGACCAAGGATGATAATATACCCAGCGGCCCGCCACCTGAATGAAAGATCCTCCCGAGGTGAAAGAATGCCCTTGGCCCTTCAGAATAGGGGACCGAAGGCTCTATCGGTAGAAGATCCCGATGACCCAACATGGGTACGGCTTCTCAGCAGATTGGGTTCGTTAGTGACAAAATGATCACGCAGTCAAGGCAGAAGTATTCCGGGTACTACCCCACCCCTCAAGAAGCCTCGAGCATGAGTCAGGCAGAACCAGCAGTACGAATCATAGTGTTGAAGGCCGTGTCAGCGGAAAACCCGTGTGTTCAAGCCGAAGGTACTCGAGGTTCCGAGAAGGGCCGTACGTCATCCCGAAAGCTTTTTCAAAGCTTCCCGTCAAGGCTTTGCAGGACCGCGATGAGATGAATGGTGACGGTGACTCCCGGAACCATCCTTGGACCCACCGGCTAACCCGCGTCAAGCAAAAGAAATTAATATGACGCGCTCCCTTACTCCGATGCCCCTTATTCCAACGCACAAAAAGCCCTTGGATGCCTCTTCCACGGCACGCCATTCTCCACGCCGGATTAAGACCTCCCTATATAGCGTTACATGGTTCGACCAAGTTAAAAGAGCAGAGGAGAAGAGATCGCTGGTGATTGCTTGAGGGAGAGATCCTGAGAGCCAATCAACATCGAGGGAGATAGGGTTTCCTTGGGGGAGAAGAAGAGTTTTCGCTGAGAGCCCCCTCGCCGCCATCCTCCGCTGCTCTGCCTGAAGTCCTCCGGAGCCGGAGAAGAGGAGCAAGAGTCCGATACTCTATTTTGGGAAGAAGAGTCTAGGTGGGTTACGCGGTTTTCTTTCCGACGTTTTTTCCCGATTCCTCCCTTCTGATCCAATGTAAGCGAGAGGAGGGGGAGGGCGATGATATGAGCCTATCTCCCACCCCTTCGCCATCTCTTCACTTTTCTTCCCACGTGATCTCTTCCTGTAAGTAATGAAACGGTCGTCCGTGCGACAACGCCGGCACCGAACGTTATGTGGCTCATGTATTCGCCTCCTGTTAACAGGATGAATGTTATTTGTGCATTAAGAGATTGAATGATTGATGTTGTATCTCTCTCCCACTGTTCTCTCAATTTGGCAATCCGATTGTTCCCCTAGTGTGTTCGATCTTTGAATTCAGGTTCTCGACATTGAATATGCCCCTGGAATGACATGGGCTACAGAAATGCCCCTCCCTAGGTCCCTTTTGCTGATGCAGTGGCCATGCCTTGCTCGCTAGTTTCTATGGGTTTTATGGCTAGAGGCATACCCCTGTATGCACCTCTGTCCATCCCAACTTGAGGATGATTCCCCCGATGCCTCTCTGCACTATTCCATTGCCCAGAGGTAAGGGGAACCACCTCTACAGCTGGAATGGTCATGTTATGATAATTATTGTAAGGGCCTTTCTCTATAGCTTCATTATCCTAGTTCGGGCTGCCCATATCAGCTTTCTATGAGTGCCAACCTACTCATCCCTTGCCCCTTAATTTGCATAGCACCATCCAACTCCGTGAGTGCTAATTCCTTAACCCCATGAGGATTAACGTACTAACCCCGTGAATGACAATCTATCAATTAATTCAATGCATCTCATGCTGAGTATCCTCTTTCATCCCGCTTGTGATTTGTAGTCATTGGGTTGTGCTAGTCCCGTTGGCCTTGTCCCAATAATCCGGGGAGGGGGACATTCCCCACTGCATCACAGAACCGCCGTTTGGTCAAATGGGCTCCATCTGTAAGTGATGGATATCCCCCATGGGCCACAGGGTGAATATCAATGGGGGCTTCAGCCTGACAATTCAAATCCACAGTCGTTAAGGACCCTGTGGTGACTACGGGTCGCATGCCCCTCGTAGGCTAGCCCTCAGGGTTTCCTTCCCTAATAGCCGTCCCTCTCTCGGATATAGTGCTGACTACGGGTCATGTGCCCCTCGTAGGCTAGCCCTCGGGGTTGTCGCCTCCCTCATTAGTTGCCTTATCCGCTCGTTTCAACCCACGGAACCTTGGTGCCCCTAGTAGGCTAGTCCTCCAGGTTTTCTATCTGATTCAGATCTGCTGGCCGCCGTCGTGCTGTCCGGCTTGTTAGGGGCTTACTCCACACGTGAGTATGACCCCGCTTCTCCCCTGCAATCCTTCAGGGATGGGGAGATGCTGTCCAATTTTCACCAGGTTTTAACTTATCGGTTGCCTTCATAATTTGGACTTAATAAAACATGTGTTTTTAAACAATGAACCTCCGTGCTTGAGTATGAACCTCGCATGAGCTTGCGACTCTCCTCCTAGAGAGCCTAGGGCTCCAATTCAATAAACAATCAACCCAATTAACCTCAAAACCCTCAATGACATCTTAGTAAACCAAATAGATTCAAAAATCCCCAAAAAATCAACTTAAATGGCGCGGTGCTAACCGGCGCGCCCTAATACGGTGCGGTACCCTCCCGCGCCGGATTAGCATTAGACTCAAAATTTCACGATTCTAATTGGTTCATACTCTGCGCGCCATAATCCGGCGCGCCCCAAGGCCATCGCGTCGGGTTAACCCATGCCATAACCGCGCCGTTTTAATCCCATTTACCTTCGTTTGGCGGCGATGGAGAACCCTTCTCCTACGCTTGGTCGCGCCGGTTTTGAATAAACACTCTCTACTGCACTATTTTAATCCCTCACTCGTCTTCGGAGCAATCTTTGCTTCCCACGGTCGAGGTTAATAAACCCCAATCTACAATAAACCAAATAAAAAAGAGGGATGTTCAAGTCCAAACCTTTTTTATGCTTCTACCATTATGTTTGGTATTATCATGCTTCGTTATCATGCCTCTGTCACCATTCTCGTCTCCCTTGGTGGAGATTAATAAACCCGACTAATCATTGTCTATCTTCATGATTTTGTTATTATGCTTCTATATAATCATGAACATCATGTTAATACATACATGCTTGCATGGATCCTCGGTGTATCAAATGGTATTTACAGAAGGTCGGGTTACACCCGACTGGAAGCCTTTGCTATGCGTGAGGGTGGTCTTCAGACCTACGTCCTCCACCACGCATCGAGGGTTTCCACCTTAATAAACCATCTCTCTCTTGCATGATAGATAAAAGCATTTCATGTGACCTCGTCACATTCGTTCTTTTGCAGCTTATTTCGACCTCAGACGGCCCACTATCTCAGCAATTAACCAAAGGTTTTCTCCCTTATGGGGCATGTAATTAACGTCATAGCCATATTGGTATGGCGGACTGCTAGTCCCGACCCGAATCTCACTCTCGCCCAATACGGGTCAGAATGAGCGCATAATAAATTCGTCACGTATGTGACTGGCACGCCTGTGTGGTCAACTAATCGATTGATTATTGATTAATTAATCGGTTGTTCGACCCGAACAAAATGACCGAACAAATCCCATCATCCCACACCGCACAGCAGCCGTCGTCCACCGCCCGTCGTCGAAGGAGGAAGGGGCAGTGAGCTCTTGCACGGGGAAGAGAGGGGCCGCAACGGTCGGCGCTCACGGGGGAGGAAGAAAGAAGAAGAAAGAAAAGAAAAGAAAAGAAAATGGGTTATATATAGAAAATCCATAAAATGCCAAAAATACAGAAAATTAGAAAAAAATCATTTTCTTGATCTTGGAACACGCTCAACGCATTGGTACCGTCCCGGAGTATGAGAACGCAGCGGTTAGCCCTACACAGGGTTTCGAAGGTCCGTTAGGGAAGAATATGCGTAAACTACAAAACACGCTCTGGGACCCCCGAAAGTGATCCGAAACCCACGGATCCAGATACGAAAAATGTCCGAAAAACCTGAGACATTACAGATGAACCTTCTATAAAAGGTGGCTAGCCCATGACAGCTTCGGGCATCATGGAGGGTCTTGGGCTCGAGCCAATCATGGATGGCTTGGACCTTCTCGGGGTCCATGGATACCCCTTGGGCTGAGATAATGAATCCTAGGAAGGCAAGTTGGGTGGTCATGAAGTGACACTTCTCATGATTGGCGTAAAGGCTTTCTTTCCTAAGAGTGGTGCAAACCTGTCTGAGGTGATCAAGGTGGGCCTCCTTGGATCGGCTATAGATGAGGATATCGTCAAAGTAGACGAAAAGGAAGATGCCGATGAAGGGGCGGAGGACCTTGGTCATGAGGCACATGAAAGTGCTTGGTGTGTTGAAAAGTCCAAAGGGCATGACAAATCACTCGTAAAGATCATCCTTGGTCTTAAAAGTGGTCTTCCACTCGTCCCCGAGTCTAATCCAAACTTGATGATAGCCACTTTTGAGGTCAATCTTGGAAAAAAATGTGACTCCGACAAGCATATCTAGCATGTCATCTAGCCGGGGAATGAGAAACCTATATTTAACAGTGATTTTATTGATGGCCTGACTATCCACACACATGGGCCAAGTTCCATCCTTTTGGGGTGTGAGGAGGGCCGGGACGGCGCATGGGCTCTTGCTGATTCGGAGGAAACCTTTCTTGATGAGTTCCTCAATTTGCTTCCTGAGTTCGGTATGTTCGGTGGGGTTGAGGTGATAGTGGGGGAGGTTGGGTAGGGTGGCTCCAGGGACAAGGTCGATGGCATGTTACACATCACGCATGGGTGGTAACCTATTCGGAAGCTCATCGGGGAACACATCGTGGAACTCTTCAAGGAGGTTGGATTTCCATCGGATGTTGGCCTGTTGGGGTGGACACCCCGAGACAAATGACAATGGTGCACAGTTGGGCCCCTTGATCGATTTCTTCCTTTAGCTCTTACATGTTGATTAGCTGTAGGCTCCTAGTAGTTCCAAGGGTCAAGCTTGAGCTAGGACTTTAGGAGGCAGGTGGGGTTGGGATGGAGGTAGGGGCGATGGGTCCTTCTAGGGAGGGTGGTCTGGACGACGAAAAATGTCGATGAGGATCATGCGGCGTGCATGTCTCGACACTCGAGAGCGAGCCGAAGATCGAAATGCCGAATAAACCTCATGCCTCGCCCGATCAGGACGAGAACTCGCTCGGTGGTCTGCTACCAGTTAAGGAAGCCCCCCAGGCAGGAGATACGGCTACAACTCTCCGACCAGCCATGTCGAGAGCTGAATCAGAGAAAAGTCAGGAACTCCGGCATAGTCTCGGCATGCACCGAAAGTCATGCAAAGTCTGGGACCGAGCCGCAGAGACTGCAAACAGAATATTATGGAGGCCATACATTGCAACTAGAACATTATGGGAATGCCAACATTCGAATAAATGGCTGCAACTTCGAAAAGAATCCATTTGATGCTTAAAATGGTGCGGAAGGGCCTTAAACCGGCGCGCTCTAAACCGGCGCGCCCCTTCAACATCTTAATCCGGAGCCCCTAAAACCGACGCGCCCCATTTTCCACCCGACGTGCCCCTTGCAAAGCTCTAATCTGGCGCACACAACCCCGCGCCATTTTACCTCCGAGGTGTCCCATCCTACATCTGATCCCCTATTTTAGAGTGTAAACAGAAGGAACTTACCTGAAGTGGGTGAGCAGCCTGCTCCTGACCGACGTTTAACCGCCTGAGCCCCTCCAGCTCCTAGGAATGGAGGGCTTCGAGCTCCGCACCGAACGTCGCTTCTCCGTCGATCACCGTCGGCCAATCCCGTGGAGGCAACTCCCCTACTCTACTGCCTTCCCTACCCGCAGGCCACTCAAGATCTTCGAGCAGGAGAAGGTGAATAAGAAAAGAAGAGAGGACCGCTCCCATCCGTACTCTTATAAAAGGGAGGCACACTCCACCAGAGGAGAGAGGCTGGTTCGTTCGGCTGAGGGCTGGCTGATAGAAGAGAGGAAGAAGTCCCCATCCCCCCTGCGCAGGCGAGGTGAAGAAAAGAGTGAGTGTGAGGGAAGAGAGGCGAGCTTGGGAAAGGGGTTTAGGCTCCGCCCTCCTCCTACCATTGTATTCTTCGTCTCTTTCGTTCCTCCTTTCTTTGGTTATGGGGATGATTCCCCCCTTCTGTATTGCGTTTCTCCCCTTTCCTCGTGGATGAATAAAAGAGTGACTTTGGAAAATATACATAGCGTTCTACTGCTTTGGCTTGCCCATCTCACTGAGTCTCTTTTTCTCCCGTTCTTCTAGTCATCCAGGTGCCTCGGAGGTTTGCCTCTCTGTGGCATTTCCTCTGAGGAAACCCATCTGGAGGATGAAGAGTTACAGCCATTCATGGCGAACACCGCCCCGTTGGGATATACGTGAAGCTATCACCCGTGAGCCGTGGTCGCTCTTGTAGGCTAGCCCTCGAGCGTTCCATACTCACATTTGGGTTGTCGGACCGCCGTGAGGCCACTCCGAATTTTGAGGGTGACCCCGGAGCAATCCGTTTGCTGGCCTTCTATTATCTCTGGCAAGTCCCGGTCCGGGGGAGATGCTGCCCAATTTTCGCCAGGAATTAAAGAACACTCAAGAACAAATGAAGAGGCCACCCGTCGATGCCAAGAACGACACATGTTTGAAGCCTCTATAAAGCAAGCCGAACACACAGTAACTCTATGAATCAAACTCCCCTGAACGAGACACCTAATATCCACGCCAATCCGTCTTAATAAACCATTTAAAACTCTTAAACCTCCTCGTCACCAACTTAATTTATTAACTGAATGAGCAAACCAACACCAAACTGGGCTTCGGGTGAAATAAAAGAAAGAAGACACAGTGAAAAGCATTGAAACAACCCCACATAGCTATTGCAACGTGAGTTAAAACGGCGCGGCCACTGTTCCACCGCGCCGCTTCAACCCTCCTCACAAAAGCCCCCCATCTCCTTCTTTGAATATTAAAACAGTGCGCCCTCCCTTGTTCACTCCATATCCGACGCGCCTCCTTGCCCTCCCTAATCCTGCGCCCACTTCAGATCCTGAAATGGCGCGCCCATTTCCATTCCGAACCACATACACCGCGCCCCCCTTCTCCCTTTTCATGGCCTTAATACGGCGCGCTCTTGTTGCATCACTGTAGCTGCTAAAACGGCCCGCTCCTACTCCCCCTTCACCCCAATTCTGGTGCGCTCCTTGCAACTGTTATCCCGACGCGCCCTTTCATTCTCTACCCATTAGTCGGCGCGCCTCCTTAATACAAAAAAGGGGGGTAAATAGCAAGCAAAAAAAGTGAAAGATTCAAAATAAAAATAAAAACGAATAAAAGAAGCGCCACCACCCCTACTATAATCAAAATTTTGTTTCGGGGGCTCCGCCCCCGGAGACCCTGCAAGGGGCGCTGCCCCCTTGACCCCCGTGACCTGACCGCGCAGGTCGATCCACGTGCGAGGGCGCACGTTGGCGAGTTCGGACTTTACACTTAACAATTCGCTTCCCCGGACCGTGCGTGAAGAGAAAAAGTGACGACGCCCCATGGCACCGGACATGGATCTTGGGAACCCCGTTATGGCCATGATTTGAAACCATATCGGGCCAATAGTTCGTCAAACTTGACCCGTCCCAACTGGGATCTAATCCAGCATTGTCATTAAACTTGCCTTGTTCGCGGCAAACATCTGCGTGGGTTTGTTACCATCTTTTATGCTACAAGCACGGACCTTCGTCTGAACATGAAGTGGCCCATGAGTGGCCGACATAGTCTGAACGTTCACGTCCCGATACGGGTTTCTAGCATAGTTCGTCTTCCACTATCCTCCTGCATTATTAGTATTCTCTTTAGGCCGTAGGGCCCTTATTCCTAGCAATCAATCAAGGGTGTTCCCCCGTATGGGGGATGTAAATAACGCCGTGACCTTTATGGCACGGCGGGTTTTGGTCCCAACCTGAACTACACAATTATCTGATTAGTCAAATCGAGCGCACCATGGGCTTCCATGAGGCCCGAATAAATCGTCACCTTTGTGACTGGCACGCCCTCGCACTAAATAAACGAATTAACCCGATCAACAAACGAACCAATTCTTTTCGAATTTTAGTGCGTCTACAGGTGGTTCTCTTTTGGGAAGGGAACGGGGAGGTGAAGGGTTGAGTTGGATTCTCTTCCCTTCATGGGTAAAAAAGTAAGTGTTTGTCCTCCCAAGGAAGGTGGCATCTACATCGTATATCCAGGGCCTTCCTAGAAGTATGCTCCCTACTTCCATAGGCAGAACGTCACACCAAACTTGGCCACGGTAGGATTGGAATGGAATGGGAACAAGGTAACGAGTGCTAACGGGTACGGATGTGGTAGCAATCCAAGCTATCCGGTATGGATTAGGCTGTGGGGAGATGGTAAGGCCTAGAAGCTTGGCAGTGTCAGGTGACACCACATTCACACTACTCCCATTGTCTAAGATGACCTTCCGGACATGATCTCCTATCTGGATGAAGGTTTGGAAGATAGTGGTTCTTCACCAATCTTGTTCTTGGGGTTGGGTGAGGGTGCACCTAACCACATCGAGGCGAGGGTCGGAAGGTGGGAGGGGTTGTTCTTGGTTGTACTCAAGATACTAGGCCTCATACTCCTCCTCCCAATCGGGAGAGGCCTCATGCACCTCAAGTTCTTTCTCAATCTCAGCTTAGGGTGAAGGGTTGGTCTCCTCTATGAGCAAGCTAGACACTCCCTTGGTAGGACATTGGTTGGCGAAGTGCCCAAAGCCGAGGCATCTAAAGCATTGCTGTCCACTATTGCGGTTAGGGTTAACAAGAGGGGGAGGAGGGGTTGCTCCCGGGTTGGCTCGGGTGGGGGTAATGTTAGGCGGGCCACTCGGAGGCCGGGTTGGAGGGATCCCGCTAGGAGGGGCTGTTCGGATGGGAAGAGTCCCATTGGGATTGGGAAGGAGGCTCCGTTGAGGGGGCGGTGTGTTGATTCGGGGAGCCATGGGATAGGGATCCGTCACCCGAGAGGGAGCAAATCTTGAGTAACGAGAGACTTTCTCGGCGTCCCAGGCTATTTGCTAGGCATGCTCTAAGGTCGTCACATCACGCATGAAGAGCTCCTTTTTGATGTGGAATTGGGGCCCATTCCTAAACCAAGATAGGGTGACGGTGTGGTCCTCTTGAACTCTGCATTTGAGAAGATAATAATCAAACTTCTCGATGTACTCCGTCACGGTCTTTTTTTCATGGGTTAGGCTATGCCACTCATCTAGAAGGGTTTGGTGGTAGGAAGGTGAAACATATTTGTTGGGTTCACTGTGCTCCCTCGTTGTCTTTGATGATGGTTTTGATGATAACAAAATATTGTGTGCAAGTTCTGTGGAAAATGTCCATTAGTTCGTGCATATTTATCATGGGACATTTGAAGTGTTTTGGGTCTTAACATGCTTTACATGAGTCTTTGGCTTATTTGAGTTGAATGAGATTCATGTTTGCACTTGGTTGCATGATGTTCTTATCTTGCTTAAATGAATGGATTTTCATGTTGCTCATACGATCTTGATTCATAATTATGGAAATCTTGATATAAGGCATACTATTGTTGCATTGGACTGAACTTCACATTTTTGGTCTGAACCTGGAATCCTTGGACTGAACTTGGTTTTCATGAAGTTTGATTGAATTGTATTGGAAATGCCCCATCCATGCATGATCAATTCTTTGATGTGTGACCTTATGGACAAAATGGTTTGAAATGCTCTGAATCACTGATTTTGTACTTGCATTTCAGCCTTCTATACTGTAAGTTGAGAGAGAGAGCATATTCATTTTATGATGTTATGTCAACTGCTACTGGTTCATCAATGATGGATGTTTAATCATCTTGATATTTGGCTTAGTATCATTGGTTGGTTGATTGGGTTGACGGTGCTTCAATATATACACCGACCCTGCTATACACTTGCACCGACCTTGTCTATATATGCACTGACCCTATCCTTTGTGTTTTACCAATGTGCACCGACCTTGTCTATGCATGCACCGACCCTGTCCATATACATGCATCGACCTTATTTTACATATGCTTGGACTTGACCCTTGATATGCATAGACTTGATTCTTTAATGTAGACTGACATGGGTGATTTGTTTATATCTAGTGCTGGTTCAAATTGTTCTCAATCCATTGCGTTCATGGTAAGATTTCACTTCTGAATTTGATTATCTGTTACCTTGAATCAGCTTGAATTGTTATTCATGTATTGGGTTTGCATGTGACTTCATGCATAATTGTTCATGGAAATCTATGGTAGTGTGTTGCTTATCTTGTTTCACTTATCCCTAAATGAATCCAAGTTTGTCTGGTGTTTTTAAGACCTTCTAACCATGTTATTTAACTTGGCAAAATTGGTTTTTCAAATAGGGTCGAATGGTGTTTACTAGGTCTTCCTTGGCTTGGACTGAAGCTGGGTTTCCCTTGCTTCAGTCTGAACTTGGAAATCTTGATCTGAACGTGCATTTATGAATGGCATCTAAGTCTTCACATGTTTAATGAATTTGATATGTTCATGCTTGTTCATGAAGAAATATTGTCATATGGCATTCTTATTTTGCATTGTTGGTGGCAGAATCAACTAACCATTCAATTGTGAATCACGTCTGTCCTTCTTGAATACATCTTCATTAGTTCATGATTGTTCATGGTAAAATTTGGAACATTGCTTTTGACTGGTAGGTTGTTGATATTGGGGTTTCTCTTGTATATCATCCATGTTTTTCTAAATAGTCTGTGGTTGCATTTAGCTTATCTTGATTCCCAAATTCCTGTTTGAAACCAAGTTTGAATGTTGTTTTTAAGACCCTCGTTGCATGTCATTTTATTGGCAATGTCATGTTCAAAATAGGGGTTTGATCATGGTTGAAGGATCATGGCTTTTCATTTTGATTTCAAGTGGTTTTCACTATTGTCAGGAAAAGTGTCGACTCAAGGAGTCGACACTTTCTCCTTGGGAGTTGTTTTTCTCGACAAACAGAACGGTTGGAAAAAAGTGTCGACTCAAGGAGTCCACACTTTTTACCTGTGAGTTGTTTTTATGTGTTCCGGCAGAACACCTTGACAAAAGTGTTGACTCTAAGAGTCGACACTTTGTCTGGTTCGTCCGGATCGAGTTTGCCGTTTTGGTTTTGATCTCCCGGTTTCAAGGTTCGATTGGACTGAGCTTTTATACCCTTACCCTTAGGGTTTCCATTGATCTATTGGGGGTGTATTTGAAGGGTTTTGTGCTGGGTATTGTGGTCTTTTGCTGTTGGTTTTGTTTGGGTATATGTAACTCGTGATTTGCAATCGACGGCATCCCTTTTGGACTAATGCTTTACATCTCTTGCAGGGAGAGGAGCTGAGGGCGACGCCACCACCTGGAGGAGGAAGAAGAAGAAGAGGAGACCGTCAACAACAAGCCCTTATCTACCGATCTGATCCAGTTTCGAGCGTAGCTGCTGAAGATACTTCCACCTTGGGCGTCTCCTGCGATCATAGCAAGCTTCCACTCTGCGGACAGATCTTCCGACGCACCCCATCACTCCATTGAATGGGTTTTACTACAGATTTGAGGGGGAATCTTTCTTCTCTCATTTCTACTCTTTTATTTGAACATAGATTCATATTGTGGGCGTTTAATGTATATCCTTTCTTTTCATAGAATTGATATACTTTCGTTTGTGGGCGGAGCTGCGTCTCTGAGTGGTTGGTTTTATTGCAAGGCAAGGTTCCCTGATTTTGTGTGTGTAGACGGAGCCATGACTCCATGTGGTTTTTGCGTTCGGGGTGTGTTCCCCGACCGTGCATGTGTGTGTTCTGCGGTGGCAGCGGTTTGGGGCTAGGCCCCGTGTGTATGCATTGCCGCGGAAGCAGCGTGTGTGGTGTTGGGGTTTGTCCTCGTTGCTACATTTTCTAGCGTGTAGTGAAGCCTCACCGGGGTTCAGTGAGGGGTGGACATAGGGAGCCCATCGTGGTCCCGAACCACCTAAAAATCTTTGTGTCTCGTGTGAATGCCTGTGTGATTGTTCAGTTCATCTACCTCCCTTCACAGGTCAAACTAATAGATTTTTACTCACTGCACCACAGCACATTGCTGCATCTGCTATCTGTCTTAGGCATAGATTTAATTGTTCTTTGCATTAATATTCCGTGTGAGATCGGGAAGATCGAGAGAACTTTTTAATCTCACTCTAGTTTAAGATAAATAACGTAGTCATTTTTAATTCTGTTGTGTTTAGTTTAGAAAGTTTTTAAAATCTTACATCTCCGCTGGGGGATAATTCAACCCCCCCTTCTTGTCCGTCATCTAGTCTGAGCCAACAATTGGTATCAGAGCCCAGTCTCTGATCTTCTTTAGCGGACCTCACGCTCTAGGAGAAAAGATCACTTTATGATGGCTTGCATGAATTTGATTCTCGTCTTTGATGGTTTTGATTATGCTCTATGGCTTAGAAAATTTTGTATTTGGATTACTAATTTTGATCCGAAGCTTATGAAGCTAATCACTCATGGTCCTCACAGTATTCTAGAAAATAAGTCAAGCTGGACTGAGGAGGATAAGAAAAAGAATTCTGATAATCTTTTTGTTCTGAATGCTCTTAAGGCTGCAGTGAACACTGACGTATATCCTTTTGTTTCATCTTGTAGAACAGCCAAAGAGATCTGGGATGGGCTAAGCGAAGCCCAAGAAGAAAGCCTGAATAGTGAGTGCCTCGTGGCAAACAATGTGATTGAGCGTCAAAGCGAGGAGAGCTCAAAGGTAAATTCTGACTGTAATGAAGAAGATGAGTTGAGTTATGATGAATTGATGGATGCTTATGATGAGTTGTGTGATAGATATAAAACAAGGAAATCTGAAAAAAGAAACTTGAAAAAGAAACTTGATGATTCTTCTCATGTTAACTCTTCATGTGCTAAATGTTTCGAAATTGAAAATACTTGTGTTGATAATTCCTCTTGTGAAAAATGCATTGAGCTTGAAAAATTAGTTGAGTCTCATGTGTTTGAGGTTGATAGCTACAAAGAAACCATTTCATGTTTGAGATATGAAAATGAGACTTTAATGACTAAAATTTCACAGCTTGAAAACATTGAAAAGGAAATAAGAGGTAAACTGAGCTGTTTGGATAGTGATCAAATATTGCTTGATGAACTTATTCAGAATGAAAAGCTTGCTGAAGAGATTGAGAAATTGAAATATGAGAACAGTTTGTTGCTTGATAAACTCAATACGTTTGAGAAAGGAAAATGTGTGTTTGCCGATGATTGTGACAAATTGCATGCTCTTGAACAAGAAATTGAAAGTCACAAGAGTGTTAATTTCTTGTTAAATGAAAAAATTGTTTCATGTGAAGAAGAGCTTGCTAATTGTGAATTGCACATTTCATCATTGGAAAATGAAATCAAAATTTTGAATGAGTCTTTGTGTTTGTGTGATAAAGAAAATGAAAAATAGAAAAATATTGTTGATTGCTCACGTGTGCATGAAAAACCCCCAAAGGTTAAACATATTCATGCACCAAGAAAAAGAATGAATGTTTCATGCTTTTACTGTGATAAATTTGGATATAAAATATATGGTTACTTTTTAATAAAATATGATGATGATGTGGCTTTGAAATCAAGAATGAAAAGTGTTACTGGTTCCAAAGATCATGAGAAACCCACAACGAAAAACCTCAACACTCATTGTTTCTATTGTCGGTTACATGGTCATGTTTTTGAGAATTGTCTCACAAAGAAAAATGATGATGAATGGTCCATCAAAAAAAAAATGTCATGTCATTATTGTGGTAAACTTGGACACCTCATGAATAATTGTTCTTCAATGAAAAATGATGATGAATGGTTTATGAAAAGAAAGACTTCTCACTACTTTTATTGTGGCCAAAATGGTCATTCAATGGATGATTGTGCCACAATGAGATATGATGATGATTGGTGTTCTGGGAGATATAAGAACACATTTACTTATGCTAGAACTAACCCCTCGGGACCCAAGATGGCTTGGGTATCCAAAACTTCGAAATGAGAATTTATCTTGCAGGGGTGCCTTGAGGCCGAGGAAAGACAATAAGTATGGTCTCTCAAGGTGAGAAACAAAAATGGTTTGGTTTGAAATTCATTTTGCTTGAGTTCATTTTGAAAGATCTACAAAGGTAAAATTTGAGTTTGGAGAAAAATTTTATAATTAAATAGTTGTAATGTTGCTTCATTGATTTTGGCAACTTTTGAAATGTTGAGATCTTGTGGGTCTCACGATTAGATAACTACAACACTCTTCTCTACACATCCTGTGAATAACTTTAGTTTTTAAATGCTTTACACTGCACATAAAGTCTTTCACCCTTTACTCATATTTTGTAAATAACAATTCAAATTATGAATGCTTGAGTTTGAACATAGAATTCTTCACACTTTCAATCATGTTATTATAAATAGCAGTTCAAATGTGCATACACAGATTTACATACATATTTTCATGCTCATATCATGCATACCTTTGCATATTTTTAGATAGGAATAATTTTTAGACATAATTCAATTCACGTGCATATACTTGACATATTTATGTGCTTGAATGCCATGATTATCTGGTATATCAAATGGCGATTATGGAAGGTTGGATTGTATCCAACTGGAAGCCTTCCCCATGCTTGATGGTGGTCTTCGAACCTACGTTCTCAGCCAAGTACTGGTAATCAACTTGTGTGAAAACCTTACCTTGATGGATATTTGAGTGTATATATCATATTACCATTCCTTGATTACATCTTATGACATTTTACCATGTGTAGTGGCAGGAAAATAGTTCTTAGGCCACGTACCACCTTCTCTATTTATTTGTTGGGGGAAGTCGTCTTGCGCCCGTGGATGCCTGCGCAAACCAAGAAACCAGAAAGGCGTCAGTAAGAGTCCGGGGTGTTACCCCAGGGGACAACCCTCCGATGCTTAAGTCAGCAAGGGATCTAATGAGCAAATAGAGAGGAGCAGAGTAAGAGAAGAGTGGGAGCCATAGTAGTTGGTCTAGGAGATGAGTAGGTCCTCAGAACACGTGCTCACTGCTCCCAGTGGGCTCTCAGAGAGTGCTCACTGGGTGGTAAGGCCGCTCGGGAGGAGGAAGCTCTCTGTACGTAGATCGCCCTCTCGTCATCGTTGCTAGCTGGAGCTGCTCTCTTCTTAGTAAGAAGCTCTGGGGCAGGAGTATCCTCTTGCGTAGTAGCGTAGGGTCTAGTAGAATAATCTTACGTGCCCCTTTCTCATGTCGATGTCCCTTTTAAATGGGTTGTCCTGGAGCGAGGGCCTCATCCCTTGATAGAGAAGGGTCCGTTTAGTTGGGGTAACGTTCCCCGCTATGTTGGCGGGAGTTTCCCGTTGGAGGGCGATAGCCCCGGCGTCGGCCGGTCCCTGGGCGAGTCTTGCGGCACTCATAGGGCGTGCTCGCCCATTATGGGGTCAAGGCCGACATCGCGGGGGGTAATGGTCGGTCGTCGGAGTGTCCTCCGGTGAGAACCGCGCTTGGGTCGGCCTTATCGGCGTCGTGGAATCCGATGCCCTGTTGGGCCGGCCTCTTCCTTATATGTGTGCTCTCCCCTTTCCTGGGCTTGGCGCGTCTGTACCCTGATGGGCCGCGTGCTCATGGGCCGTATCTGGGTCAAACCAGATTTACCCACCTCACTTCCCCCCTACTCTTAGTTGCAGAGCACTGGCGGAGAACTGAGAGTAGCCCAAGAGAGGGTTCTTCTGGAGGGTGTGATCCGACGATGATTTCCTCGTACAGCGGGAGTTGGTAGCTTCGGGAGCCTGCTTGGCGCGCAAGGTGCCTCCGAAGGTGGCAGAAGCCATGCTGGCAATGATGACTCCGCGTCTTGTCTTGTTCTGGGGATGTGGGCTCAGAACGGTTGCTTGGCCTCAGCAGTCGTACCGCCGTAGCAGACGGCGTTCTTTCACCTGACCGTCAGGGGCGCAACCGTTGAATTTGTCGTCGGCGGTTTATAAGAAGTGTCGAGGTGTTGGCCCAGAGAGATGGCGGACAAAAAGGGGGGTTGAATTGTCCCCTTGTCGAGATGGCAGATTTTAACAACTTTCTTAACAGATGTAGAATTAACAACGTTGATTAACAAAAACTTCAAGTGAGATTAAGATATTCTCTCAATCTTTCCAATCTCACTCGGACAACCAATCCAACAAGCGATGAACGATTACTAATAACATATAGCAGAGCTAGCGAAGTGTAGTGGTGTAGTGAAATAAGAATCAATAAGATAACCTGTGAAGGGAGATAGGAGAAATGGACAGTCACACAGGCAATCATAAAAAACACATGGATTTTTATGTGGTTCAGGACCACGACGGGCTCCCTACGTCCACCCCTCACCAAACCCGGTGAGGCTTCACTAACACGCTACCGAAGTAGCAACACGGGGATGAACCCAAACCACACACACGTTGCTTCTGCAGCAATACACACACGAGGCCTTGCCTCAACACGCTGCCACTGCAGCACACACACACACGTTTGGGGAACGTACCCCGGACACAACAACCACATGGAGACACAGCTCCGTACACACACATAGATATTCTGAGTTTAAGAAAATCAAAGGATATACAATATACGCCCACAGCAGTATGTAGATGAAAATGCACTATGAAACATTCATAGAAATATGCATAAAGAGGATGTAGAAATATCTGCTTTGTTCTCCAATAGAAATAAGAAGATCTTTCTTGAAGCCTAGGTTGGAGAAGATTTTATCCGCAGCTGGTTGGAGCAGTCAGTCGTCCTCCTCGAGGATCCAAGTTTGTTCGTTCAAATCCCAGCTCTAATCAAGCCTGCACGCATTAAGAAAAGATCAATCAATATGCTGCATAACTGTACTTTGGTTAATAAGGACATTACAAATGAATGAAAATAAATGTATGTATATTTGAGTTCCCCTTTAATGTCCCACAACTCCTCTTCGTTCTTATTCTTCACTACAAGAGCAGATAGAACAATCAGTCCAAACTTTAAGCTAATGTCAAACAAGAATATAGAAATGAAAGATATGGATATCCTCTAAATCTTCACACAACTCGGAGATGAAATAGAAGAGTGCTTTAGAATGATAAAACTATGAGAGAAGAACACAGCCCCTTTGATAGATACGTCCAAGCCAGCAACCGGTGAAGAGAGTGGCGACGGCTTCCTCCCGTTACAAGCTCGGGATCATGAGAGGCAGTCGTTGACGGCTGCGTCTTCCTTCTCCAGCTGATGCAAGCACTTTCCTCTTCCTCCTCCAGCAGGGTGCGATGCCCTCTCTTCTTCCTGCAAGCAGATACAACGTGTTAGCACAAGGGGAATGCCTCTTCTGATGGAAATCGAAGCCTTCATATACTAGAGGGGAAAACACAACAAAAGACTACAATACCCATGTTAGAACCCTTCAAATCAACACCCAATAGATGTATGGCAACCCTAAGGCTATTGGGGTAAAAAGGCAAGACAATCAGATCTTGATATGGGTAGTTCGAAACCAATCCGGAAAACTCGTTCCGGACCAACCTAGAGAAAGTGTCGACCCTTGGGGTCGACACATTTCTCAGCAGATTCTGTCCCGATGAAGAAATCATGACACGAGGCAAAAGTGTTGACTCACTAGGTCGACACTTTTTCCAACGTGTTTTGTCTTCAACAAAACAAAACAAACCAGGACAAAAGTGTCGACCCACAGAGTCGACTCGACACTTTTGTCAGCATATCAGAAATCAATGCAAACAGCATTCCGTGAAATAAATGTCGACTCTATGAGTTGACACTTTTACTGAAATAAGTGAAAACTCAATTAAACTCAATTGAAACCTTACAAAACCTCTCCCAAACATTAAAAACAAATTACCATCCATTGAAAATAAGGTATTGGAAGAATTAATTCACATTCGACCACAAGCCAATGAAAGTGTTAAACATCTTGAATTTCAAACCACTTCTAGAATTAATAACACTCTCAAACCCCCTCTTATGAAAACATGATATAAACCAAATATCCCACAATGAAATGCATTCAAAATTGAATTCTTACCATGATTTCAAAGATAGAAGGTGATATATAACTCAATCCTTCACTTTCTAGTTTCCACAACCAATTCACTCAAATCAAACTTACCTTTGGCATTAATGCGAACACTTGGACTTTTATCCTTCTTGTCCTGAACCATAGATAGCAATAACAAGTTAAGGAGTTGGATGAATGCTAAAAGACCAGCTAACACCAAACTTCAGCCTGCATTATGAATCCCAAACCACAGTTGATGTATACATGCTAAACAAGCATGATCTTTGTAAACTCCATGTAGAGAACCATTTGAAGAGTTGGTTAAATTAGACATTCACAATGCAATTCAAGTATGCCATTGTCCTGAGTTTCACCATGATCAACATGAGCTTATAGAAAGGTTTAATCCTCTGAAAGGATAGAAGTTTAAACAAACAAAATGCTTGAACAACTTTCATGAAATCTTCAGTATCAAAATGCGTGAGGACACTTGAAAATCTAGTTTTTCAAGGACAAGCAAAAACCAGCTTTGCCAAGCAGTATGAGTATGCCACATGACAATTTTTCATCATGATCAAACTTGAGAAAATATCGTGCATGAAACAGCACTTGCAGAAGTGTCGACACTCTTCACTGCCTGGACTGTCTGTTGTGCAGACAGCCCATGGCCTAGGGAGGGTCGACCCAAGGGGTCCACACCTTACCTGTCAGATCTGAAGAGTGGATGATTACCACCTTAAGCATCAAGGGTCCAAGGAATATGATAGACTACTCAACAAGAACTTGAAAAAAGAAATGGCTATGCATATACACAAAGCCAGGCAATCATGAACTATATACATGAAATTCCATCCAGCAAACCATTGAAGACCAGCAGGAATTCCTCAAGAGCTAAACGAGTATACTGGACATCCATTTCAAACTAGTGAGAACAATTCATGAAGCATGAGTAGCAGAGTTGATCATTTTAGTAACATGCTTTATCAAGCCAATGTAAAATCGATAGACATCAATTCAAGACCATTTAAAATCTCATGCAGAGTCAAGTAAAGAGCATCCTATTGGGATCTGTACAATGAGAGCAAAGAGGCCCAAGCCAAGACAGAACAGCAAAACTGAGACTGTAATAGCAAGATTCACCAAGAGTCATGGGTATCACAAGAAAACTCCAAACCCTCAAGGAGCCAGAGGTTGACCCATGGGGTCGACCCTTGCAAAGCTAAGTAGAAAAATTGATTCCACGAAGCATGTCAAACCTGCAAAGGAAGATATCATCATATTAGCTTGTTTATCGTGCGGATGTCATTTAAGCATAAAACACACAAGATTTTCACTTAGAGTAAACACAAAACACACAATATATTAGAATCATCAAAACCATTGTCAAAGACAACGAGGGGGCGCACTGAACCCAACAATCTCCCCCTTTTTGATGATGACAATATATTGTGACTATCCATCTCCCCCTTTGGCATTATCAAAAAGAATGGGGGACTAAGGATCAATTGTGAAGATTTCAAAAATGAATGAGATATGAGCGCATGAACCCAGCAATTAATCTTCCATGAAAGGAAGGTGTGCAAACCAAGTACCAAGCAAGAGAATGAGACTTTATGTGCAGTTATCAGATGTGTGAAATAAGTTTAAATGCTGAAATTTTGTAATTTTTTCTATATGTATGACTAATTATTCACAAGTGTATTTATTTAACTAGCCTATATGTAAAGTGTGAAACCTAGCTATGCACAAAAAGTATAGTGCTAAAAAGTACGTTATTCTCCCCCAATTGTCAAGAACAAAAACCAACTGACAATGAGTTATTTAACCTGTTATCTACAAGTATAACCTATAGATTCAAACTATGGAATGAAGTATGATATGAACAGATGGATTAAGCATTTAGGCACTCAAACATGCATAATTAAGTATAGACTCATGCAAGTCCCTTCGGGACGGGTGTAAGGATTATGCAATCGATTATAGAGAATGATGTGCATGTGCAATACTTAAAAGGTCGTGCTTACATAAATAAAGTACTACATTAACCATGAAAGACGACTGATTCATAGAGGACATTCAAACAATCAAACCCAAGGTGCATATGTGAAGATTGAGCAATGAAGTTCAAGTCAATATGGAAAATCAGATTTTCTAAAGAACACTAAAAAGAACTTCTCATCCTTGCACTTTCATACACAATGCTCAAATATTGGTAGCTACGTATGACCCTAATTTTTAATTACTAAAACTAGTGTGACTAACCTTTTGACACGAGTCATGCCCTTTGTTTCAGGGGAAATTCCCGGTTACTCAGTTTCGTCACGTTTTATGATGTGGATGAGACACTTTTCGACGCGAGTTGTACCCTTTGTCTCAGGGGCACTTCCCGGATACTCGGTGGCAAATCACACTTATTTTGATATGGATTAATTTCTCCTTTCGACGCGAGTTTCCTCCTTTATTTCAGGGGGGATTCCCGACTACTCGGATCCACGTTCCACTTATATGACTTTTTGGAGGGGTAAACAGCCATTACCTCACGAGATATGTGATTTCCTTGTATAGAATCAACAGTCCTCAAAAGTGTAGAGTAGAAAATAGTAATCCTTATTAGATTGAATCATTATCTCAAAAAGGTGTATTTTGTGTGGGTGGTTGTATTGAATGTAAAAGATGAATTAGTCTTATCATAGTAATGTATCCCCCTAAATGTATGCACGGTTATAAAAAATCTCCCATTTAATATATGCCATGTTACAAACATGTCTAAATCAATGCAATTTCATTTAGCAAGGGATGAGTCATAGAAGAAGTCAAAAAGTGGTTGTATATAGTATATACATACATTCAGCCAGAGATTTTTCAATGACTTCAAGTATATTGATTATCAATAATTGGCGGAGAACGTAGGTCCGAAGACCACCTCATGCGTAGTGAAAGCTTCTGGCTGAACATAATCTAACCTTCCACTAACACCATTTTATATACTAAATAACCATGGCATTCAAGCACATAAGTATGTAATGATATGCAAGTGTATGCATGTAACTTGAAAAGATGATTAAAAATTTTCTTTATTTGCAAGTATGCAAAGATGTGTATGATATGTGCAATTTGTATTATGCAAGTAAATGTGTAAACTGAATATGCAAAAGTGTGTTGTTCTTTGTAAAAACAAAGGAGAAGTGTGTATGAATAGCTATATATGTGCAGAGTAAGGCATTTGAAAAGTATGTTTATTCATATGATGTGGAATTAGAAGTGCTCAAGTCATTTAATCATGGAGAACAAAATTTCTCAACATTTCCAAAGATTGACAAGAGTCAGTAAAACAGAAATGCAAATGTTTAATTGCAAACTTTTTCTTCCAAACATAATTTTTACCTTCTCAGATGTTTCAATGAGAACCAGAGCAATGTGATTTTTAAAACAAAACCAATTTTCTTTCTCACCTTGAGATCCTTTTATTTATTTACATTTTCTTTGTTCTCAAGGCGCCCGTGCAAAACAAATTCTCATTTTGGCGATTTGGGTACCCAAGCCATCTTGAGTCCCGAGGGGTTAGTCCTATCATAACCAAATGTGTTTTTCTTATTTTTCCTCTCATACCATTCATCATCGGCCCTCATCATGGAGCAATCATCCATTGAGTGTCCATTCAGACCACAGTAAAAATAATGAGAAGAGTTTCTTTTCTTGAACCGATTATCATCTTCTTTCATCACATAGCAATCATTCATTACATGTCTAGATTTACCACAATAATGACATGAAAGATCTTTGTTGAAAAACCAATTATCATCATTTTCTTTCGTGAAACAATTTTCAAAAGCATGACCATGCAACCCACAATAAAAGCAATGAGAGTTAAATATTTTCCTAATGGGTTTCACATGATCTTTATAGCCAGCAACTACTTTCATTCTTGACTTTAAGGCCTCATCATCATCAAGTTTCATCAGGAAGCAATCATACATTTCATGGCCAAATTTTCCACAATAGTCACAAAAGACATTTCTTCTTTTTCTTGGTGCATGAACATGTTTAACCTTTAGGGGTTTTTTATGCACACATGAGCAATCAACAATGTCTTATTATTTTTCATTTTCTTTATCACTCAAAGATAATGATTCATTCAAACTTTTGATTTCCTTTTCCAATGTTGTGATGTGTATTTCAAGATCAGTAATTTCTTTTTCACATGAAGCTACCTTTTCATTCAAGAGAGAATTTACAGTTTTGTAGCTAGCAATCTCTTGTTCCATGGCATGAAGATTTTCATAATCATCAACAACAACATGTTTTCTCTTTTCAAGTGTATTGAGTTTGTCAACCAACAGCCGACCAATGGGGCAGGCAGCCCCTCGGCTCCGTCTGCGGCAATCCCTCCTTGGCCAAGGGAAGACCCTGATAACATCCCAAATCTTGTCGAGTTCTTGCAAGAAAATGAAGTGACCCAGCAGGCCCCACAAGCTCAAGCGGCATCCGACCCAGTGGAGGAGGCACCTGTTGAGCCGGCTCCCCAGGCCCAGACTGGGGGCAGGCGCAGTAGAGCCGAAGAAATGAAGTTGCTCGAAGTCTGAGTTGGCAACAGAATAGTCAAACACCTGAAGAAGATCCCAGCCAGGTTTACCGTCTGGGAAATCCTATCCTTGGATGAAGAAACATGGCAAGCTGTCATCTCCGCACTCCAGACACTAGCATATGTTAAAGCATGCCTTGCAGAAATGTCACCTGAAGTACATGTGGCCTTCACGGAAGAGGACATGCTTTTACCAACCTGCAGTCACAACAGGCCACTCTACATGAAGGGGAAGCTTAATGGGCATCCCATCAACAGAGTCTTGATCGACCCTGGGGAAGCCGTGAATATACTCCCCTACCGGGTGTACCAGAAGCATTATTTTGACGTGCACCTAATTGAGGTCAAGAATGTCAAGATTGCCGGTTTCAACTAGAAGTGTGAGGTCCCCATGGGGGTTGAAGAGTTCAACCTCTCCCTCGGCGACTTTACAACCAAGGTCCTATTCCATGTGATCAACTACAGCACCTCTTACAAGGCGTTGCTCGGCCGACCTTGGCTGCATCAAAACAGGGTGGTACCATCCACTCTGCACCAATGCATCAAGTACCCCGACAACGGGAAAGAGGAGAGAATCTTTGCTGACCTCCACCCTTTCGAAGTGTTTGAATGTCACTTGTCAGACGCCACTTTGTATTTGGAGAGGCCGAAGCAAGCACCCCAAGTCACTCAGGACAAAGGAAAGAAGAAAGCAGAGCCTGACAATTGGTTCCCTCCACCACCGCCAGGCTATGTGTCTCCCCCTCAGGTGTCATTTGTTTCTAAAGTAGAAGGGGTGATCAAAGACACTCCCCTTCCCATTTACCCTACACCAGGGACACCATACCTCAAAGACTTGCTGGAGGATCTCAAGGTCCCACCTGGGATCATCAAGCCCCTTGCAGAAGCTGACTGCCAGGTGGTCGAACCACTAAAGACCTTCGAGGTGCCTAACCCAGGGGGCCCGTCTACCATCTTCTATGTAGCTGAAAAGCACCCGGCCAGAGGGGATGATGATTGTAAACTCCCCGATGAGCTGCACGACCCACTCGTCCCGATCATGGGGTTGCCTGACATAGTCGGTCGTGTAGTCAAAATGACCAGGAAACAAGGGATACCCTTCTGCCAGCTCTCCAGTCAGAAAGAAATGTTCAAGAAGATGTGGAACCCACCAAACCTGGACCGGAGGTTGTTGCAGATCACCCAGCACCCGGGTTTGGGTTTCTCAATAGAAGATTCCTTTGAAGCCCATGTGATATCAGTCTCGGCTCCGAACGGTGATAGCCCCGCAGGCAAAGCAGGCCTGCGGGAAGTCGAAGATTTTCGGCACCCTACGCCTCCGACCGATGAAGATCAAGATGAAGAGGTGTTCCTGTGGAATCCACCTCCCTGCAGGAACAAGGGCAAGGTCCCGCCCTCCTCTAAGAGATCGACCCCGAATAGCCATAGCAGCAGGGTACCATTGTCCTCCCCTACCATTGATGCAAAGGGCGGGGAAGCGAGTAGCACTCCAAGGCCCGCTCAATGCGACTCTGCTCTATTTACCCTGTGCTACCAGCAACAGTGGGAAATTGAGATGTTGAAGCCTCGGTTGACCGAAGTGACTGCACTTGTGTCATACTTGATCGGGGGCATCTTCCGCCAGTAGAACATCGGCATGCACCAATCCCCGAATACCATTCTGAATGCCCCCATGCACTTGAAAAAGGAGGCAAGGGATGCAGTTGTTTCTCCAGTCGGACGATTGGCCAAGCGAAATCCTACACTACAAGAAAGGATGCAAAGGCCTTACTCTTTCCCAAAGAGTAAGACCCAAGGGATTTTTGACTGGGCCCGCCACCAAGGCAAGGTCTCCCTCCCGAGGTCTAAAAGGCCGCAAGATGCTCGTAGAAATGGTGACCCTTTATTTTACCCTTATCACCAAGTACTGAGTCACCCTATCGAAGACTGCTACGTCTTCAAGGATATTGCTCAAGATCTGATTGAGAGAGATGAGCTCAGAATGGGAGATTATATGGTGGCCCCGCCATGCCCCCATGTGGCAGGCGGCCAGGAAAGAAGTGTTTACATGGTGTCAGTTCAACACCAGATTTTTGAAGATGTAGCTGAGAATGAACTACCCCGGCTGCCGACAGTGGAACAGTCCCCAGTGTGGCAATCAATCACCTCGGCTCCTGCGGGAGCCGTCTATGATCACTACCAAGAAGATCCTGGAGAAGTCCTTTACTTCTCCACGCAGGAGAACCCCTCGGAGCCGCATACAACAGACCTGGAAGAGGGAGAAACAAGCAAAGCCTCATTACCCAACGATGCAGAGCAAGAAGACGCATATGGTACCCTTGAAGCGGAAGATGGTGAAGACCAAGATTTCATCGACCTACTGCCAGCGCCGCCGGAAATTGAAGATGGCGGCCAGGCCACAGTAGATGAGCTCCTTGAAATTAACCTAGGCACAGAAAGCGACCCCAGGCCGACCTTTCTATGTGCCCTTCTTCCTCTATAAGAGAGGGAACAATATGTCAAATTGCTGCAACAATTCCGGGACTATTTTGCCACGGCCTGAGCCTCGGCGTGACTCAACATATTCTGGCTATTGATTCCAAGGTGGAGTCGGTGAAGCAGTCCCCCCGGCGTATGAGGTCGAAGCTGATAAAATAGTTTTACAAAGAAGTCGACAAGCTCATAGATGTCGGTTTTGTAGCTGAAAACCAATACACCACTTGGTTGGCCAACATTGTGCCAGTAAAGAAGAAAAATGGGAAGATCAAGATCTACGTGGACTTCCGCAACTTGAATAAAGCTTGCCCAAAAGATGACTTTCCGGTGCCCGTCACCGAAGTGATGATTGATGCAACTACCGGCCATGAGGCCTTGTCCTTCATGGATGGATCGTCCAGCTATAATCAAATATGGATAGCTGAACATGACTGAATTCATACGGCCTTCTGGTCACTTAAAGGGATATTCCACTACAAAAGAATGCCCTTCAGCCTCAAGAACGCTGGCGCCACTTACCAGCGGGCGATGACCAAGATATTCGACGAATTGCTATATAGCAAAGTCGAATGCTACATTGATGATCTGGTCGTTAAGACAAAGAAAAGGGGGGATCACCTGGATGACCTTAGAGTCATCTTCGAGAGACTCCGGCAGTACGAGCTGAAAATGAACCCAATGAAGTGTGCCTTCGGCGTCTCCAGTGGAAAGTTCCTCGGCTTCATTGTCCGATATAGGCGGATCGAGATCGACCCCTTTAAAATAAAAGCCATTCAGGAGCTACCTCCTCCGAAGAATTTGGGAGAGTTAATGATAGGGACATCACCTCCCATGACCACGTTCACAGCTCGTCTCCTCACCCCGGTTGCATCCAGCATGGTCTAGTTATTTAATTTTGAGTCCTATGTAATTTTTATTTGAGTCATTTGATATATTTTCCCTTTTATTTGAGTCATGTACCTAGGTTAATGAGTCATCTATCTAGGTTAAGTGTCATTAGATTGTTTAGAATGGTTATTGGGCCCAATTCTTTGGGCTAGGCCCAGGGGCGCCCCTACCCCCTTGGTCTTTGGTCATTGTAGTAAGAGTCAGAGCCTTTTGTAGAAATGTGGGTTGCCTATATATAGGACCCCATTTCCTCCATTTGAACTAATGAATCAATGAATGAAAATTACCATTTGAGAGTTCAAATTTCCTATTGGAGAGATTCCATTAGTTGGGTGAGAAACCCTTGGGAGTGATTCCCACCTATCCCCCCTCTCTCTCTCTACCTCTCTCTCTCTAATAAGTCATTTTCTCTCTCCTCCACTTTCTCTCTCTAAAATCTGCGCCCCTTTCACTCTCCTCCCCTCCCAACCACCTTTCTCTCTCTTTCCCCCCTCCAATAACTCATCCCCAACTCCCCACCAACCCACCTTAACTCCACCCCAGCCCCAAGGGAGATTCCACCACTCCCCACTCCACCCTCCAACCACCCACTCCCCTTCCCCAAGCACCCTCTCATCTCCCAAGGGAGAATTCCCACTCCCCAAGTCCCCTTTTACCTTCCCCACACACCTCTTCCCATCCCCTAAGACCAAAATTTAATCCCACCCTTAAACCCATTTTCAAATACCCTTTCCCTCTCACCCACCTTCCCAAATTCGTAGCTCCTCCTCCCACCACCTGTTAGACCCCCTTCCAGACCCCATTCTTCCCTTCCCCCACCTTGAAACACCCCCTCCTAGACCCCCTCACAGCCCGGGCTTTCCCCACACTCATCCACCCCCATTTCCCCTCCCATATACCCCAATCCCCCCCCGTCATCTTCAACCTACAGTTCCCAGTTGCAGATCTGCAGAAGAGTAGCAGCTTGCAGAGGCGACCACGGTTTCCTCCGGACGTTTCTGAAGGATCAAGAGCCATTGATGGAAGCGTCTCCCAGTCCTCTTCACAACGGCGGTGGTCCCATCCCGTTCTGAGTTTGTGATCGCCCAGGGGAGTCATTCTTCCCCGACTGCGCAAAGCCTCCCTGGCAGGAGACCCAATCCGGAGTAGAAGCCCGACTGCGATGGTCCTGCTTGGAATTTGATCAAGAGTTCTTCTTCAAAAAGCTTCTACTACGAGACTTCTTTTTTATCCAAAAAGAAGGGCTCAGTTTGGCATCCGAAACCAGGAGTTATCAATTTTCTCCCCCGGGTGCGCGGCTCTGCTTCCCCATAGTCTTCACCAACCTCTCATCAGAGTTCAGAGCCCACTGGTCTTATCCGACAATGTTTGGCCTCCCTGCCAGTTTTTCTTCGAAGAGGACCCATCAACGGTTCCAACGGCTCCAGCGGCACCTGATTCTGAGTTCGGGAGCAGTCATGGCATCCTCTTATTCCTGCTGTTGGAAACCTGAAGCTGTCAGAACCGAGGGTCTGCCACCCTGTTCAAGCCCCTACCCCGACCAGCAGCGTTGCCCAAAGAAATCAAAAAAATTCAAACATCATCCCGATCCAGCTATGAAGAATCTCCAAGTGGTCTCATCATCGGCAAAATTCTGGAGTGGCCACAGCATCATGATAACCATCAGTCAATCCTGAAGCACAGACAGCGGACAGAACCAACGTCGGCTTCCTTGTTGATCGCTAGTTCGGTGTCACCCCTCCCCGCTTGGCCGGCTGAATGCCCCTCCCTGTGTGGAGGTAGTTTTGGATGTAATATCAGTTGACCCCCACCCCTAGATCCCCCCCCTTGCATGGGGTGTAGTGTTGTAACAATTTGAGCAGGTCAAGCTACCCCGGCGCGGCGTATGGGGAACCCACGCTTCCCCGCTCGCCCACGTCTCCGAGCGGGACCAGTTTCTTCAAACCGATCGAGTAAGTGCTCCATTCCTAGCTCCATTTAGTGCATGTTCTTTCTAATATTAGTTCATAAACTCCGCTGGCCGTGAGAGTGAGAGCCCGATCCTTGAGCTCCTTGCTTCAAGAGATCACCGTGGGGTGAGGAGTGTAACCCGTGCCTTGGCACCTCATCGGCTCCCTTGAATTGGGCTACCATTACCCTTGGGAATTAACCTAGGCCTTGCTGGCCCTCTAACAGCAAGGGCCCAGCCCTCACAACCTCTCCTTGGCATTTCCAAGCTACCCCGGGTCTTGGGTGAGCATCGGGTGAGCGGTCGCCATTATCGGTCCGTTTGAATTACAAATTGTGCTTGTTCTTTTTGGTCCAAGGGTGTGTCACATCAGTTAAGGTCCCTGGAAGGCCGGCTAGCCTACATCTGAAGATTTATCTCCTATTTGTCGGGGCACTGTCAACCATTCCACAAATTAATGATGAAGAATGCACCTTTCAACTGGAACCAGGAATGTCAGAAGGCCTTCGATCGGCTGAAGGATTACTTAAAGACCCCGCCTGAGCTGGGGGCACCTGTCAAGCGAAGGCCACTTATTCTATATATAGCTGCCACCGAATGTTCGCTGGGGGCAATGCTCACCCAGAACAATGATGAGGGGAAGGAGTAAGCTCTCTATTACCTCAGTCGAAGACTAGTGGGGGCAGAAGCAAAATACACCCCGATTGAGAAGGTTTGTCTAGCCTTGGTCTTCGCAGTCAAGAAGCTGAGGCATTACATGCTCTCGCATGAAGTGAGCCTGATCTCTAAGGCTGACCCAGTCAAGCACATTCTCTCCCAGTCAGTCCTGAATGGACGTCTCGGCAAGTGGGCCGTACTGTTAATGGAATTTGACATCACCTACGTGCCTCAGAAGGCCGTTAAGGGTCAAGCCATGGCCGATTTCTTTGCAGCACACCCTGTGCCTGAAGATTCCCCACTGGCCACGGAGTGACCTGAAGATGAAACACTAGAGGTGGACAAAGCCCAATAGATCGCATGGCAGCTACACTTTGATGGAGCTTCGAGAACAGAAACAACCCCGTCTGGCACACAAAAGTATAGGTCGGGGTCGGCATCATCCTTAAATCCCCTGAGGGAGAAGTATTGCACACATCCTGCTTCATTAACAAGCCCTACATAAATAATGAGGTAGAGTATGAAGCTCTGATCATTGGTCTCCAAGTCACTTTGCAAATGGAGATTAAAATATTACATGTGTTTGGCGATTCATTGTTGGTCGTCAAGCAGGTCCAGGGACAGTTTGACGTCCGAAAACCTGAATTACTCCCTTACCATGCTAAGGTGAAACGGCTCATGCATCAGTTCTACCTCATTGAGATAGGCCACGTTGCCAGAGGAGAGAATGCTCAAGCCGATGCACTGGCAAAATTGGCGAGTTCATTGGCAGTCCCGCCAGATGGATCCCTCAGCATCCGGGTGGTGAATCAGCGCCAAGTGCCTAGCATGATAGAAGGGCCAGAAGAAGAAGAACTTGAGGCCGCCACAGCGGAAGCCGTCAGCCTACCCGACTGGAGGGACCCCCTTTTGCAGTGGTTTAAATATCAGCTGATGCCCAGGCAAAGGGAAGAGAAGATCAAGTTAATCAGAACAAAGGACTCTTACGAGGTCCGGGACGGGATCCTATTCCGAATTATGGCAGATGCCAAACAGAAGGTGCTCCTCCGATGTTTATCCATTGAAGAAGCTTGGAAATTCATGAAAGAGGTTCACGCCGGAACAGCTAGTGCACATCAGGCAGGATTGAAAATGAAGATTGAAATAAAGAAGCTCGGCTACTATTGGCCGACAATGTTCGACGACTGCTGCAAGTATGCCAAGTCTTATCAGAAATGCCAGGAGAACGCGACGGTGCTTAGAAGGCCGCCCGTGCCGCTGCATCCAACACTGCCAAGTTGGCCTTTTGCCCAATGGGGAATAGACGTCGTGGGTCCACTGCCCGCATCATCCGCTGGGTGCAAGTACATCTTGGCCGCAACTGATTACTTCTCCCGTTGGGCAGAAGCTGTTGCCTTGAAAGAAGTGACCGGGGAAATCGTAGCCAGGTTTGTTCTCCGCAACATCATATTCCGGTTTGGCACTCCGAACCGAATTATCTCAGATAATGGAAGCCACTTCCGCAACCAGGAAGTCTACCGGCTGGCAGAGAAATACAAGATCGATTGGAGGACGTCAACTCCCTACAACCCACAGGCCAATGGCTTGGCTGAAGCATCAATAAAACTCTTTGTACTATCCTGTCCAAGATTGTTAGTTCTAACAAGAGAGGCGGGGAAGAGAAAATGTACAAGGCCCTGTGGGGGTATCGAACTGTATACAAAACTCCAACGGGTTGTTCACCCTTCTCCTTGGTATATGGCTCAGAAGCAATTGTCCCCATTGAGCTGGAAATACCCTCCCTTCGGGTCGCAATCCAGCATAGGTTGGTCCGGGAAGAGCAAACAAATGTCAAGCGAAGGCTCGAAGAGCTCTCCAACTTGGAGGGAAAAAGGCTCCAAGCCCAGTAGAATATCCAGGTCTATCAGGCCCTAATATCGCGTGCCTTTGACAAGCTCGACAAGGAGCGTGAATTCAAAAAGGGTGACCTCATCATGGTCAAGGAAAGAGAAGTCATGGCTTCCAATCCCAAGGGCAACCTGAATGAGAATTGTCTTGGACCGTATGTAGTCCAGAAGGTCTACGAGGGTGGAGCGTATGTAATCATCAACTATCGGGGGGAGGTTCAGTTTCCGCCCCTCAATGGTAGGCATTTAAGGTTGTACCATGCTCCGATTCCCCCATTCAATGAATGATGCATTTCTCCGCCCCGCCCCGAACGAATTTGCATTGGTATTATCTAGATGGTTTGGGCACTATCTATCTTGCATTTCAAAAAAAAGAGAGAACAAAAAAAGGAAAAGAATAAAAAAGGAGAGAAGAACAAAAAAAAGATAAAAAAAGGGGAAGAGGAAAAGGAGGGGAGGAATTAGTCTCCCTTTATTAACACTCACTCTTAACTTTGAGTATTCCAATAAACGAATCAGCCATGTCAGCCCTCGACACCTTGTCGGCACTGACGAAGGACACCCCACCCGAACCTTTCGTCCGGGATTGGGGAATCAACTTTTCCCCTTGCTTTGGCACCAACCCCATGTCAATGAACAAACCACATCGGTCTCCGACTCCCTGTCGACATCGATAAACAAACCTATGGTCCGGACCTTTCGTCTGGTTCCATGAACAAAAAGACCCTTGCTTTGGCCCCAACCCCGTGTCAATGAACAAATCACGTCGGTCTCCGACTCCCTGTCGACATCGATGAACAAACCTGTGGTCCAGACCTTTCATCTGGTTCCATGAACAAAAAGACCCTTGCTTTGGCACCAACCCCATGTCAATGAACAAACCACGTCGGTCTCCGACACCCTGTCGGCATCGGTAAACAAACATGTGGTCCGGACCTTTCCCCCGGTTCCATGAACAAAAAGACCCTTGCTTTGGCACCAACCCCATGTCAATGAAAAAACCACGTCGGTCTCCGACTCCCTATCGGCATCGATAAACAAACCTGTGGTCCGGACCTTTCGTCTGGTTCCATGAACAAAAAGACCCTTGCTTGGAACCAACCCCGTGTCAATGTACAAACCACGTTAGTCTCCGACTCCCTGTCGACATCGATGAACAAACCTGTGGTCCGGACCTTTCATCCGGTTCCATGAACAAAAAGACCATTGCTTTGGCACCAACCCCATGTCAATGAACAAACCACGTCAGTCTCCGACTCCCTATCGGCATCGATAAACAAACCTATGGTCCGGACCTTTCGTCTAGTTCCATGAACAAAAAGACCCTTGCTTTGGCACCAACCCCGTGTCAATGAACAAACCACGTCGGTCTCCGACTCCCTGTCGGCATCGATGAACAAACCTGTAGTCTGGACCTTTTGTCCAATTCCAAGAATAAAAAGACCCTTACTTTGGCACCAACCCCGTGTCAATAAACAAACCATGTCGGTCTCCGACTCCCTGTCGGCATCAATGAACAAACCTGTGGCCCGGACCTTTCATCTGGTTCCATGAACAAAAGACGCTTGCTTTGGCACTAACCCCGTGTCAATGAATAAACCACCTCAGTATTACAATCCCCCGTCCCACCGACGAACAAACCCATGGCCCGGGCCTTTCGTTCAGGTCGATGAACAAGAAAGAACTCCTTTGCTTGGCTCGGACCTTCCGTCCAAGTCCATGAACAAAAAAGAACCTCCTTGCTTGGCCCGGGCCTTCCGTCCAGGTCGATGAACAAGAAAGAACTCCTTTTCTTGGCTCAGACCTTCCGTCCAAGTCCATGAACATGAAGAAACCCCTCCTTGCTTGGCTCGGACCTCCCGTCCCGGTCCATGAACAAAAATGCATCTCCTTTGCTTGGCTCGGACCTTCCCTCCGAGTTGATGAATGAACAACTTTCCTAAACCCAGCACGAGTCACTGACTTTCCCTTAGGATTGGCCTCATCTAAGTAGTTTTGGGCCTTTTGCCTGGGACGACGCATAAGCCCTCCCTTCTTGCTTCGGCATTCACCCCATGCCGATGACTAAACCTCCACTCAGACATGTCGGTCTGCGTGCATACGCGGTGAAGCGATCCCCTCAACCCTTCGCTGAAGGAGTGAGCGCTTTCCCGTGAATTCACACCGGACTAACATCCCATTAGCTCGGAAGAACAGATATCCTATCGAAGAACTCTACACTTGCGGGCCCCGCGCACTCGTCCCTCACTTGCGCTGCCCACGAGTGGGGGGCATTTGTGGACGTCGAAAAATGTCGATGAGGATCATGCGGCGTGCACGTCTCGACACTCGAGAGCGAGCCGAAGACAGAAATGTCGAATAAACCTCATGCCTCGCCCGATCAGGACGAGAACTCGCTTGGTGGTCTGCTACCCATTAAGGAAGCCCCCCAGGCGGGAGATACGGCTACAACTCTCTGATCGGCCATGCTGAGAGCTTAATCAGAGAAAAGTCGGGAACTCTGGCACAGTCTCGGCATGCACCGAAAGTCACGCAAAGTCTGGGACCGAGCCCCAGAGGCTGCAAACGAAATATTATGGAGGCCATACATTGCAACTAGAACATTCTGAGAATGCCAACATTCGAATAAATGGCTGCGACTTCGAAAAGAATCCATTTGATGCTTAAAACAGCGCGAAAGGGCCTTAAACCGGCGCGCTCTAAACCGGCGCGCCCCTTCAACATCCTAATCCGGCGCCCCTAAAACCGACGCGCCCCATTTCCCATTTGCCCTTGCTATTGCCTTAATACGGCGTGCTACCTTTGCTTGGCATACCCATCGCGCCCCTTGCAAAGCTCTAATCCGGCGAGCACAACCCCGCGCCGTTTTACCTTCGAGGCGTCCCATCCTACATATGATCCCCTATTTTCGAGTGTAAACAGAAGGAACTTACATGAAGTGGGTGAGCAGCCTGCTCCTGACCGACGTGCAACCGCCTGAGCCCCTCCAGCTCCCGGGAATGGAGGGCTTCGAGCTCCGCACCAAACGTCGCTTCTCCATCGGTCACCATCGGCCAATCCCGTGGAGGCAACTCCCCTACTCTATTGCCTCCCCTACCCGCAGGCCACTCAAGATCTTTGAGTAGGAGAAGGTGAAGAAGAAAAGAAGGGAGGACTACTCCCATCCTTACTCTTATAAAAGGGAGGCACACTCCACCAGAGGAGAGAGGCTAGTTCGTTCGGCTGAGGGCTGGCTGATAGAAGAGAGGAAGAAGTCCCCATCTCCCCTGCGCCGACGAGGTGAAGAAAAGAGTGAGTGTGAGGGAAGAGAGGCGAGCTTGGGAAAGGGGTTCAGGCTCCGCCCTCCTCCTACCATTGTATTCTTCGTCTCTTTCGTTCCTGCTTTCTTTGGTTATGGAGATGATTCCCCCCTTCTGTATTGTGTTTCTCCCCTTTCCTCGTGGATGAATAAAAGAGTGACTTTGGCAAATATACATAGCGTTCTACTGCTTTGGCTTGCCCATCTCACTGAGTCTCTTTTTCTCCCGTTCTTCTAGTCATCCAGGTGCCTCGGAGGTTTGCCTCTCTGTGGCATTTCCTTTGAGAAAACCCGTCTGGAGGATGAAGAGTTATAGCCATTCATGGCGAACACCCGCCCCGTTGGGATATACGTGAACCTATCACCCGTGAGCCGTGGTCGCTCTTGTAGGCTAGCCCTCGAGCGTTCCATACTCACATTTGGGTTGTCAGACCACCGTGAGGCCACTCTGAATTTTGAGGGTGACCCCGGAGTAATCTGTTTGGTGGCCTTCTATTATCTCTGGCAAGTCCCGGTCCGGGGGAGATGCTGCCCAATTTTCGCCAGGAATTAAAGAACACTCATGAACAAATGAAGAGGCCACCCGCCAATGCCAAGAACGACACATGTTTGAAGCCTCTGTAAAGCAAGCCGAACACACAGTAACTCTATGAATCAAACTCCCCTGAACAAGACACCTAATATCCATGCCAATCCATCTTAATAAACCATTTAAAACTCTTAAACCTCCTCATCACCAACTTAATTTATTAACTGAATGAGCAAACCAACACCAAACCGGGCTTCGGGTGAAACAAAAGAAAGAAGACACAATAAAAAGCATTGAAACAAACCCACATAGCTATTCCAACGTGAGTTAAAACGGCGCGGCCACTATTCCGCCGAGCCGCTTCAACCCTCCTCACAAAAGCCCCCCATATCTTTCTTTGAATACTAAAACGGTGCGCCCTCCCTTGTTCACTCCATATCCGACGCGCCTCCTTGCCCTCCCTAATTCGGCGCCCTCTTTAGATTCTGAAATGGCGCGCCCATTTCTATTCCGAACCACATACACGGCGCGCCCCTTCTCCCCTTTCATGGCCTTAATACGGAGCGCTCTTGTTGCATCATTGTAGCTGCTAAAACGGCCCGCTCCTACTCCCCCTACACCCCAATTCTGGCGCGCTCCTTGCACCTGTTATCCCGATGCGTCCTTTCATTCTCTACCCATTAGCCGGCGCGCCTCCTTAATACAAAAAAGGGGGGTCAATAGCAAGCAAAAAAAGTGAAAGATTCAAAACAAAAATAAAAATGAATAAAAGAAGCGCCATCACCCCTACTATAATCAAAATTTTGTTCCGGGGGCTCCACCCCTGGAGACCCTGCAAGGGGCGCTGCCCCCTTGACCCCCGCGACCTGACCGCGCAGGTCGATCTGCGTGCGAGGGCGCACGTTGGCGAGTTCGAGCTTTACACTTAACAATTCGCTTCCCCGGACCGTGCATAAAGAGAAAAAGTGACGACGCCCCATGGCACCGGACATGGATCTCGGGAACCCCGTTATGGCCATGATCCGAAACCATATCGGGCCAATAGTTCGTCAAACTTGACCCGTCCCAACCGGGATCTAATCCAGCATTCTCATTAAACTTGCCTTGTTCACGGCAGACATCTGCGCGGGTTTGTTACCATCTTTTATGCTACAAGCACGGACCTTCGTCCGAACATGAAGTGGCCCATGAGTGGCCGACATAGTCTGAACGTTCACGTCCCGATACGGGTTTCTAGCATAGTTCATCTTCCACTATCCTCCTGCATTATTAGTATTCTCTTTAGGCCGTAGGGCCCTTATTCTTGGCAATCAATCAAGGGTGTTTCCCTGCATGGGGGATGTAAATAACGCCGTGACCTTTATGGCACGGCGGGTTTTGGTCCCAACCCGAACTACACAATTATCTGATTAGTCAGATCGAGCGCACCATGGGCTTCCATGAGGCCCGAATAAATCGTCACCTTTGTGACTGGCACGCCCTCGCACTAAATAAACGAATTAACCCGATCAACAAACGAACCAATTCTTTTCAAATTTTAGTGCGTCCACATGTGGTCCTCTTTTGGGAAGGGAACGGGGAGGTGAAGGGTTGAGTTGGATTCTCTTCCCTTCATGGGTAAAAATGCAAGTGTTTGTCCTCCCAAGGAAGGTGGCATCTACATCGTATATCCAGGGCCTTCCTAGAAGTATGCTCCCTACTTCCATGGGCAGAACGTCACACCAAACTTGGCCATGGTAGGATTGGAATGGAATGGGAACAAGGTAATGAGTGCTAACGGGTACGGATGTGGTAGCAATCCAAGCTATCCGGTATGGATTAGGCTGTGGGGAGATGGTAAGGCCTAGAAGCTTGACAGTGTCAGGTGACACCACATTCACACTACTCCCATTATCTAAGATGACCTTCCGGACATGATCACCTATCTAGATGAAGGTGTGGAAGATAGTGGTTCTTCACCAATCTTGTTCTTGGGGTTGGGTGAGGGTGCACCTAACCACACCGAGGCGAGGGTCGGAAGGTGGGAGGGGTTGTTCTTAGTTGTACTCAACATACTAGGCCTCATACTCCTCCTCCCAATCGGGAGAGGCCTCATGCACCTCAAGTTCTTTCTCAATCTCAGCTTAGGGTGAAGGGTTGGTCTCCTCTATGAGCAAGCTAGACACTCCCTTGGTAGGACATTGGTTGGCGAAGTGCCCATAGCCGAGGCATCTAATGCATTGATGTCCACTATTGCGGTTAGGGTTAACAAGAGGGGGAGGAGGGGTTGCCCCCGGGTTGGCTCGGGTGGGGGTAATGTTAGGCGGGCCACTCGGAGGCCGGGTTTGAGGGATCCCGCTAGGAGGGGCTGTTCGGATGGGAAGAGTCCCATTGGGATTAGGAAGGAGGCTCTGTTGAGGGGGCAGTGTGTTGATTCGGGGAGCCATGGGCTTGGGATCCGTCACCCGAGAGGGAGAAAATCGGGAGTAACGAGAGAATTTCTCGGCGTCCCAGGCTATTTGGTAGGCATGCTCTAAGGTGGTCACATCACGCATGAAGAGCTCCTTTTTGATGTGGAATTGGGGCCCATTCCTAAACCAGGATAGAGTGACGGTGTGGTCCTCTTGAACTCTGCATTTGAGAAGATAATAATCAAACTTCTCGATGTACTCCGTCATGGTCTTCCCTTCTTGGGTTAGGCTTTGCCACTCATCAAGAAGGGTTTGGTGGTAGGAAGGGGAAACATATTTGTTGGGTTCACTGTGCTCCCTCGTTGTCTTTGGTGATGGTTTTGATGATAACAAAATATTGTGTGCAAGTTCTGTGGAAAATGTCCATTAGTTCGTGCATATTTATCATGGGACATTTGAAGTGTTTTGGGTCTTAACATGCTTTACATGAGTCTTTGGCTTATTTGAGTTGAATGAGATTCATGTTTGCACTTGGTTGCATGATGTTCTTATCTTGCTTAAATGAATGGATTTTCATGTTGCTCATACTATCTTGATTCATAATTATAGAAATCTTGATATAAGGCATACTATTGTTGCATTGGACTGAACTTCACATTTTTGGTCTGAACCTGGAATCCTTGGACTGAACTTGGTTTTCATGAAGTTTGATTGAATTGTATTGGAAATGCCCCCTCCATGCGTGATCAATTCTTTGATGTGTGAGCTTATGGACAAAATGGTTTGAAATGCTCTGAATCACTGATTTTATACTTGCATTTCAGCCTTCTATATTGTAAGTTGAGAGAGAGAGCATATTCATTTTATGATGTTATTTCAACTGCTACTGGTTCATTAATGATGGATGTTTAATCATCTTGATATTTGTCTTAGTATCATTGGTTGGTTGATTGGGTTGACGGTGCTTCAATATATACACCGACCCTGCTATACACTTGCACCGACCTTGTCTATATATGCACTGACCCTATCCTTTGTGTTTTACCAATGTGCACCGACCTTGTCTATGCATGCACCGACCCTGTCCATATACATGCATCGACCTTATTTTACATATGCTTGGACTTGACCCTTGATATGCATAGACTTGATTCTTTAATGTAGACTGACATGGGTGATTTGTTTATATCTAGTGCTGGTTCAAATTGTTCTCAATCCATTGCGTTCATGGTAAGATTTCACTTCTGAATTTGATTATCTGTTACCTTGAATCAGCTTGAATTGTTATTCATGTATTGGGTTTGCATGTGACTTCATGCATAATTGTTCATGGAAATCTATGGTAGTGTGTTGCTTATCTTGTTTCACTTATCCCTAAATGAATCCAAGTTTGTCTGGTGTTTTTAAGACCTTCTAACCATGTTATTTAACTTGGCAAAATTGGTTTTTCAAATAGGGTCGAATGGTGTTTACTAGGTCTTCCTTGGCTTGGACTGAAGTTGGGTTTCCCTTGCTTCAGTCTGAACTTAGAAATCTTGATCTGAACGTGCATTTATGAATGGCATCTAAGTCTTCACATGTTTAATGAATTTGATATGTTCATGCTTGTTCATGAAGAAATATTGTCATATGGCATTCTTATTTTGCATTGTTGGTGGCAGAATCAACTAACCATTCAATTGTGAATCATGTCTGTCCTTCTTGAATACATCTTCATTAGTTCATGATTGTTCATGGTAAAATTTGGAACATTGCTTTTGACTGGTAGGTTGTTGATATTGGGGTTTCTCTTGTATATCATCCATGTTTTTCTAAATAGTCTGTGGTTGCATTTAGCTTATCTTGATTCCCAAATTCCTGTTTGAAACCAAGTTTGAATGTTGTTTTTAAGACCCTCATTGCATGTCATTTTATTGGCAATGTCATGTTCAAAATAGGGGTTTGATCATGGTTGAAGGATCATGGCTTTTCATTTTGATTTAAAGTGGTTTTCACTGCTGTCAGGAAAAGTGTCAACTCAAGGAGTCGACACTTTCTCCTTGGGAGTTGTTTTTCTCGCCAAACAGAACGGTTGGAAAAAAGTGTCGACTAAAGGAGTCCACACTTTTTACCTATGAGTTGTTTTTATGTGTTCCGGCAGAACACCTTGACAAAAGTGTTGACTCTAAGAGTCGACACTTTGTCTGGTTCGTCCGGATCGAGTTTGCCGTTTTGGTTTTGATCTCCCGATTTCAAGGTTTAATTGGATTGAGATTTTACACCCTTACCCTTAGGGTTTCCATTGATCTATTGGGGGTGTATTTGAAGGGTTTTGTGCTGGGTATTATGATTTTTTGCTGTTGGTTTTTCTTGGGTATATGTAACTCGCGATTTGCAATCGACGGCATCCCTTTTGGACTAATGCTTTCCATCTCTTGCAGGGAGAGGAGCTGAGGGCGACGCCACCACCTGGAGGAGGAAGAAGAAGAAGAGGAGACCGTCAACAACAAGCCCTTATCTGCCGATCTGATCCAGTTTCGAGCGTAGCTGCTGAAGATACTTCCACCTTAGGCGTCTCCTGCGATCATAGCAAGCTTCCACTCTGCGGACAGATCTTCCGATGCACCCCATCACTCCATTGAATGGGTTTTACTACAGATTTGAGGGGGGAATCTTTCTTCTCTCATTTCTACTCTTTTATTTGAACATAGATTCATATTGTGGGCGTTTAATGTATATCCTTTCTTTTCATAGAACTTGATATACTTTCGTTTGTGGGCGGAGCTGCATCTCCGAGTGGTTGGTTTTATTGCAAGGCAAGGTTCCCTGAGTTTGTGAGTGCAGACGGAGCCGCGACTCCATGTGGTTTTTACGTTCGGGGTGTGTTCCCCGATCGTGCGTGTGTGTGTGCTGCGGTGGCAGCGGTTTGGGGCTAGGCCCCGTGTGTATGCATTGCTGCGGAAGCAGCGTGTGTGGTGTTGGGGTTCGTCCTCATTGCTACATTTTCTAGCGTGTAGCGAAGCCTCACCGGGGTTCGGTGAGGGGTGGACATAGGGAGCCCATCGTGGTCCCGAACCACCTAAAAATCTTTGTGTCTCGTGTGAATGCCTGTGTGATTGTTCATTTCATCTACCTCCCTTCACAGGTCAAACTAATAGATTTTTACTCACTGCACCACAACACATTGCTACATCTGCTATCTGTCTTAGGCTTAGATTTAATTATTCTTTGCATTAATATTTCGTGTGAGATCGGGAAGATCGAGAGAACTTTTTAATATCACTCTAGTTTAAGATAAATAACGTAGCCATTTTTAATTCTGCTGTGTTTAGTTTAGAATGTTTTTAAAATCTGACATCTCCGCTGGGGGACAATTCAACCCCCCCTTCTTGTCCACCATCTAGTCTGAGCCAACAATTGGTATCAGAGCCCAGTCTCTGATCTTCTTTAGCGGACCTCACGGTCTAGGAGAAAAGATCACTTTATGATGGCTTGCATGAATTTGATTCTCGTCTTTGATGGTTTTGATTATGCTCTATGGCTTAGAAAATTTTGTGGTTGGATTACTAATTTTGATCCGAAGCTTATGAAGCTAATCACTCATGGTCCTCACAGTCTTCTAGAAAATAAGTCAAGCTGGACTGAGGAGGATAAGAAAAAGAATTCTGATAATCTTTTTGTTCTGAATGCTCTTAAGGCTGTAGTGAACACTGATGTATTTCCTTTTGTTTCATCTTGTAGAATAGCCAAAGAGATCTGGGATGGGCTAAGCGAAGCCCAAGAAGAAAGCCTGAATAGTGAGTGCCTCGTGGCAAACAATGTGATTGAGCGTCAAAGCGAGGAGAGCTCAAAGGTAAATTCTGACTGTAATGAAGAAGATGAGTTGAGTTATGATGAATTGATGGATGCTTATGATGAGTTGTGTGATAGATATAAAACAATGAAATCTAAAAAAAGAAACTTGATGATTCTTCTCATGTTAACTCTTCATGTGCTAAATGTTTCAAAATTGAAAATACTTGTGTTGATAATTCCTCTTGTGAAAAATGCATTGAGCTTAAAAAATTAGTTAAGTCTCATGTGTTTGAGGTTGATAACTACAAAGAAACCATTTCATGTTTGAGATATGAAAATGAGACTTTAATGACTAAAATTTCACAGCTTGAAAACATTGAAAAGGAAATAGGAGGTAAACTGAGCTGTTTGGATAGTGATCAAATATTGCTTGATGAACTTATTCAGAATGAAAAGCTTGCTGAAGAGATTGAGAAATTGAAATATCAGAACAGTTTGCTGCTTGATAAACTCAATACGTTTGAGAAAGGAAAATGTGTGTTTGCCGATGATTGTGACAAATTGCATGCTCTTGAACAAGAAATTGAAAGTCACATGTGTGTTAATTTCTTGTTAAATGAAAAAATTGTTTCATGTGAAGAAGAGCTTGCTAATTGTGAATTGCACATTTCATCATTGGAAAATGAAATCAAAATTTTGAATGAGTCTTTGTGTTTGTGTGATAAAGAAAATGAAAAATAGAAAAATATTGTTGATTGCTCACGTGTGCATGAAAAACCCCCAAAGGTTAAACATATTCATGCACCAAGAAAAAGAATGAATGTTTCATGCTTTTACTGTGATAAATTTGGATATAAAATATATGGTTACTTTTTAATAAAATATGATGATGATGTGGCTTTGAAATCAAGAATGAAAAGTGTTACTGGTTCCAAAGATCATGAGAAACCCACAACGAAAAACCTCAACACTCATTGTTTCTATTGTCGGTTACATGGTCATGTTTTTGAGAATTGTCTCACAAAGAAAAATGATGATGAATGGTCCATCAAAAAAAAAATGTCATGTCATTATTGTGGTAAACTTGGACACCTCATGAATAATTGTTCTTCAATGAAAAATGATGATGAATGGTTTATGAAAAGAAAGACTTCTCACTACTTTTATTGTGGCCAAAATGGTCATTTAATGGATGATTGTGCCACAATGAGATATGATGATGATTGGTGTTCTGGGAGATATAAGAACACATTTACTTATGCTAGAACTAACCCCTCGGGACCCAAGATGGCTTGGGTATCCAAAACTTTGAAATGAGAATTTATCTTGCAGGGGTGTCTTGAGGCCGAGGAAAGACAATAAGTATGGTCTCTCAAGGTGAGAAACAAAAATGGTTTGGTTTGAAATTCATTTTTCTTGAGTTCATTTTGAAAAATCTACAAAGGTAAAATTTGAGTTTGGAGAAAAATTTTATAATTAAACAGTTGTAATGTTGCTTCATTGATTTTGGCAACTTTTAAAATGTTGAGATCTTGTGGGTCTCACGATTAGATAACTGCAACACTCTTCTCTACACATCCTGTGAGTAACTTTAGTTTTTAAATGCTTTACACTGCACATAAAGTCTTTCAACCTTTACTCATATTCTGTAAATAACAATTCAAATTTTGAATGCTTGAGTTTGAACATAGAATTCTTCACACTCTCAATCATGTTATTATAAATAGCAGTTCAAATGTGCATACACAGATTTACATACATATTTTCATGCTCATATCATGCATACCTTTGCATATTTGCAGATAGGAATAATTTTTAGATATAATTCAATTCACGTGCATATACTTGACATATTTGTGTGCTTGAATGCCATGATTATCTGGTATATCAAATGCCGATTATGGAAGGTTGGATTGTATCCAACTGGAAGCCTTCCCCATGCTTGATGGTGGTCTTCGAACCTACGTTCTCAGCCAAGTACTGGTAATCAACTTGTGTGAAAACCTTACCTTGATGGATATTTGAGTGTATATATCATATTACCATTCCTTGATTACATCTTATGACATTTTACCATATGTAGCGGCAGGAAAATGGTTCTTAGGCCACGTACCACCTTCTCTATTTATTTGTTGGGGGAAGTCGTCTTGCGCCCGTGGATGCCAGCGCACACCAAGAAACCAGAAAGGCGTCAGTAAGAGTCTGGGGTGTTACCCCAGGGGACAACCCTCCGATGCTTAAGTCAGCAAGGGATCTAATGGGCAAATAGAGAGGAGCAGAGTAAGAGAAGAGTGGGAGCCATAGGAGTTGGTCTAGGAGATGAGTAGGTCCTCAGAACACGTGCTCGCCGCTCCCATTGGGCTCTTAGAGAGTGCTCGCTGGGTGGTAAGGCCACTCGGGAGGAGGAAGCTCTCTGGACGTAGATCGCCCTCTCATCATCGTTGCTAGCCGGAGCTGCTCTCTTCTCAGTAAGAAGCTCTGGGGCAGGAGTATCCTCTTGTGTAGTAGCGTAGGGTCTAGTAGAATAATCTTACGTGCCCCTTTCTCTTGTCGATGTCCCTTTTATATGGGTTGTCTTGGAGCGAGGGCCTCATCCCTTGATAGGGAAGGGTCCGTTTAGTTGGGGTAACGTTCCCCGCTATGTTGGCGGGAGTTTCCCGTTGGAGGGCGATAGCCCCAGCGTCGGCCGGTCCCTGGGCGAGTGTTACGGCACTCATAGGGCGTGCTCTCCCATTATGGGGTCAAGGCCGATGTCGCGGGGGATAACGGTCGGTCATTGGAGTGTCCTCCGGCGAGAACCGCACTTGGGCCGGCCTTATCGACGTCGTGGAATCCGATGCCCTGTTGGGCCGGCCTCTTCCTTATATGTGTGCTCTCCCCTTTCCTGGGCTTGGCGCGTCCGTACCCTGATGGGCCGCGCGCTCATGGGCCGTATCTGGGTCAAACCAGATTTACCCTCCTCACTTCCCCCCTACTCTTAGTTGCCGAGCACTCGCGGACAACTGAGAGTAGCCCAAGAGAGGGTTCTTCTGGAGGGTGTGATCCGACGATGATTTCCTCGTACAGCGGGAGTTGGTAGCTTCGGGAGCCTACTTGGCGCACAAGGTGCTTCCGAAGGTGGCAGAAGCCATGCTGGCAATGATGACTCCGCGTCTTGTCTTGTTCTGGGGATGTGGGCTCAGAATAGTCGCTTGGCCTCGGCAGTCGTATCGCTGCAGCAGACGACGTTCTTTCACCTGACCGTCAGGGGCGCAACCGTTGAATTTTTCGTCGACGGTTTATAAGAAGTGTCGAGGTGTTGGCCCAGAGAGATGGCGGACAAGAAGGGGGGTTGAATTGTCCCCTTGCCGAGATGGCGGATTTTAACAACTTTCTTAACAGATGTAGAATTAACAACGTTGATTAACAAAAACTTCAAGTGAGATTAAGATGTTCTCTCAATCTTTCCAATCTCACTCGGACAACCAATCCAACAAGCGATGAACGATTACTAATAACAGATAGCAGAGCTAGCGAAGTGTAGTGGTGTAGTGAAATAAGAATCAATAAGATAACATGTGAAGGGAGATAGGAGAAATGGACAGTCACACAGGCAATCACAAAGAACACAGGGATTTTTAGGTGGTTCGGGACCACGACGGGCTCCCTACGTCCACCCCTCACTAAACCCGGTGAGGCTTCACTAACACGCTACCGAAGTAGCAACACGGGGATGAACCCCAACCACACACACATTGCTTCTACAGCAATACACACATGAGGCCTTGCCTCAACACGCTGCCACTGCAGCACAGACACACACGTTTGGGGAACGTACCCCAGACACAACAACCACACGGAGACACAGCTCCGTACACACACACAGATATTCTGAGTTTAAGAAAATCAAAGGGTATACAATATACACCCACAGCAGTAAGTTGATGAAAATGCACTATGAAACATTCATAGAAATATGCATAAAGAGGATGTAGAAATATCTCCTTTGTTCTCCAATAGAAATAAGAAGATCTTTTTTGAAGCCTAGGTCGGAGAAGATTTTATCCGCAGCTGGTTGGAGCAGTCAATCGTCCTCCTCGAGGATCCAAGTTTGTTCGTTCAAATCCCAGCTCCAATCAAGCCTGCACACATTAAGAAAAGATCAATCAATATGCTGCATAACTGTATTTTGGTTAATAAGGACATTACAAATGAATGAAAACAGATGTATGTATATTTGTGTTCCCCTTTAATGTCCCACAACTCCTCTTCATTCTTCTTTTTCACTACAAGAGCATATAGAACAATCAGTCCAAACTTTAAGCTAATGTCAAACAAGAATATAGAAATGAAAGATATGGATATCCCCTAAATCTTCACACAACTCAGAGATGAAATAGAAGAGTGCTTTAGAATGAAAAAACTATGAGAGAAGAACTCAGCCCCTTTGATAGATACATCCAAGCCAGCAACCGGTTAAGAGAGTGGCGACGGCTTCCTCCCGTTACAAGCTCGGGATCATGAGAGGCTGTCGTTGACGGCTGCATCTTCCTTCTCCAGCCGATGCAAGCACCTTCCTCTTCCTCCTCCAGCAGGGTGCGGTGCCCTCTCTTCTTCCTGCAAGCAGATACAACGTGTTAGCACAATGGGAATGCCTCTTCCGATGGAGATCGAAGCCTTCATATACAAGAGGGGAAAACACAACAAAAGACTACAATACCCATGTTAGAACCCTTCAAATCAACACCCAATATATGTATGGAAACCCTAAGGCTATTGGGGTAAAAAGGCAAGACAATCGGATCTTGATATGGGTAGTTTGAAATCAATCCGGAAAACTCGTTCCGGACGAACCAGAGAAAGTGTCGACCCTTGGGGTCGACACATTTCTCAGCAGATTCTGTCCCGATGAAGAAATCAGGACACGAGGCAAAAGTGTCGACTCACTGGGTCGACACTTTTCCCAACGTGTTCTGTCTTCAACAAAACAAAACAAACCAGGACAAAAGTGTCGACCCACAGAGTCGACTCGACACTTTTGTCAGCATATCAGAAATCAATGCAAATAGCATTCCGTGAAATAAGTGTCGACTCCATGAGTCGACACTTTTACTGACATAAGTGAAAACTCAATTAAACTCAATTGAAACCTTACAAAACCTCTCCCAAACATTAAAAACACATTATCATGCATTGAAAACAAGGTATTCGAAGAATTAATTCACATTCCACCACAAGCCAATGAAAGTGTTAAACATCTTGAATTTCAAACCACTTCTAGAATTAATAACACTCTCAAACCCCCTCTTATGAAAATATGATATAAACCAAATATCCCACAATGAAATGCATTCGAAATTGAATTCTTACCATCATCTCAAAGATAGAAGGCGATATATAACTCAATCCTTCACTTTCTAGTTTCCACAACCAATTCACTCAAATCAAACTTACCTTTGGCATTAATGCGAACACTTGGACTTTTATCCTTCTTGTCCTGAACCATAGATAGCAATAACAAGTTAAGGAGTTGGATGAATGCTAAAAGACCAGCTAACACCAAACTTCAGCCTCCATTATGAATCCCAAACCACAGTTGATGTATACATGCTAAACAAGCATGATCTTTGTAAACTCCATGTAGAGAACCATTTGAAGAGTTGGTTAAATTAGACATTCACAATGCAATTCAAGTATGCCATTGTCCTAAGCTTCACCATGATCAACATGAGCTTATAGAAAGGTTTAATCCTCTGAAAGGATAGAAGTTTAAACAAACAAAATGCTTGAACAACATTCATGAAATCTTCAGTATCAAAATGCGTGAGGACACTTGAAAATCTAGTTTTTCAAGGACAATCAAAAACCAGCTTTGTCAAGCAGTATGAGTATGCCACATGACAATTTTTCATCATGATCAAACTTGAGAACATATCGTGCATGAAACAGCACTTGCAGAAGTGTCGACACTCTTCACTGCCTGGACTGTCTGTTGTGCAGACAGCCCATGGCCTAGGGAGGGTCGACCCAAGGGGTCCACACCTTACCTGTCAGATCTGAAGAGTGGATGATTACCACCTTAAGCATCAAGGGTCCAAGGAATATGATAGACTACTCAACAAGAACTTGAAAAAAGAAATGGCTATGCATATACAAAAAGCCAGGCAATCATGAACTATATACATGAAATTCCATCCAGCAAACCATTGAAGACCAGCAGGAATTCCTCAAGAGCTAAACGAGTATACTGGACATCCATTTCAAACTAGTGAGAACAATTCATGAAGCATGAGTAGCAGAGTTGATCATTTTAGTAACATGCTTTATCAAGCCAATGTAAAATCGATAGACATCAATTGAAGACCATTTAAAATCTCATGCAGAGTCAAGTAAAGAGTATCCTATTGGGATCTGTACAATGAGAGCAAAGAGGCCCAAGCCAAGACAGAACAGCAAAACTGAGATTGTAATAGCAAGATTCACCAAGAGTCATGGGTATCACAAGAAAACTCCAAACCCTCAAGGAGCCAGAGGTTGACCCATGGGGTCGACCCATGCAAAGCTAAGTAGAAAAACTGATTCCACGAAGCATGTCAAACCTGCAAAGGAAGATATCATCATATTAGCTTGTTTATCGTGCGGACACCATTTAAGCATAAAACACACAAGATTTTCACTTAGAGTAAACACAAAACACACAATATATTGGAATCATCAAAACCATTGTCAAAGACAACGAGGGGGCGCACTGAACCTAACAATCTCCCCCTTTTTGATGATGACAATATATTGTGACTATCCATCTCCCCCGTTGGCATTATCAAAAAGAATGGGGGACTAAGGATCAATTGTGATGATTTCAAAAATGAATGAGATATGAGCGCATGAACCCAGCAATTAATCTTCCATGGAAGGAAGGTGTACAAACCAAGTACCAAGCAAGAGAATGAGACTTTATGTGCAGTTATCAGATGTGAGAAATAAGTGTAAATGCTCAAATTTTTGTAATTTTTGCTATATGTATGACTAATTATTCACAAGTGTATTTATTTAACTAGCCTATATGTAAAGTGTGAAACCTAGCTATGCACAAAAAGTATAGTGCTAAAAAGTACGTTATTCTCCCCCAATTGTCAAGAACAAAAACCAACTGACAATGGGTTATTTAACCTGTTATCTACAAGTATAACCTATAGATTCAAACTATGGAATGAAGTATGATATGAACAGATGGATTAAGCATTCAGGCACTCAAACATGCATAATTAAGTATAGACTCATGCAAGTCCCTTCGGGACGGGTGTAAGGATTATGCAATCGATTATAGAGCATGATGTGCATGTGCAATACTAAAAAGGTCGTGCTTACATAAATAAAGTACTACATTAACCATGAAAGACGACTGATTCATAGAGGACATTCAAACAATCAAACCCAAGGTGCATATGTGAAGATTGAGCAATGAAGTTCAAGTCAATATGGAAAATCAGATTTTCTAAAGAACACTAAAAAGAACTTCTCATCCATGCACTTTCATACACAATGCTCGAATATTGGTAGCTACGTATGACCCCAATTTTTAATTACTAAAAATGGTGTGACTAACCTTTTGACACAAGTCATGCCCTTTGTTTCAGTGGCAATTCCCGGTTACTCAGTTTCGTCACTTTTTATGATGTGGATGAGACACTTTTCGACGCGAGTTGTACCCTTTGTCTCAGGGGCACTTCCCGGATACTCGGTGGCAAATCACACTTATTTTGATATGGATTAGTTTCTCCATTCGACGCGAGTTTCCTCCTTTATTTCAGGGGGGATTCCCGACTACTCGGATCCACGTTCCACTTATATGACTTTTTGGCGGGGTAAACATCCATTACCTCACGAGATATGTGATTTCCTTGTATAGAATCAACAGTCCTCAAAAATGTAGAGTAGAAAATAGTAATCCTTATTAGATTGAATCATTATCTCAAAAAGGTGCATTTTGTGTGGGTGGTTGTATTGAATGTAAAAGATGAATTAGTCTTATCATAGTAATGTCTCCCCCTAAATGTATGCACGGTTATAAAAAATCTCCCCCTTAATATATGCCATGTTACAAACATGTCTAAATCAATACAATTTCATTTAGCAAGGGATGAGTCATAGAAGAAGTCAAAAAGTGGTTGTATATAGTATATACGTGCATTCAGCCAGAGATTTTTCAATGACTTCAAGCAGATTGATTATCAATACTTGGCGGAGAACGTAGGTCCGAAGACCACCTCATGCGTAGTGAAAGCTTCCGGCTGAACATAATCCAACCTTCCACTAACACCATTTTATATACCAAATAACTATGGCATTCAAGCACATAAGTATGTAATGATATGCAAGTGTATGCATGTAACTTGAAAAGATGATTGAAAATTTTCTTTATTTGTAAGTATGCAAAGATGTGTATGATATGTGCAATTTGTATTATGCAAGTAAATGTGTAAACTGAATATGCAAAAGTGTGTTGTTATTTGCAAAAATAAGGGAGAAGTGTGTATGAATAGCTATATATGTGCAGAGTAAGGCATTTGAAAAGTATGTTTATTCATATGATGTGGAATTAGAAGTGCTCAAGTCATTTAATCATGGAGAACAAAATTTCTCAACATTTCCAAAGATTGACAAGAGTCAGTAAAACAGAAATGCAAATGTTTAATTGTAAACTTTTTCTTCCAAACATAGTTTTTACCTTCTCAGATGTTTCAAGGAGAACCAGAGCAATGTGATTTTCAAAACAAAACCAATTTTCTTTCTCACCTTAGAGATCCTTTTATTTATTGACATTTTCTTTGTTCTCAAGGCGCCCGTGCAAAACAAATTCTCATTTTAGAGATTTGGGTACCCAAGCCATCTTGGGTCCCGAGGGGCTAGTCCTATCATAGCCAAATGTGTTTTTCTTATTTTTCCTCTCATACCATTCATCATCGGCCCTCATCATGGAGCAATCATCCATTGAGTGTCCATTCAGACCATAGTAAAAATAATGAGAAGAGTTTCTTTTCTTGAACCGATTATCATCTTCTTTCATCACATAGCAATCATTCATTACATGTCCAGATTTACCACAATAATGACATGAAAGATCTTTGTTGAAAAACTTATTATCATCATATTCTTTCATGAAACAATTTTCAAAAGCATGACCATGCAACCCACAATAAAAGTAATGAGAGTTAAATATTTTCCTAATGGGTTTCACATGATCTTTAGAGCCAGCAACTACTTTCATTATTGACTTTAAGGCCTCATCATCATCAAGTTTCATCAGGAAGCAATCATACATTTCGTGGCCAAATTTACCACAATAGTCACAAAAGACATTTCTTCTTTTTCTTGGTGCATGAACATGTTTAACCTTTATGGGTTTTTTATGCACACATGAGCAATCAACAATGCCTTATTATTTTTCATTTTCTTTATCACTCAAAGATAATGAGTCATTTCAAACTTTTGATTTCCTTTTCCAATGTTGTGATGTGTATTTCAAGATCAGTAATTTCTTTTTCACATGAAGCTACCTTTTCATTCAAGAGAGAATTTACAGTTTTGTAGCTAGCAATCTCTTGTTCCATGGCATGAAGATTTTCATAATCATCAACAACAACATGTTTTCTCTTTTCAAGTGTATTGAGTTTGTCAACCAACAGCCGACCAATGGGGCAGGCAGCCCCTCGGCTCCGTCTGCGGCAATCCCTCCTTGGCCAAGGGAAGACCCTGATAACATCCCAAATCTTGTCGAGTTCTTGCAAGAAAATGAAGTGACCCAGCAGGCCCCACAAGCTCAAGCGGCATCCGACCCAGTGGAGGAGGCACCTGTTGAGCCGGCTCCCCCCAGGCCCAGACTGGGGGCAGGCGCAGTAGAGCCGAAGAAATGAAGTTGCTCGAAGTCTGAGTTGGCAACAGAATAGTCAAACACCTGAAGAAGATCCCAGCCAGGTTTACCGTCTGGGAAATCCTATCCTTGGATGAAGAAACATGGCAAGCTGTCATCTCCGCACTCCAGACACTAGCATATGTTAAAGCATGCCTTGCAGAAATGTCACCTGAAGTACATGTGGCCTTCACGGAAGAGGACATGCTTTTACCAACCTGCAGTCACAACAGGCCACTCTACATGAAGGGGAAGCTTAATGGGCATCCCATCAACAGAGTCTTGATCGACCCTGGGGAAGCCGTGAATATACTCCCCTACCGGGTGTACCAGAAGCATTATTTTGACGTGCACCTAATTGAGGTCAAGAATGTCAAGATTGCCGGTTTCAACTAGAAGTGTGAGGTCCCCATGGGGGTTGAAGAGTTCAACCTCTCCCTCGGCGACTTTACAACCAAGGTCCTATTCCATGTGATCAACTCAGCACCTCTTACAAGGCGTTGCTCGGCCGACCTTGGCTGCATCAAAACAGGGTGGTACCATCCACTCTGCACCAATGCATCAAGTACCCCGACAACGGGAAAGAGGAGAGAATCTTTGCTGACCTCCACCCTTTCGAAGTGTTTGAATGTCACTTGTCAGACGCCACTTTGTATTTGGAGAGGCCGAAGCAAGCACCCCAAGTCACTCAGGACAAAGGAAAGAAGAAAGCAGAGCCTGACAATTGGTTCCCTCCACCACCGCCAGGCTATGTGTCTCCCCCTCAGGTGTCATTTGTTTCTAAAGTAGAAGGGGTGATCAAAGACACTCCCCTTCCCATTTACCCTACACCAGGGACACCATACCTCAAAGACTTGCTGGAGGATCTCAAGGTCCCACCTGGGATCATCAAGCCCCTTGCAGAAGCTGACTGCCAGTGGTCGAACCACTAAAGACCTTCGAGGTGCCTAACCCAGGGGGCCCGTCTACCATCTTCTATGTAGCTGAAAAGCACCCGGCCAGAGGGGATGATGATTGTAAACTCCCCGATGAGCTGCACGACCCACTCGTCCCGATCATGGGGTTGCCTGACATAGTCGGTCGTGTAGTCAAAATGACCAGGAAACAAGGGATACCCTTCTGCCAGCTCTCCAGTCAGAAAGAAATGTTCAAGAAGATGTGGAACCCACCAAACCTGGACCGGAGGTTGTTGCAGATCACCCAGCACCCGGGTTTGGGTTTCTCAATAGAAGATTCCTTTGAAGCCCATGTGATATCAGTCTCGGCTCCGAACGGTGATAGCCCCGCAGGCAAAGCAGGCCTGCGGGAAGTCGAAGATTTTCGGCACCCTACGCCTCCGACCGATGAAGATCAAGATGAAGAGGTGTTCCTGTGGAATCCACCTCCCTGCAGGAACAAGGGCAAGGTCCCGCCCTCCTCTAAGAGATCGACCCCGAATAGCCATAGCAGCAGGGTACCATTGTCCTCCCCTACCATTGATGCAAAGGGCGGGGAAGCGAGTAGCACTCCAAGGCCCGCTCAATGCGACTCTGCTCTATTTACCCTGTGCTACCAGCAACAGTGGGAAATTGAGATGTTGAAGCCTCGGTTGACCGAAGTGACTGCACTTGTGTCATACTTGATCGGGGGCATCTTCCGCCAGTAGAACATCGGCATGCACCAATCCCCGAATACCATTCTGAATGCCCCCATGCACTTGAAAAAGGAGGCAAGGGATGCAGTTGTTTCTCCAGTCGGACGATTGGCCAAGCGAAATCCTACACTACAAGAAAGGATGCAAAGGCCTTACTCTTTCCCAAAGAGTAAGACCCAAGGGATTTTTGACTGGGCCCGCCACCAAGGCAAGGTCTCCCTCCCGAGGTCTAAAAGGCCGCAAGATGCTCGTAGAAATGGTGACCCTTTATTTTACCCTTATCACCAAGTACTGAGTCACCCTATCGAAGACTGCTACGTCTTCAAGGATATTGCTCAAGATCTGATTGAGAGAGATGAGCTCAGAATGGGAGATTATATGGTGGCCCCGCCATGCCCCCATGTGGCAGGCGGCCAGGAAAGAAGTGTTTACATGGTGTCAGTTCAACACCAGATTTTTGAAGATGTAGCTGAGAATGAACTACCCCGGCTGCCGACAGTGGAACAGTCCCCAGTGTGGCAATCAATCACCTCGGCTCCTGCGGGAGCCGTCTATGATCACTACCAAGAAGATCCTGGAGAAGTCCTTTACTTCTCCACGCAGGAGAACCCCTCGGAGCCGCATACAACAGACCTGGAAGAGGGAGAAACAAGCAAAGCCTCATTACCCAACGATGCAGAGCAAGAAGACGCATATGGTACCCTTGAAGCGGAAGATGGTGAAGACCAAGATTTCATCGACCTACTGCCAGCGCCGCCGGAAATTGAAGATGGCGGCCAGGCCACAGTAGATGAGCTCCTTGAAATTAACCTAGGCACAGAAAGCGACCCCAGGCCGACCTTTCTATGTGCCCTTCTTCCTCTATAAGAGAGGGAACAATATGTCAAATTGCTGCAACAATTCCGGGACTATTTTGCCACGGCCTGAGCCTCGGCGTGACTCAACATATTCTGGCTATTGATTCCAAGGTGGAGTCGGTGAAGCAGTCCCCCCGGCGTATGAGGTCGAAGCTGATAAAATAGTTTTACAAAGAAGTCGACAAGCTCATAGATGTCGGTTTTGTAGCTGAAAACCAATACACCACTTGGTTGGCCAACATTGTGCCAGTAAAGAAGAAAAATGGGAAGATCAAGATCTACGTGGACTTCCGCAACTTGAATAAAGCTTGCCCAAAAGATGACTTTCCGGTGCCCGTCACCGAAGTGATGATTGATGCAACTACCGGCCATGAGGCCTTGTCCTTCATGGATGGATCGTCCAGCTATAATCAAATATGGATAGCTGAACATGACTGAATTCATACGGCCTTCTGGTCACTTAAAGGGATATTCCACTACAAAAGAATGCCCTTCAGCCTCAAGAACGCTGGCGCCACTTACCAGCGGGCGATGACCAAGATATTCGACGAATTGCTATATAGCAAAGTCGAATGCTACATTGATGATCTGGTCGTTAAGACAAAGAAAAGGGGGGATCACCTGGATGACCTTAGAGTCATCTTCGAGAGACTCCGGCAGTACGAGCTGAAAATGAACCCAATGAAGTGTGCCTTCGGCGTCTCCAGTGGAAAGTTCCTCGGCTTCATTGTCCGATATAGGCGGATCGAGATCGACCCCTTTAAAATAAAAGCCATTCAGGAGCTACCTCCTCCGAAGAATTTGGGAGAGTTAATGATAGGGACATCACCTCCCATGACCACGTTCACAGCTCGTCTCCTCACCCGGTTGCATCCAGCATGGTCTAGTTATTTAATTTTGAGTCCTATGTAATTTTTATTTGAGTCATTTGATATATTTTTCCCTTTTATTTGAGTCATGTACCTAGGTTAATGAGTCATCTATCTAGGTTAAGTGTCATTAGATTGTTTAGAATGGTTATTGGGCCCAATTCTTTGGGCTAGGCCCAGGGGCGCCCCTACCCCCTTGGTCTTTGGTCATTGTAGTAAGAGTCAGAGCCTTTGTAGAAATGTGGGTTGCCTATATATAGGACCCCATTTCCTCCATTTGAACTAATGAATCAATGAATGAAAATTACCATTTGAGAGTTCAAATTTCCTATTGGAGAGATTCCATTAGTTGGGTGAGAAACCCTTGGGAGTGATTCCCACCTATCCCCCTCTCTCTCTCTACCTCTCTCTCTCTAATAAGTCATTTTCTCTCTCCTCCACTTTCTCTCTCTAAAATCTGCGCCCCTTTCACTCTCCTCCCCTCCCAACCACCTTTCTCTCTCTTTCCCCCCCCAATAACTCATCCCCAACTCCCCACCAACCCACCTTAACTCCACCCCAGCCCCAAGGGAGATTCCACCACTCCCCACTCCACCCTCCAACCACCCACTCCCCTTCCCCAAGCACCCTCTCATCTCCCAAGGGAGAATTCCCACTCCCCAAGTCCCCTTTTACCTTCCCCACACACCTCTTCCCATCCCCTAAGACCAAAATTTAATCCCACCCTTAAACCCATTTTCAAATACCCTTTCCCTCTCACCCACCTTCCCAAATTCGTAGCTCCTCCTCCCACCACCTGTTAGACCCCCTTCCAGACCCCATTCTTCCCGTCCCCCACCTTGAAACACCCCCTCCTAGACCCCCTCACAGCCCGGGCTTTCCCCACACTCATCCACCCCCATTTCCCCTCCCATATACCCCAATCCCCCCCCGTCATCTTCAACCTACAGTTCCCAGTTGCAGATCTGCAGAAGAGTAGCAGCTTGCAGAGGCGACCACGGTTTCCTCCGGACGTTTCTGAAGGATCAAGAGCCATTGATGGAAGCGTCTCCCAGTCCTCTTCACAACGGCGGTGGTCCCATCCCGTTCTGAGTTTGTGATCGCCCAGGGGAGTCATTCTTCCCCGACTGCGCAAAGCCTCCCTGGCAGGAGACCCAATCCGGAGTAGAAGCCCGACTGCGATGGTCCTGCTTGGAATTTGATCAAGAGTTCTTCTTCAAAAAGCTTCTACTACGAGACTTCTTTTTTATCCAAAAAGAAGGGCTCAGTTTGGCATCCGAAACCAGGAGTTATCAATTTTCTCCCCCGGGTGCGCGGCTCTGCTTCCCCATAGTCTCACCAACCTCTCATCAGAGTTCAGAGCCCACTGGTCTTATCCGACAATGTTTGGCCTCCCTGCCAGTTTTTCTTCGAAGAGGACCCATCAACGGTTCCAACGGCTCCAGCGGCACCTGATTCTGAGTTCGGAGCAGTCATGGCATCCTCTTATTCCTGCTGTTGGAAACCTGAAGCTGTCAGAACCGAGGGTCTGCCACCCTGTTCAAGCCCCTACCCCGACCAGCAGCGTTGCCCAAAGAAATCAAAAAAATTCAAACATCATCCCGATCCAGCTATGAAGAATCTCCAAGTGGTCTCATCATCGGCAAAATTCTGGAGTGGCCACAGCATCATGATAACCATCAGTCAATCCTGAAGCACAGACAGCGACAGAACCAACGTCGGCTTCCTTGTTGATCGCTAGTTCGGTGTCACCCCTCCCCGCTTGGCCGGCTGAATGCCCCTCCCTGTGTGGAGGTAGTTTTGGATGTAATATCAGTTGACCCCCACCCCTAGATCCCCCCCCTTGCATGGGGTGTAGTGTTGTAACAATTTGAGCAGGTCAAGCTACCCCGGCGCGGCGTATGGGGAACCCACGCTTCCCCGCTCGCCCACGTCTCCGAGCGGGACCAGTTTCTTCAAACCGATCGAGTAAGTGCTCCATTCCTAGCTCCATTTAGTGCATGTTCTTTCTAATATTAGTTCATAAACTCCGCTGGCCGTGAGAGTGAGAGCCCGATCCTTGAGCTCCTTGCTTCAAGAGATCACCGTGGGGTGAGGAGTGTAACCCGTGCCTTGGCACCTCATCGGCTCCCTTGAATTGGGCTACCATTACCCTTGGGAATTAACCTAGGCCTTGCTGGCCCTCTAACAGCAAGGGCCCAGCCCTCACAACCTCTCCTTGGCATTTCCAAGCTACCCCGGGTCTTGGGTGAGCATCGGGTGAGCGGTCGCCATTATCGGTCCGTTTGAATTACAAATTGTGCTTGTTCTTTTGGTCCAAGGGTGTGTCACATCAGTTAAGGTCCCTGCAAGGCCGGCTAGCCTACATCCGAAGATTTATCTCCAATTTGTCGGGGCGCTGTCAACCATTCCACAAATTAATGATGAAGAATGCACCTTTCAACTGGAACCAGGAATGTCAGAAGGCCTTCGATCGGCTGAAGGATTACTTAAAGACCCCGCCTGTGCTGGGGGCACCTGTCAAGGGGAGGCCACTTATTCTATATATAGCTGCCACCGAATGTTCGCTGGGGGCAATGCTCGCCCAGAAAATGATGAGGGGAAGGAGCAAGCTCTCTATTACCTCAGCCGAAGACTAGTGGGGGCAGAAGCAAAATACACCCCGATTGAGAAGGTTTGTCTCGCCTTGGTCTTCGCAGTCAAGAAGTTGAGGCATTACATGCTCTCGCATGAAGTGAGCCTGATCTCTAAGGCTGACCCAGTCAAGCACATTCTCTCCCAGCCAGTCCTGAAGGGACGTCTCGGCAAGTGGGCCGTACTGTTAATGGAATTTGACATCACCTACGTGCCTCAGAAGGCCGTTAAGGGTCAAGCCATGGCCGATTTCTTTGCAGCACACCCTGTGCCTGAAGATTCCCCACTGGCCACGGAGCTGCCTGAAGATGAAACACTAGAGGTGGACCAAGCCCAACAGATCGCCTGGCAGCTGCACTTTGATGGAGCTTCGAGAACAGAAACAACCCGTCTGGGCACACAAAAGTACGGGCCGGGGCCGGCATCGTCCTTAAATCCCCTGAGGGAGAAGTATTGCACACATCCTGCTCCATTAACAAGCCCTGCACAAATAATGAGGCAGAGTATGAAGCTCTGATCATTGGTCTCCAAGTCGCTTTACAAATGGAGATTAAAATATTACATGTGTTTGGCGATTCATTGCTGGTCGTCAAGCAGGTCCAGGGACAGTTTGACGTCCGAAAACCCGAGTTACTCCCTTACCATGCTAAGGCGAAAAGGCTCATGCAGCGGTTCTACCTCATTGAGATAGGCCACGTTGCCAGAGGAGAGAATGCACAAGCGATGCACTGGCAAAATTGGCGAGTTCATTGGCAGTCCCGCCAGATGGATCCCTCAGCATCTGGGTGGTGAATCAGCGCCAAGTGCCTAGCATGATAGAAGGGCCAGAAGAAGAAGAACTTGAGGCCGCCATAGTGGAAGCCGTCAGCCTACCCGACTGGAGGGACCCCCTTTTGCAGTGGTTTAAATATCAGCAGCTGCCCAGGCAAAGGGAAGAGAAGATCAAGTTAATCAGAACAAAGGACTCTTACGAGGTCCGGAACGGGATCCTATTCCGAATTATGGCAGACGCCAAACGGAAGGTGCTCCTCCGATGTTTATCCACTGAAGAAGCTTGGAAAGTCATGAAAGAGGTTCACGCCGGAACAGCTGGTGCACATCAGGCAGGACCGAAAATGAAGATTGAAATTAAGAAGCTCGACTACTATTGGCCGACAATGTTCGACGACTGCTGCAAGTATGCCAAGTCTTGTCAGAAATGCCAGGAGCACGCCACGGTGCTTAGAAGGCCACCCGTGCCACTGCATCCAACACTGCCGAGTTGGCCTTTTGCCCAATGGGGAATAGACGTCGTGGGTCCACTGCCCGCATCATCCGCTGGGTGCAAGTACATCTTGGCCGCAACTGATTACTTCTCCCGCTGGGCGGAAGCTGTTGCCTTGAAAGAAGTGACCGGGGAAATCGTTGCCAGGTTTGTCCGCCGCAACATCATATTCCGGTTTGGCACTCCGAACCGAATTATCTCAGATAATGGAAGCCACTTCTGCAACCAGAAACTCTACCGGCTTGCAGAGAAATACAAGATCGATTGGAGGACGTCAACCCCCTACAACCCACAGGCCAATGGCTTGGCTGAAGCTTTCAATAAAACTCTTTGTACTCTCCTGTCCAAAATTGTTAGTTCTAACAAGAGAGACTGGGAGGAGAAAATGTACGAGGCCCTGTGGGCGTACCGGACTGTATACAAAACTCCAACGGGTTGTTCACCCTTCTCCTTGGTGTATGGCTCAGAGCAATTGTCCCCATCGAGCTGGAAATACCCTCCCTTCGGGTCGCAATCCAGCACGGGTTGGTCCGGGAAGAACAAACAAATGTCGAGCGAAGGCTCGAAGAGCTCTCCAACTTGGAGGGAAAAAGGCTTCAAGCCCAGCAGAACATCCAGGTCTATCAGGCCCGAATAGCGCGTGCCTTTGACAAGCTCGTCAAGGAGCGTGAATTCAAAAAGGGTGACCTCGTCATGGTCAAGAGAAGAGAAGTCATGGCTTCCAATCCCAAGGGCAAGCTGAATGAGAATTGGCTTGGACCCTATGTAGTCCAGAAAGTCTACGAGGGCGGAGCATATGTAATCGTCAACCATCGGGGGGAGGTTCAGTTTCGCCCCTCAACGGTAGACATTTGAGGTTGTACCACGCTCCAATTCCCCCATTCAATGAATGAAACATTTCTCTGACCCGCCCCGGACGAATTTGCATTACTATTGCCCAGATGGTTTGGGCACTATTTTCTTGCGTTTCAAAAAAAAAAGAGAAGAACAAAAAGAGAAAAAAAGTAGAAGAAGAAGAAGAAGAACAAAAAGGAAAAGATGAAAAAGGGAAGAAAAAAAGGAAAAAAGAGAAAAAAAAAGGGGAAAAAGGGGAGGGAGGAATCAGTCTCCCTTTATTAACATTCACTCTTATCTTCGAGAATATTTCAATAAACAAACAACCAGCCATGTCGGCCTCGACTCCTTGTCGGCACTGACGATGAACAAACCGTGGCCCGGACCTTTCGTCTGGATTGGGGAACAAAAGTCCCTTGCTTTGGCACTAATCCCGTGTCAATGAATAAACCATGTCAGTCTCTGACTTCCTGTCGGCATCGATGAACAAACCTTGGCCCGGACCTTTCGTCTGGCTCCATGAACAAAAGACCCTTGCTTTGACACCAACCCCGTGTCAATGAATAAACCATGTCGGTCTCGACTTCCTGTCGGCATCGATGAACAAACCTATGGCCCGGACCTTTCGTCTGGTTCCATGAACAAAAAGACCCTTGCTTTGACACTAACCCGTGTCAATGAATAAACCATGTCGGTCTCCGACTTCCTGTCGGCGTCGATGAACAAACCTGTAGCCCGGACCTTTCGTCTGGTTCCATGAACAAAAAGACCCTTGCTTTGGCACTAATCCCGTGTCAATGAATAAACCATGTCGGTCTCCGACTTCCTGTCGGCATCGATGAACAAACCTGTGGCCCGGACCTTTCGTCTGGCTCCATGAACAAAAGACCCTTGCTTTGGCACTAATCCCGTGTCAATGAATAAACCATGTCGGTCTCCGACTTCCTGTCGGCATCGATGAACAAACCTGTGGCCCGGACCTTTCGTCTGGTTCCATGAACAAAAAGACCCTTGCTTTGGCACTAATCCCGTGTCAATGAATAAACCATGTCGGTCTCCGACTTCCCCTGTCGGCATCGATGAACAAACCTGTGGCCCGGACCTTTCGTCTGGCTCCATGAACAAAAAGACCCTTGCTTTGACACCAACCCCGTGTCAATGAAATAACCATGTCGGTCTCCGACTTCCTTCGCATCGATGAACAAACCTATGGCCCGGACCTTTCGTCTGGTTCCAATGAACAAAAAGACCCTTGCTTTGACACTAATCCCGTGTCAATGAATAAACCATGTCGGTCTCCGACTTCCTGTCGGCATCGATGAACAAACTGTGGGCCCGGACCTTTCGTCTGGTTCCATGAACAAAAGACCTTGCTTAGGCACTACCCCGTGTCAATGAATAAACACGTCCATCTCCAATTCCCTGTCCTACCGACGAACAAACCCGTGGCCCGGACCTTCCGTCGGGTCGATGAACAAAAGAGCCTCCTTGCTCGGCTTGGACCTTCCAAAGTCATGAACAAAAGAAGCCACTTTGCTTGGCTCGGACCTTCCGTCAAGTCCATGAACACAAAGAAACCCCTCCTTGCTTGCTCGAACTTCCGTCCTAGTCCATGAACAAAAAAATGCATCCTCTTTGCTTGGCTCGGACCTACCGCCAAGTCCATCAACACAAAGAAACCCCTCCTTGCTTGGCTTGGACCTTCCGCCCGAGTCAATGAATGAACAACTTTTCTAAACCCAGCACGAGTCACCAACTCCCCCGTGGGGTTGGCCTCATCTAAGTCATTTTGGGCCTTTCGCTTGGGAGACACATAGGCCCCTCTTTCTTGGTTCAGCAGTCACCCCATGCCGATTACTAAACGCTCCGCTCAGACATGTCGGTCCGCGTGCATACGCTGTGAAGTGATCCCCTCAACCCTTCGCTGAAGGGGTGAGCAGCTTTCCCGTGAATTCGCACCGGACCAGCATCCCACTAGCTCAGAAAGAATAGGTATATGTCAAAGAGCTCTGCACTCGCGGTCTCCGCGCACTCGTCCCTCGCTTGCGTCGCCCACGAGTGGGGGGCATTTGTAGACGTCGAAAAATGTCGATGAGGATCATACGGCATGCACGTCTCGACACTCGAGAGCAAGCCGAAGATGGAAATGCCGAATAAACCTCATACCTCACCCGATTAGGATGAGACTTTGCTTAGTGGTTCACTACCCGTTAAGGAAGCCCCCCCCAGGCGGAAGATACGACTACAACTCTCCGACCGGCCATGTCGAGAGCTGAAATCAGAGAAAAGTTGGGAACTTCGGCACAGTCTCGGCATGCATTGAAAGTCACAAAAAGTCTGGGACCGAGCCCCAGAGGTGCAAACGGAATACTTTGGAGGCCACACATCGCAACTAGAATATTCCAGGAATGCCAACATTCATATAAATGGCCGCGACTTTGAAAAGAATCCATTCGATGTTTAAAACGTGCGGAAGGGCCTTAAATCGGCGCGCCTTAAACCGGCACGCCTTAAACCGGCGCGCCAATGTGCCTCCATGTTAAAAGCTTTTCCTCCAAATGCTTATCCGGGCCACCTTTGCCCAAATACGGCGCGCTCATTGAAGGATGCTCCCCTTGTAATTCCGTTAAAAGGCGCCACTTATGTTACGTTAAAACGGCGCCCATGTGCAAAGCTATTCCTTCGAAAGCTATTACGGCATGGCCATTTTGAAGGCCAAAAAGTTGATACGACGCGCTACAGTACTCGTCATGCCATTTTTAAAGCTTTGTTCTTCAAACACTTATACGGCGTGGCCCTTTGAAGGTTATTAATCCGACGCGATCACTATTCCCCCATGCCATTTTACCTCCGAGGCGTCCCATCCTACATCCGATCCCCTATTTTCGGGTGTAAACAGAAGGAACTTACCTGAAGTGGGTGAGCAGCCTGCTCCTGACCGACATGCAACCGCCTGAGCCCCTCCAGCTCCCAGGAATGGAGGGCTTCAAGCTCCCCACCGAACGTCGCTTCTCCGTCAGGTCACCGTCGGCCAATCCCGTGAAGGCAACTCCCCTACTCTATTGCTTCCCCTATCCACAGGCCACTCAAGATCTTCGAGCAGGAGAAGGTGAAGAAGAAAAAGAAGGGAGGACCGCTCCCATCCTTACTCATATAAAAGGGAGGCACACTCCACCGGGTTTGAGAGGCTGGTTCGTTCGGCTGAGGGCTGGCTGATAGAAGAGAGGAAGAAGTCCCCGTCCCCCCTGCGCCGGCGAGGTGAAGAAAAGAGTGAGTGTGAGGGAAGAGAGGCGAGCTTGGGAAAGGGGTTTAGGCTCCGCCCTCCTTCTACCATTGTATTCTTCGTCTCTTTCAGTTCCTGCTTTCTTTGGTTATGGGGATGATTCCCCCCTTATGTATTGCGTTTCTCCCCTTCCCTCGTGGATGAATAAAAGAGTGACTTTGGCAAATATACATAGCGTTCTACTGCTTTGGCTTGCCCATCTCACTGAGTCTCTTTTTCTCCCGTTCTTCTAATCATCCAGGTGCCTCGGAGGTTTGCCTCTCTGTGGCATTTCCTCTGAGGAAACCCGTCTGGAGGATGAAGAGTTACAGCCGTTCATGGCGAACATCCGCCCCGTTGGGATATACGCGAAGCTATCACCCGTGAGCCGTGGTCGCTCTTGTAGGCTAGCCCTCGAGCGTTCCATACTCACATTTGGGTTGTCGGAACGCCGTGAGGCCACTCCAAATTTTGAGGGTCACCCCGGAGCAATCCGTTTGGTGGCCTTCTATTATCTTTGGAAAGTCCCGGTCCGGGGGAGATGCTGCCCAATTTTCGCCAGGAAATAAAGAACACTCAAGAACAAATGAAGAGGCCACCTGTCGATGCCAAGAACGACACATGTTTGAAGCCTCTGTAAAGCAATCCGAACACACAGCAACTCTATGAATTAAACTCCCCTGAACAAAACACCTAATATCTACGCCAATCCATCTTAATAAACTACTTAAAACTCTTAAACCTCCTCGTCACCAGCATTATTTATTAACTGAATGAGCAAACCAACCCCAAGCCGGCCTTCGGGTGAAAGAAAAGAAAGAAGACATAGTAAAAAGCATTGAAACAACCCCACATAGCTATTCCAACGCGAGTTAGAATGGCGCGGCCACTGTTCCACCGCGCCGCTTCAACCCTCCTCACGAAAGCCCCCATCTTCTTCTTTGAATGCTAAAAGGGCGTGCCCTCCCTTGTTTACTCCATATCCGACGCGCTCCCTTGCCCTCCATAATCCGGCGCCCTCTTTAGATCCTAAAACGGCGCGCCCATTTCCATTCCAAACTACATACACGGCGTGCCCCTATCCCCTTGCATGGCCTTAATACGGCACGCTCTTGTTGCATCACTGTAGCTGCTAAAACGGCATGCTCCTATTCCCCCTTCACCCCAATTCCGGCGTGCTCCTTGCACCTGTTATCTCGGTGCACCCTTTCATTCTCTACCCATTAACCGGCGCGCCTCATTAATACAAAAAAGGGGGGGTAAATAGCTAGCAAAAAAAAGAGAAAGATTCAAAACAAGAAGAGATGAATAAAAGAAGCGCCATCACCCCTACTATAATCAACATTTTGTTTTGGGGGCTCCGCCCCCGGAGACCCCTGTGACCTGACCGGGCAGGTCGAACCCCGCGACCTGACCGCGCAGGTCGATCCGCGTGCAGGGCGCACGTTGCCGAGTTCGGGCTTACACTTAACAACTCGCTTCCCCAGACTGTGCGTGAAGAGAAAACCAACGACGCCCCATGGCACCGGACATGGATCTCGGGAACCCCGTTATGGCCATAGTCCGGACCATCTCGGGCCAATAGTTCGTCAAACTCGACCCGTCCCAACCGGGATCTAATCCCGCATTCTCATTAAACTTGCCTTGTTCGCGGCAGACATCTGTGTGGTTTTGTTACCGTCTTTTATGCTACAAACACGGACCTTCGTCCGAACATGAAGTGGCCCATGAGTGGCCGACATAGTCTGAACGTTCACGTCCTGATACGGGTTTCTAGCATAGTTCATCTTTCACTATCCTCCTGCATTATTAGTATTCTCTTTAGGCCGTAGGGCCCCTATTCCTTGCAATCAATCAAGGGTGTTCCCCCGTATGGGGGATGTAAATAACGCCGTGGCCTTTATGGCATGGCGGGTTTTGGTCCCGACACGAACTACACAATCGTCTGATTAGTCAGATCGAGCGCACAATAAATCGTCACCTAGGTGACTGGCACGCCCTCGCACTAAATAAACGAATTAACCCGATCAACAAACGAACCGATTCTTTTCAAATTTTAGTGCGTCCACATGTGGTCCTCTTTTGGGAAGGGAACGGGGAGGTGAAGGGTTGAGTTGGATTCTCTTCCCTTCATGGGTAAAAAAGCAAGTGTTTGTCCTCCCAAGGAAGGTGGCATCTACATCGTATATCCAGGGCCTTCCTAGAAGTATGCTCCCTACTTCCATGGGCAGAACGTCACACCAAACTTGGCCATGGTAGGATTGGAATGGAATGGGAACAAGGTAAGTGCTAACGGGTACGGATGTGGTAGCAATCCAAGCTATCCGGTATGGATTAGGCTGTGGGGAGATGGTAAGGCCTAGAAGCTTGACAGTGTCAGGTGACACCACATTCACACTACTCCCATTGTCTAAGATGACCTTCCGGACATGATCTCCTATCTGATGAAGGTGTGGAAGATAGTGGTTCTTCACCAATCTTGTTCTTGGGGTTGGGTGAGGGTGCACCTAACCACACGAGGCGAGGGTCGGAAGGTGGGAGGGGTTGTTCTTGGTTGTACTCAATACTAGGCCTCATACTCCTCCTCCCAATCGGGAGAGGCCTCATGCACCTCAAGTTCTTTCTCAATCTCAGCTTAGGGTGAAGGGTTGGTCTCCTCTATGAGCAAGCTAGACACTCCCTTGGTAGGACATTGGTTGGCGAAGTGCCCATAGCCGAGGCATCTAATGCATTGATGTCCACTATTGCGGTTAGGGTTAACAAGAGGGGGAGGAGGGGTTGCTCCCGGGTTGGCTCGGGTGGGGGTAATGTTAGGCGGGCCACTCGGAGGCCGGGTTTGAGGGATCCCGCTAGGAGGGGCTGTTCGGATGGGAAGAGTCCCATTGGGATTAGGAAGGAGGCTCCGTTGAGGGGGCTGTGTTGATTCGGGGAGCCATGGGCTTGGGATCCGTCACCCGAGAGGGAGAAATCGGGAGTAACGAGAGAATTTCTCGGCGTCCCAGGCTATTTGGTAGGCATGCTCTAAGGTGGTCACATCACGCATGAAGAGCTCCTTTTTGATGTGGAATTGGGGCCCATTCCTAAACCAGGATAGGTGACGGTGTGGTCCTCTTGAACTCTGCATTTGAGAAGATAATAATCAAACTTCTCGATGTACTCCGTCACGGTCTTCCCTTCTTGGGTTAGGCTTGCCACTCATCAGAAGGGTTTGGTGGTAGGAAGGGGAAACATATTTGGTGGGTTCACTGTGCTCCCTCGTTGTCTTTGGTGATGGTTTTGATGATAACAAAATATTGTGTGCAAGTTCTGTGGAAAATGTCCATTAGTTCGTGCATATTTATCATGGGACATTTGAAGTGTTTTGGGTCTTAACATGCTTTACATGAGTCTTTGGCTTATTTGAGTTGAATGAGATTCATGTTTGCACTTGGTTGCATGATGTTCTTATCTTGCTTAAATGAATGGATTTTCATGTTGCTCATACGATCTTGATTCATAATTATGGAAATCTTGATATAAGGCATACTATTGTTGCATTGGACTGAACTTCACATTTTTTGTCTGAACCTGGAATCCTTGGACTAAACTTGGTTTTCATGAAGTTTGATTGAATTGTATTGGAAATGCCCCTCCATGCGTGATCAATTCTTTGATGTGTGAGCTTATGGACAAAATGGTTTGAAATGCTCTGAATCACTGATTTTATACTTGCATTTCAGCCTTCTATATGTAAGTTGAGAGAGAGAGCATATTCATTTTATGATGTTATTTCAACTGCTACTGGTTCATTAATGATGGATGTTTAATCATCTTGATATTTGGCTTAGTATCATTGGTTGGTTGATTGGGTTGACGGTGCTTCAATATATACACCGACCCTGCTATACACTTGCACCGACCTTGTCTATATATGCACTGACCCTATCCTTTGTGTTTTACCAATGTGCACCGACCTTGTCTATGCATGCACCGACCCTGTCCATATACATGCATCGACCTTATTTTACATATGCTTGGACTTGACCCTTGATATGCATAGACTTGATTCTTTAATGTAGACTGACATGGGTGATTTGTTTATATCTAGTGCTGGTTCAAATTGTTCTCAATCCATTGCGTTCATGGTAAGATTTCACTTCTGAATTTGATTATCTGTTACCTTGAATCGCTTGAATTGTTATTCATGTATTGGGTTTGCATGTGACTTCATGCATAATTGTTCATGGAAATCTATGGTAGTGTGTTGCTTATCTTGTTTCACTTATCCCTAAATGAATCCAAGTTTGTCTGGTGTTTTTAAGACCTTCTAACCATGTTATTTAACTTGGCAAAATTGGTTTTTCAAATAGGGTCGAATGGTGTTTACTAGGTCTTCCTTGGCTTGGACTGAAGCTGGGTTTCCCTTGCTTCAGTCTGAACTTGGAAATCTTGATCTGAACGTGCATTTATGAATGGCATCTAAGTCTTCACATGTTTAATGAATTTGATATGTTCATGCTTGTTCATGAAGAAATATTGTCATATGGCATTCTTATTTTGCATTGTGGTGGCAGAATCAACTAACCATTCAATTGTGAATCATGTATGTCCTTCTTGAATACATCTTCATTAGTTCATGATTGTTCATGGTAAAATTTGGAACATTGCTTTTGACTGGTAGGTTGTTGATATTGGGGTTTATCTTGTATATCATCCATGCTTTTCTAAATAGTCTGTGGTTGCATTTAGCTTATCTTGATTCCCAAATTCCTGTTTGAAACCAAGTTTGAATGTTGTTTTTAAGACCCTCATTGCATGTCATTTTATTGGCAATGTCATGTTCAAAATAGGGGTTTGATCATGGTTGAAGGATCATGGCTTTTCATTTTGATTTCAAGTGGTTTTCACTGCTGTCAGGAAAAGTGTCGACTCAAGGAGTCGACACTTTCTCCTTGGGAGTTGTTTTTCTCGCGAAACAGAACGGATGGAAAAAAGTGTCGACTCAAGGAGTCCACACTTTTTACCTGTGAGTTGTTTTTATGTGTTCCGGCAGAACACCTTGACAAAAGTGTTGACTCTAAGAGTCGACACTTTGTCTGGTTCGTCCGGATCGAGTTTGCCGTTTTGGTTTTGATCTCCCGGTTTCAAGGTTCGATTGGACTGAACTTTTACACCCTGACCCTTAGGGTTTCCATTGATCTATTGGGGGTGTATTTGAAGGGTTTTGTGCTGGGTATTGTGGTCTTTTGCTGTTGGTTTTTCTTGGGTATATGTAACTCGCGATTTGCAATCGACGGCATCCCTTTTGGACTAATGCTTTACATCTCTTGCAGGGAGAGGAGCTGAGGGCGACGCCACCACCTGGAGGAGGAGGAAGAAGAAGAGGAGACCGTCAACAACAAGCCCTTATCTACCGATCTGATCCAGTTTCGAGCGTAGCTGCTGAAGATACTTCCACCTTGGGCGTCTCCTGCGATCATAGCAAGCTTCCACTCTGCGGACAGATCTTCCGACGCACCCCATCACTCCATTGAATGGGTTTTACTACAGATTTGAGGGGGAATCTTTCTTCTCTCATTTCTACTCTTTTATTTGAACATAGATTCATATTGTGGGCGTTTAATGTATATCCTTTCTTTTCATAGAATTGACATAATTTCGTTTGTGGGCGGAGCTGCGTCTCTGAGTGGTTGGTTTTATTGCAAGGCAAGGTTCCCTGAGTTTGTGTGTGTAGACGGAGCCATGACTCCATGTGGTTTTTGCGTTCGGGGTGTGTTCCCCGACCGTGCATGTGTGTGTGCTGTGGTGGCAGCGGTTTGGTGCTAGGCCCCGTGTGTATGCATTGCTACGGAAGCAGCGTGTGTGGTGTTGGGGTTCGTCCTCGTTGCTACATTTTCTAGCGTGTAGTGAAGCCTCACCGGGGTTCGGTGAGGGGTGGACATAGGGAGCCCATCGTGGTCCCGAACCACCTAAAAATCTTTGTGTCTCGTGTGAATGCCTGTGTGATTGTTCATTTCATCTACCTCCCTTCACAGGTCAAACTAATAGATTTTTACTCACTGCACCACAACACATTGCTACATCTGCTATCTGTCTTAGGCTTAGATTTAATTGTTCTTTGCATTAATATTCCGTGTGAGATCAGGAAGATCGAGAGAACTTTTTAATCTCACTCTAGTTTAAGATAAATAACGTAGTCATTTTTAATTCTGCTGTGTTTAGTTTAGAAAGTTTTTAAAATCTTACATCTCCGCTGGGGGACAATTCAACCCCCCCTTCTTGTCCGCCATCTAGTCTGAGCCAACAATTGGTATCAGAGCCCAGTCTCTGATCTTCTTTAGCGGACCTCACGGTCTAGGAGAAAAGATCACTTTATGATGGCTTGCATGAATTTGATTCTCGTCTTTGATGGTTTTGATTATGCTCTATGGCTTAGAAAATTTTGTATTTGGATTACTAATTTTGATCCGAAGCTTATGAAGCTAATCACTCATGGTCCTCACAGTCTTCTAGAAAATAAGTCAAGATGGACTGAGGAGGATAAGAAAAAGAATTCTGATAATCTTTTTGTTCTGAATGCTCTTAAGGCTGCAGTGAACACTAATGTATATCCTTTTGTTTCATCTTGTAGAACAGCCAAAGAGATCCGGGATGGGCTAAGCGAAGCCCAAGAAGAAAGCCTGAATAGTGAGTGCCTCGTGGCAAACAATGTGATTGAGCGTCAAAGCAAGGAGAGCTCAAAGGTAAATTCTGACTGTAATGAAGAAGATGAGCTGAGTTATGATGAATTGATGGATGCTTATGATGAGTTGTGTGATAGATATAAAACAATGAAATCTGAAAAAAGAAACTTGAAAATGAAACTTGATGATTCTTCTCATGTTAACTCTTCATGTGCTAAATGTTTCGAAATTGAAAATACTTGTGTTGATAATTCCTCTTGTGAAAAATGCATTGAGCTTGAAAAATTAGTTGAGTCTCATGTGTTTGAGGTTGATAGCTACAAAGAAACCATTTCATGTTTGAGATATGAAAATGAGACTTTAATGACTAAAATTTCACAGCTTGAAAACATTGAAAAGGAAATAAGAGGTAAACTGAGCTGTTTGGATAGTGATCAAATATTGCTTGATGAACATATTCAGAATGAAAAGCTTGCTGAAGAGATTGAGAAATTGAAATATTAGAACAGTTTGTTGCTTGATAAACTCAATACATTTGAGAAAGGAAAATGTGTGTTTGCCGATGATTGTGACAAATTGCATACTCTTGAACAAGAAATTGAAAGTCACAAGAGTGTTAATTTCTTGTTAAATGAAAACATTGTTTCATGTGAAGAGGAGCTTGCTAATTGTGAATTGCACATTTCATCATTGGAAAATGAAATCAAAATTTTGAATGAGTCTTTGTGTTTGTGTGATAAAGAAAATGAAAAATAGAAAACTATTGTTGATTGCTCATGTGTGCATGAAAAACCCCCAAAGGTTAAACATATTCATGCACCAAGAAAAAGAATGAATGTTTTATGCTTTTACTGTGATAAATTTGGATATAAAATATATGGTTACTTTTTAATAAAATATGATGATGATGTGGCTTTGAAATCAAGAATGAAAAGTGTTACTGGTTCCAAAGATCATGAGAAACCCACAACGAAAAACCTCAACACTCATTGTTTCTATTGTGGGTTACATGGTCATGTTTTTGAGAATTCTCACAAAGAAAAATGATGATGAATGGTCCATCAAAAAAAAAATTCATGTCATTATTGTGGTAAACTTGGACACCTCATGAATAATTGTTCTTCAATGAAAAATGATGATGAATGGTTTATGAAAAGAAAGACTTCTCACTACTTTTATTGTGGCCAAAATGGTCATTCAATGGATGATTGTGCCACAATGAGATATGATGATGATTGGTGTTCTGGGAGATATAAGAACACATTTACTTATGCTAGAACTAACCCCTCGGGACCCAAGATGGCTTGGGTATCCAAAACTTCGAAATGAGAATTTATCTTGCAGGGGTGCCTTGAGGCCGAGGAAAGACAATAAGTATGGTCTCTCAAGGTGAGAAACAAAAATGGTTTGGTTTGAAATTCATTTTGCTTGAGTTCATTTTGAAAGATCTACAAAGGTAAAATTTGAGTTTGGAGAAAAATTTTATAATTAAACAGTTGTAATGTTGCTTCATTGATTTGGCAACTTCTGAAATGTTGAGATCTTGTGGGTCTCACGATTAGATAACTACAACACTCTTCTCTACACATCCTGTGAATAACTTTAGTTTTTAAATGCTTTACACTGCACATAAAGTCTTTCACCCTTTACTCATATTCTGTAAATAACAATTCAAATTATGAATGCTTGAGTTTGAACATAGAATTCTTCACACTTTCAATCATGTTATTATAAATAGCAGTTCAAATGTGCATACACAGATTTACATACTTATTTTCATGTTCATATCATGCATACCTTTGCATATTTTTAGATAGGAATAATTTTTAGACATAATTCAATTCACGTGCATATACTTGACATATTTGTGTGCCTGAATGCCATGATTATCTGGTATATCAAATGGCGATTATGGAAGGTTGGATTGTATCCAACTGGAAGCCTTCCCCATGCTTGATGGTGATCTTCGAACCTACGTTCTCAGCCAAGTACTGGTAATCAACTTGTGTGAAAACCTTACCTTGATGGATATTTGAGTGTATATATCATATTACCATTCCTTGATTACATCTTATGACATTTTACCATGTGTAGTGGCAGGAAAATGGTTCTTAGGCCACGTACCACCTTCTCTATTTATTTGTTGGGGGAAGTCATCTTGCGCCCGTGGATGCCTGTGCACACCAAGAAACCAGAAAGGCGTCAGTAAGAGTCCGCGGTGTTACCCCAGGGGACAACCCTCTGATGCTTAAGTCAGCAAGGGATCTAATGAGCAAATAGAGAGGAGCAGAGTAAGAGAAGAGTGGGAGCCATAGTAGTTGGTCTAGGAGATGAGTAGGTCCTCAGAACACAAGCTCACCGCTCCCAGTGGGCTCTCAGAGAGTGCTCGCTGGGTGGTAAGGCCGCTCGAGAGGAGGAAGCTCTCTGTACGTAGATCGCCCACTCGTCATTGTTGCTAGCTGGAGCTATTCTCTTCTCAGGAAGAAGCTCTGGGGCAGGAGTATCCTATTGCGTAGTAGCGTAGGGTCTAGTAGAATAATCTTACGTGCCCCTTTCTCTTGTCAATGTCCCTTTTATATGGGTTCTCCTGGAGCGAGGGCATCATCCCTTGATAGAGAAGGGTCCGTTTAGTTGGGGTAACGTTCCCCGCTATGTTGGCGGGAGTTTCACGTTGGAGGGCGATAGCCCCGACGTCGGCCGGTCCCTGGGCGAGTCTTGCGGCACTCATAGGACGTGCTCGCCCATTATGGGGTCAAGGTCGACATCGCGGGGGGTAATGGTCGGTCGTCGGAGTGTCCTCCGGTGAGAATCACGCTTGGGCCGGCCTTATCGGCATCGTGGAATCCGATGCCCTGTAGGGCCGGCCTCTTCCTTATATGTGTGCTCTCCCCTTTCCTGGGCTTGGCGCGTCCGTACCCTGATGGGCCGCGCGCTCATGGGCCGTATCTGGGTCAAACCAGATTTACCCTCCTCACTTCCCCCCTACTCTTAGTTGTAGAGCACTGGCGGAGAACTGAGAGTAGCCCAAGAGAGGGTTCTTCTGGAGGGTGTGATCCAACGATGATTTCCTCGTACAGCGGGAGTTGGTAGCTTCGGGAGCCTGCTTGGCGCGCAAGGTGCCTCCGAAGGTGGCAGAAGCCATGCTGGCAATGATGACTCCGCGTCTTGTCTTGTTCTGGGGATGTGGGCTCAGAACAGTCACTTCACCTCGGCAGTCGTACCGCCGCAGCAGACGACGTTCTTTCACCTGACCGTCAGGGGCGCAACCGTTGAATTTGTCGTCGACGGTTTATAAGAAGTGTCGAGGTGTTGGCCCAGAAAGATGGCGGACAAGAAGGGGGGTTGAATTGTCCCCTTGTCGAGATGGCAGATTTTAACAACTTTCTTAACAGATGTAGAATTAACAACGTTGATTAACAAAAACTTCAAGTGAGATTAAGATATTCTCTCAATCTTTCCAATCTCACTCGGACAACCAATCCAACAAGCGATGAACGATTACTAATAACAGATAGCAGAGCTAGCGAAGTGTAGTGGTGTAGTGAAATAAGAATCAATAAGATAACCTGTGAAGGGAGATAGGAGAAATGACAGTCACACAGGCAATCACAAAGAACACAGGATTTTTAGGTGGTTCAGGACCACGACGGCTCCCTACATCCACCCCTCACCAAACCCGGTGAGGCTTCACTAACACGCTACCGAAGTAGCAACACGGGGATGAACCCCAACCACACACATGTTGCTTCTGCAGTAATACACACACGAGGCCTTGCCTCAGCACGCTGCCACTGCAGCACACACACACGTTCGAGGAACGTACCCCGGACACAACAACCACACGGAGACACAGCTCCGTACACACACACAGATATTCTGAGTTTAAGAAAATCAAAGGATATACAATATATGCCCGCAGCAGTATGTAGATGAAAATCTACTATGAAACATTCATAGAAATATGCATAAAGAGGATGTAGAAATATCTCCTTGGTTCTCCAATAGAAATAAGCAGATCTTTCGTGAAGCCTAGGTTGGAGAAGATTTTATCCGCAGCTGGTTGGAGCAGTCAGTCCTCCTCCTCGAGGATCCAAGTTTGTTCGTTCAAGTCCTAGCTCCAATCGAGCCTGCACACATCAAAAAAAGATGAGACATTATGCTCTGAAAGTATATCTTGGTTAAAAGGGACATGACAATAACTGAAAATAGAAACATATATATATATATGTATTCCCCTTTAATGTCCCACAACTCCTTTGCATTCTTCTTCTTCACTACAAGAACAAATAGAACAATAAGATCAACCTTTAAGCTAATCTCAAACAAGAATATTGAAATTAACGATATGGATATCCCATAAATCTTCACACAACTCGGAGATGAAATAGAAGAGTGCTTTAGAATGATAAAACTATGAGAGAAGAACTCAGCCCCTTTGTTAGATACGTCCAAGCCAACAACCGGTGAAGAGAGTAGCGACGGCTTCCTCCCGTTACAAGCTCGGGATCATGAGAGGCGGTCGTTGGCGGCTGCGTCTTCCTTCTCCAGCCGATGCAAGCACCTTCCTCTTCCTCCTCCAGCAGGGTGTGGTGCCCTCTCTTCTTCCTGCAAGCAGATACAATGTGTTAGCACAAGGGGATGCATCTTCCGATGGAGATCGTAACCCTCATATACAAGAGGGAAAAGCACAACAAAAGACCACAAGGCCCTTGATAAAACCCTTCTAAACAACACACAATAGATATATGGAAACCCTAAGGGTGTTGGTGTAAAAGCACCACCAATCGGATCTCAAACCGGTAGTTCGAAACCAATCCAGAAAACTCGTTCCGGACCAACCTAGAGAAAGTGTCGACCCTTGGGGTCGACATATTTCTCAGCAGATTCTGTCCCGATGAAGAAATCATGACACGAGGCAAAAGTGTCGACTCACTAGGTCGACACTTTTTCCAACGTGTTCTGTCTTCAACAAAATAAAACAAACCAGGACAAAAGTGTCGACCCACAGAGTCGACTCGACACTTTTGTCAGCATATCAGAAATCAATGCAAACAGCATTCCGTGAAATAAATGTCGACTCCATGAGTCGACACTTTTACTGAAATAAGTGAAAACTCAATTAAACTCAATTGAAACCTTACAAAACCTCTCCCAAACATTAAAAACAAATTACCATCCATTGAAAACAAGGTATTGGAAGAATTAATTCACATTCCACCACAAGCCAATGAAAGTGTTAAACATCTTGAATTTCAAACCACTTCTAGAATTAATAACACTCTCAAACCCCTTCTTATGAAAACATGATATAAACCAAATATCCCACAATGAAATGCATTCAAAATTGAATTCTTACCATGATCTCAAAGATAGAAGGTGATATATAACTCAATCCTTCACTTTCTAGTTTCCACAACCAATTCACTCAAATCAAACTTACCTTTGGCATTAATGCAAACACTTGGACTTTTATCCTTCCTGTTCTGAACCATAGATAGCAATAACAAGTTAAGGAGTTGGATGAATGCTAAAAGAGCAGCTAACATCAAACTTCAGCCTGCATTATGAATCCCAAACCACAGTTGATGTATACATGCAAAACAAGCATGATCTTTGTAAACTCCATGTAGAGAACCATTTGAAGAGTTGGTTAAATTAGACATTCACAATGCAATACAAGTATGCCATTGTCCTGAGTTTCACCATGATCAACATGAGCTTATAGAAAGGTTCAATCCTTTGAAAGGATAGAAGTTCAAACAAACAAAATGCTTGAACAACTTTCATGAAATCTTCAGTATCAAAAAGCGTGAGGACACTTGAAAACCCAATTTTTCAAGGACAAGCAAGAATCAGTTTTGCCAAGCAGTATGAGTATGCCACATGACAATTTTTCATCATGATCAAACTTGAGCAAATATCATGCATGAAACAGCACCAGCAGAAGTGTCGACACTTAGTGTCGACACTCTTCACTGCCTGGACTGTCTGTTGTGCAGACAGCCCATGGCCTAGGGAGGGTCGACCCAAGGGGTCGACACCTTACCTGTCAGATCTGAAGAGTGGATGATTACCACCTTAAGCATCAAGGGTCCAAGGAATATGATAGACTACTCAACAAGAACTTGAAAAAAGAAATGGCTATGCATATACACAAAGCCAAGCAATCATGAACTATATACATGAAATTCCATCCAGCAAACCATTGAAGACCAGCAGGAATTCCTCAAGAGCTAAACGAGTATACTGGACATCCATTTCAAACTAGTGAGAACAATTCATGAAGCATGAGTAGCAGAGTTGATCATTTTAGTAACATGCTTTATCAAGCCAATGTAAAACCGATAGACATCAATTCAAGACCATTTAAAATCTCATGCAGAGTCAAGTAAAGAGCATCCTATTGGGATCTGTACAATGAGAGCAAGGAGGCCCAAGCCAAGACAGAACAGCAAAACTGAGACTGTAATAGCAAGATTCACCAAGAGTCATGGGTATCACAAGAAAACTCCAAACCCTCAAGGAGCCAGAGGTTGACCCATGGGGTCGACCCTTGCAAAGCTAAGTAGAAAAATTGATTCCACGAAGCATGTCAAACCTGCAAAGGAAGATATCATCATATTAGCTTGTTTATCGTGCGGACGCCATTTAAGCATAAAACACACAAGATTTTCACTTAGAGTAAACACAAAACACACAATATATTGGAATCATCAAAACCATTGTCAAAGACAACGAGGGGGCGCACTGAACCCAACAATCTCCCCCTTTTTGATGATGACAATATATTGTGACTATCCATCTCCCCCTTTGACATTATCAAAAAGAATGGGGGACTAAGGATCAATTGTGAAGATTTCAAAAATGAATGAGATATGAGCGCATGAACCCAGCAATTAATCTTCCATGAAAGGAAGGTGTGCAAACCAAGTACCAAGCAAGAGAATGAGACTTTATGTGCAGTTATCAGATGTGTGAAATAAGTTTAAATGCTCAAATTTTGTAATTTTTTCTATATGTATGACTAATTATTCACAAGTGTATTTATTTAACTAGCCTATATGTAAAGTGTGAAACCTAGCTATGCACAAAAAGTATAGTGCTAAAAAGTACGTTATTCTCCCCCAATTGTCAAGAACAAAAACCAACTGACAATGGGTTATTTAACCTGTTATCTACAAGTATAATCTATAGATTCAAACTATGGAATGAAGTATGATATGAACAGATGGATTAAGCATTTAGGCACTCAAACATGCATAATTAAGTATAGACTCATGCAAGTCCCTTCGGGACGGGTGTAAGGATTATACAATCGATTATAGAGCATGATGTGCATGTGCAATACTAAAAAGGTCGTGCTTACATAAATAAAGTACTACATTAACCATGAAAGACGACTGATTCATAGAGGACATTCAAACAATCAAACCCAAGGTGCATATGTGAAGATTGAGCAACGAAGTTCAAGTCAATATGGAAAATCAGATTTTCTAAAGAACACTAAAAAGAACTTCTCATCCATGCACTTTCATACACAATGCTCGAATATTGGTAGCTACGTATGACCCCAATTTTTAATTACTAAAAATGGAGTGACTAACCTTTTGACACGAGTCATGCCCTTTGTTTCAGGGGAAATTCTCGGTTACTCAGTTTTGTCACTTTTTATGATATGGATGAGACACTTTTCGACGCGAGTTGTACCCTTTGTCTCAGGGGCACTTCCCAGATACTCGGTGGCAAATCACACTTATTTTGATATGGATTAGTTTCTCCTTTCGACGCAAGTTTCCTCCTTTATTTCAGGGGGGATTCCCGACTACTCGAATCCACGTTCCACTTATATGACTTTTTGGAGGGGTAAACAGCCATTACCTCACGAGATATGTGATTTCCTTGTATAGAATCAACAGTCCTCAAAAGTGTAGAGTAGAAAATAATAATCCTTATTAGATTGAATCATTATCTCAAAAAGGTGCATTTTGTGTGGGTGGTTGTATTGAATGTAAAAGATGAATTAATCTTATCATAGTAATGTCTCCCCCTAAATGTATGCACGGTTATAAAAAATCTCCCCCTTAATATATGCCATGTTACAAACATGTCTAAATCAATGCAATTTCATTTAGCAAGGGATGAGTCATAGAAGAAGTCAAAAAGTGGTTGTATATAGTATATACATGCATTCAGCCAGAGATTTTTCAATGACTTCAAGCAGATTGATTATCAATACTTGGGTCCGAAGACCACCTCATGCGTAGTGAAAGCTTCTGGCTGAACATAATCCAACCTTCCACTAACACCATTTTATATACTAAATAACCATGGCATTCAAGCACATAAGTATGTAATGATATGCAAGTGTATGCATGTAACTTGAAAAGATGATTGAAAATTTTCTTTATTTGCAAGTATGCAAAGATGTGTATGATATGTGTAATTTGTATTATGCAAGTAAATGTGTAAACTGAATATGTAAAAGTGTGCTGTTATTTGTAAAAACAAAGGAGAAGTGTGTATGAATAGCTATATATGTGTAGAGTAAGGCATTTGAAAAGTATGTTTATTCATATGATGTGGAATTAGAAGTGCTCAAGTCATTTAATCATGGAGAACAAAATTTCTCAACATTTCCAAAGATTGACAAGAGTCAGTAAAACAGAAATGCAAATGTTTAATTGCAAACTTTTTCTTCCAAACATAATTTTTACCTTCTCAGATGTTTCAATGAGAACCAGAGCAATGTGATTTTCAAAACAAAACCAATTTTCTTTCTCACCTTGAGATCCTTTTATTTATTGACATTTTCTTTGTTCTCAAGGCGCCCGTGCAAAACAAATTCTCATTTTGGCGATTTGGGTACCCAAGCCATCTTGAGTCCCGAGGGGTTAGTCCTATCATAACCAAATGTGTTTTTCTTATTTTTCCTCTCATACCATTCATCATCGGCCCTCATCATGGAGCAATCATCCATTGAGTGTCCATTCAGACCACAGTAAAAACAATGAGAAGAGTTTCTTTTCTTGAACCGATTATCATCTTCTTTCATCACATAGCAATCATTCATTACATGTCCATATTTACCACAATAATGACATGAAAGATCTTTGTTGAAAAACCAATTATCATCATTTTCTTTCGTGAAACAATTTTCAAAAGCATGACCATGCAACCCATAATAAAAGCAATGAGAGTTAAATATTTTCCTAATGGGTTTCACATGATCTTTATAGCCAGCAACTACATTCATTCTTGACTTTAAGGCCTCATCATCATCAAGTTTCATCAGGAAGCAATCATACATTTCGTGGCCAAATTTTCCACAATAGTCACAAAGGACATTTCTTCTTTTTCTTGGTGCATGAACATGTTTAACCTTTAGGGGTTTTTTATGCACACATGAGCAATCAACAATGTCTTATTATTTTTCATTTTCTTTATCACTCAAAGATAATGATTCATTCAAACTTTTGATTTCCTTTTCCAATGTTGTGATGTGTATTTCAAGATCAGTAATTTCTTTTTCACATGAAGCTACCTTTTCATTCAAGAGAGAATTTACAGTTTTATAGCTAGCAATCTCTTGTTCCATGGCATGAAGATTTTCATAATCATCAACAACAACAAGTTTTCCCTTTTCAAGTGTATTGAGTTTGTCAACCAACAGCCGACCAATGGGGCAGGCAGCCCCTCGGCTCCATCTGCGGCAATCCCTCCTCAGCCAAGGGAAGAGCCTGATAACATCCCAAATCTTGTCGAGTTCTTGCAAGAAAAGGAAGTGACCCAGCAGGCCCCACAAGCTCAAGCGGCATCCGACCCAGTGGAGGAGGCACCTGTTGAGCCGACTCCCCAGGCCCAGACTGGGGGCAGGCGCAGTAGAGCCGAAGAAATGAAGTTGCTCGAAGTCTGAGCTGGCAACAGAATAGTCAAACACCTGAAGAAGATCCCAGCCAGGTTTACCGTCTGGGAAATCCTATCCTTGGATGAAGAAACATGGCAAGCTGTCATCGCCGCACTCCAGACACTAGCATATGTCAAAGCATGCCTTGCAGAAATGTCACCTGAAGTACATGTGGCCTTCACGGAAGAGGACATGCTTTTACCAACCTGCAGTCACAACAGGCCACTCTACATGAAGGGGAAGCTTAATGGGCATCCCATCAACAGAGTCTTGATCGACCCTGGGGAAGCCGTGAATATACTCCCCTACCGGGTGTACCAGAAGCATTATTTTGACGTGCACCTAATTGAGGTCAAGAATGTCAAGATTGCTGGTTTCAACTAGAAGTGTGAGGTCCCCATGGGGGTTGCAGAGTTCAACCTCTCCCTCGATGACTTTACAACCAAGGTCCTATTCCATGTGATCAACTCCAACACCTCTTACAAGGCGTTGCTCGGCCGACCTTGGCTGCATCAAAACAGGGTGGTACCATCCACTCTGCACCAATGCATCAAGTACCCCGGCAACGGGAAAGAGGAGAGAATCTTTGCTGACCTCCACCCTTTCGAAGTGTTTGAATGTCACTTGTCAGACGCCACTTTGTATTTGGAGAGGCCGAAGCAAGCACCCCAAGTCACTCAGGACAAAGGAAAGAGAAAGCAGAGCCTGACAATTGGTTCCCTCCACCACCGCCAGGCTATGTGTCTCCCCCTTAGGTGTCATTTGTTTCTAAAGTAGAAGGGGTGATCAAAGACACTCCCCTTCCCATTTACCCTACACCAGGGACACCATACCTCGAAGACTTGCTGGAGGATGTCAAGGTCCCGCCTGGGATCATCAAGCCCCTTGCAGAAGCTGACTGCCAAGTGGTCGAACCACTAAAGACCTTCGAGGTGCCTAACCCAGGGGGCCCGTCTACCATCTTCTATGTAGCTGAAAAGCACCCGGCCAGAGGGGATGATGATTGTAAACTCCCCGATGAGCTGCACGACCCACTCGTCCCGATCATGGGGTAGACTGACATAGTCGGCCGTGTAGTCAAAATGACCAGGAAACAAGGGATACCCTTCTGCCAGCTCTCCAGTCAGAAAGAAATGTTCAAGAAGATGTGGAACCCACCAAACCTGGACCGGAGGTTGTTGCAGATCACCCGGCACCCGGGTTTGGGTTTCTCAATAGAAGATTCCTTTGAAGCCGATGTGATATCAGTCTCGGCTCCGAACGGTAATAGCCCCGCAGGCAAAGCAGGCCTGCGGGAAGTCGAAGATCATCGGCACCCTACGCCTCCGACCGATGAAGATCAAGATGAAGAGGTGTTCCTGTGGAATCCACCTCCCTGCAGGAACAAGGGGAAGGTCCCGCCCTCCTCTAAGAGATCGACCCTGAATAGCCACAGCAGCAGGGTACCATTGTCCTCCCCTACCATTGATGCAAAGGGCGGGGAAGCGAGTAGCACTCCAAGGCCCGCTCAATGCGACTCTGCTCTATTTACCCTGTGCTACCAGCAACAGTGGGAAATTAAGATGTTGAAGCCTCGGTTGACCGAAGTGACTGCACTTGTGTCATACTTGATCGGGGGCATCTTTCGCCAGTAGAACATCGGCATGCACCAATCCCCGAATACCATTCTGAATGCCCCCATGCACTTGAAAAAGGAGGCAAGGGATGCAGTTGTTTCTCCAGTCGGACGATTGGCCAAGCGAAATCCTACACTACAAGAAAGGATGCAAAGGCCTTACTCTTTCCCAAAGAGCAAGACCCAAGGGATTTTTGATTGGGCCCGCCACCATGGCAAGGTCTCCCTCCCGAGGTCTAAAAGGCCGCAAGATGCTCGCAGAAATGGTGACCCTTTATTTTACCCTTATCACCAAGTACTGAGTCACCCTATCGAAGACTGCTACGCCTTCAAGGATATTGCTCAAGATCTGATTGAGAGAGATGAGCTCAGAATGGGAGATTATGTGGTGGCCCCGTCGCGCCCCCATATGGCAGGCGGCCAGGAAAGAAGTGTTTACATGGTGTCAGTTCAACACCAAATTTTTGAAGATGTAGCTGAGAATGAACTACCCCGGCCGCCGACAGTGGAACAGTCCCCAGTGTGGCAATCAATCACCTCGGCTCCTGCGGGAGCCGTCTATGATCACTACCAAGAAGATCCTGGAGAAGTCCTTTACTTCTCCACGCAGGAGAACCCCTCGGAGCCGCATACAACAGGCCTGGAAGAGGGAGAAACAAGTAAAGCCTCATTACCCAACGAGGCGGAAGATGCATATGGTGCCCTTGAAGCAGAAGATGGTGAAGACCAAGATTTCATCAACCTACTGCCAGCGCCGCCGAAAATTGAAGATTGCGGCCAGGCCACAGTAGATGAGCTCCTTGAAATTAACATAGGCACAGAAAGCGACCCCAGGCCGACCTTTCTATGTGCCCTTCTTCCTCTATAAGAGAGGGAACAATATGTCAAATTGCTGCACCAATTCTGGGACTGTTTTGCCACGGCCTAAGCCTCGGCGTGACTCAACATATTCTGGCTATTGATTCCAAGGTGGAGTCGGTGAAGCAGTCCCCCCGGCGTATGAGGCCGGAGCTGATAAAATAGTTTTGCAAAGAAGTCGACAAGCTCATAGATGTCGATTTTGTAGCTGAAAACCAATACACCACTTGGTTGGCCAACATTGTGCCAGTAAAGAAGAAAAATGGGAAGATCAAGATCTGCGTGGACTTCCGCAACTTGAATAAAGCTTGCCCAAAAGATGACTTTTCGGTGCCCGTCACCGAAGTGATGATTGATGCAACTACCGGCCATGAGGCCTTGTCCTTCATGGATGGATCGTCCGGCTATAATCAAATATGGATAGCTGAACATGACTGAATTCATGCGGCCTTCTGGTCACTTAAAGGGATATTCCACTACAAAAGAATGCCCTTCAGCCTCAAGAACGCTGGCGCCACTTACCAGCGGGCGATGACCAAGATATTTGACGAATTGCTATATAGCAAAGTCGAATGCTACATTGATGATCTGGTCGTTAAGACAAAGAAAAGGGGGGATCACCTGGATGACCTTAGAGTCATCTTCGAGAGACTCCGGCAGTACGAGCTGAAAATGAACCCAATGAAGTGTGCCTTCGGCGTCTCCAGTGGAAAGTTCCTCGGCTTCATTGTCCGATATAGGCGGATCGAGATCGACCCCTTTAAAATAAAAGCCATTCAGGAGCTACCTCCTCTGAAGAATTTGGGAGAGTTAATGATGGGGACATCACCTCCCATGCCCACGTTCACAGCTCGTCTCCTCGTCCCGGTTGCATCCGGCATGGTCTAGTTATTTAATTTTGAGTCCTATGTAATTTTTATTTGAGTCATTTGATGTATTTTTTCTTTTATTTGAGTCATGTACCTAGGTTAATGAGTCATCTATCTAGGTTAAGTGTCATTAGATTGTTTAGAATGGTTATTGGGCCCAATTCTTTGGTCTAGGCCCAGGGGCGCCCCTACCCCCTTGGTCTTTGGTCATTGTAGTAAGAGTCAGGGACGTTTGTAGAAATGTGGGTTGCCTATATATAGGACCCCATTTCCTCCATTTGAACTAATGAATCAATGAATGAAAATTGCCATTTGAGAGTTCAAATTTCCTATTGGAGAGATTCCATTAGTTGGGTGAGAAACCCTTGGGAGTGATTCCCACCTATCTCCCCTCTCTCTCTCTACCTCTCTCTCTCTAATAAGTCATTTTCTCTCTCCTCCACTTTCTCTCTCTAAAACCTACGCCCCTTTCTCTTTCCTCCCCTCCCAACCACCTTTCTCTCTCTTCCCCCCCTCCAATAACTCATCCCCAACTCCCCACCAACCCACCTTAACTCCACCCCAGCGCCAAGGGAGATTCCACCACTCCTCACTCCACCCTCCAACCACCCACTCCCCTTCCCCAAGCACCCTCTAATCTCCCAAGGGAGAATTCCCACTCCCCAAGCCCCCTTTTACCTTCCCCACACACCTCTTCCCATCCCCTAAGACCAAAATTTAATCCCACCCTTAAACCCATTTTCAAATACCCTTTCCCTCTCACCCACCTTCCCAAATTCGTAGCTCCTCCTCCCACCACCTGTTAGACCCCCTTCCAGACCCCATTCTTCCCTTCCCCCACCTTGAAACACCCCCTCCTAGACCTCCTCACAGCCCGGGCTTTCCCCACACTCATCCACCCCCATTTCCCCTCCCATATACCCCAATCCCCCCCCCGTCATCTTCAACCTACAGTTCCCAGTTGCAGATCTACAGAAGAGTAGCAGCTTGCAGAGGCCACCACGGTTTTCTCCGGACGTTTCTGAAGGATCAGGAGCCATCTTTGGAAGCGTCTCCCAGTCCTCTTCGCAACGGCGGTGGTCCCATCCCGTTCTGAGTTTGTGATCGCCCAGGGGAGTAATTCTTCCACGACTGCGCAAAGCCTCCCTGGCAGGAGACCCGATCTGGAGTAGAAGCCCAACTGCGACGGTCCTGCTTGGAATTTGATCAAGAGTTCTTCTTCAAAAAGCTTCTACTATGAGTCTTCTTTCTTATCCAAAAAGAAGGGCTCAGTTTGGCATCCGGAACCAGGAGTTATCAATTTTCTTCCCCGGGTGCGCGGTTCTGCTTCCCCATAGTCTACACCGACCTCTCATCAGAGTTCAGAGCCCACTGGTCTTCTCCGACAACATTTGGCCTCTCTGCCAGTTTTTCTTCTAAGAGGACCCATCAACGGTTCCAACGGCTTTGGCGGCACCTGATTCTGAGTTCAGGAGCGGTCGTGGCATCCTCTTATTCCTGCTGTTGGAAACCTGAAGCTGTCAGAACCGAGGGTCTGCCACCCTGTTCAAGCCCCTACCCCGACCAGCAGCGTTTCCCAAAGAAATCAAAAAAATTCAAACATCATCCCGATCCAGCTACGAAGAATCTCCAAGTGGTTTTGTCATCGGAAAAATTCTGGAGTGGCCACAGCATCGTGATAACCATCAGTCAGTCCTGAAGCACAGACAGCAGACAGAACCAACGCCGGCTTCCTTGTTGATCGCTAGTTCGGTGTCACCCCTCCCCGCTTGGCCGGCTGAATGCCCCTCCCTGTGTGGAGGTAGTTTTGGATGTAATATCAGTTGACCCCCACCCCTAGATCCCCCCCCCTTACATGGGGTGTAGTGTTGTAACAATTTGAGCAAGTCAAGCTACCCCGGCGCGGCGTGTGGGGAACCCACGCTTCCCCGCTCGCCCACGTCTCTGAGCGGGACCAGTTTCTTCAAACCGGTCGAGTAAGTGCTCCATTCCTAGCTCCATTTAGTGCTTGTTCTTTCTAATATTAGTTCATAAACTCTACTGGCCGTGAGAGTGAGAGCCCGATCCTTGAGCTCCTTGCTTCAAGAGATCATCGTGGGGTGAGGAGTGTAACCCGTGCCTTGGCACCTCGTCGGCTCCCTTGAATTGGGCTGCCATTACCCTTGGGAATTAACCTAGGCCTTGCTGGCCCTCTAACAGCAAGGGCCCAGCCCTCACAACCTCTCCTTGGCATTTCCAAGCTACCCCGGGTCTTGGGTGAGCATCGGGTGAGCGGTCGCCATTATCGGTCTGTTTGAATTGCAAATTGTGCTTGTTCATTTTGGTCCAAGGGTGTGTCACATCAGTTAAGGTCCTTGCAAGGCCGGCTAGCCTACATCCGAAGATTTATCTCCTATTTGTCAGGGTGCTGTCAACCATTCCACAAATTAATGATGAAGAATGCACCTTTCAACTGGAACCAGGAATGTCAGAAGGCCTTCGATCGGCTGAAGGATTACTTAAAGACCCCGCCTGAGCTGGGGGCACCTGTCAAGCGGAGGCCACTTATTCTATATATAGCTGCCACCGAATGTTCGCTGGGGGCAATGCTCACCCAGAACAATGATGAGGGGAAGGAGTAAGCTCTCTATTACCTCAGCTGAAGACTAGTGGGGGCAGAAGCAAAATACACCCCGATTGAGAAGGTTTGCCTCATCTTGGTCTTCGCAGTCAAGAAGCTGAGGCATTACATGCTCTCGCATGAAGTGAGCCTGATCTCTAAGGCTGACCCAGTCAAGCACATTCTCTCCCAGTCAGTCCTGAAGGGACGTCTCAGCAAGTGGGCCGTACTGTTAATGGAATTTGACATCATCTACGTGCCTCAGAAGGCCGTTAAGGGTCAAGCCATGGCCGATTTCTTTGCAGCACACCCTGTGCCTGAAGATTCCCCACTGGCCACGGAGCTGCCTGAAGATGAAACACTAGAGGTGGACCAAGCCCAACAGATCACCTGGCAGTTGCACTTTGATGGAGCTTCGAGAACATAAACAACCCCGTCTGGCACACAAAAGTATAGGTCAGGGTCGGCATCATCCTTAAATCCCCTGAGGGAGAAGTATTGCACACATCCTGCTCCATTAACAAGCCCTACATAAATAATGAGGCAGAGTATGAAGCTCTGATCATTGGTCTCCAAGTCACTTTGCAAATGGAGATTAAAATATTACATGTGTTTGGCGATTCATTGTTGGTCGTCAAGCAGGTCCAGGGACAGTTTGACGTTCGAAAACCCGAATTACTCCCTTACCATGCTAAGGTGAAACGGCTCATGCATCGGTTCTACCTCATTGAGATAGGCCACGTTGCCAGAGGAGAGAATGCACAAGCCGATGCACTGGCAAAATTGGTGAGTTCATTGGCAGTCCCGCCAGATGGATCCCTCAGCATCCGGGTGGTGAATCAGCACCAAGTGCCTAGCATGATAGAAGGGCCAGAAGAAGAAGAACTTGAGGCCGCCACAGCGGAAGCCGTCAGCCTACTCGACTGGAGGGACCCCCTTTTGCAGTGGTTTAAATATCAGCTGATGCCCAGGCAAAGGGAAGAGAAGATCAAGTTAATCAGAACAAAGGACTCTTACGAGGTCCGGGACGGGATCCTATTCCGAATTATAGCAGATGCCAAACAGAAGGTGCTCCTCCGATGTTTATCCATTGAAGAAGCTTGGAAAGTCATGAAAGAGGTTCACGCCGGAACAGCTGGTGCACATCCAGCAGGATCAAAAATGAAGATTGAAATAAAGAAGCTCGGCTACTATTGGCCGACAATGTTCGACGACTGCTGCAAGTATGCCAAGTCTTGTCAGAAATGCCAGGAGAACGCGACGGTGCTTAGAAGGCCGCCCGTGTCGCTGCATCCAACACTGCCGAGTTGGCCTTTTGCCCAATGGGGAACAGACGTCGTGGGTCCACTGCCCGCATCATCCGCTGGGTGCAAGTACATCTTGGCCGCAACTGATTACTTCTCCCGTTGGGCAGAAGATGTTGCCTTGAAAGAAGTGACCAGGGAAATCGTAGCCAGGTTTGTTCGCCGCAACATCATATTCCGGTTTGGCACTCCGAACCGAATTATCTCAGATAATGGAAGCCACTTCCGTAACCAGAAAGTCTACCGGCTGGCAGAGAAATACAAGATCGATTGGAGGACATCAACTCCCTACAACCCACAGGCCAATGGCTTGGCTGAAGCTTTCAATAAAACTCTTTGTACTCTCCTGTCCAAGATTGTTAGTTCTAACAAGGGAGGCGGGGAAGAGAAAATGTACGAGGCCCTGTGGGCGTATCGAACTGTATACAAAACTCCAACGGGTTGTTCACCCTTCTCCTTGGTATATGGCTCAGAAGCCATTGTCCCCATTGACCTGGAAATACCCTCCCTTCGGGTCGCAATCCAGCACAGGTTGGTCCGGGAAGAGCAAACAAATGTCGAGCGAAGGCTCGAAGAGCTCTCCAAGTTGGAGGGAAAAAGGCTCCAAGCCTAGCAGAATATCCAGGTCTATCAGGCCCTAATATCACGTGCATTTGACAAGCTCAACAAGGAGCGTGAATTCAAAAAGGGTGACCACATCATGGTCAAGAGAAGAGAAGTCATGGCTTCCAATCCCAAGGGCAACCTGAATGAGAATTGGCTTGGACCGTATGTAGTCCAGAAGGTCTACGAGGGTGGAGCATATGTAATCATCAACTATCGGGGGGAGGTTCAGTTTCTGCCCCTTAATGGTAGGCATTTAAGGTTGTACCATGCTCCGATTCCCCCATTCAATGAATGATGCATTTCTCCGCCCCGCCCCGAACGAATTTGCATTGGTATTATCTAGATGGTTTGGGCACTATCTATCTTGCATTTCAAAAAAAAGAGAGAACAAAAAAAGGAAAAGAACAAAAAAGGAGAGAAGAACAAAAAAAAGATAAAAAAGGGGAAGAGGAAAAGGAGGGGAGGAATCAGTCTCCCTTTATTAACACTCACTCTTATCTTCGAGTATTCCAATAAACGAATCAGCCATGTCAGCCCTCGACACCTTGTGGGCACTGACGAAGGACACCCCACCCGAACCTTTCGTTCGGGATTGGGGAATCAACTTTTCCCCTTGCTTTGGCACCAACCTCGTGTCAATGAACAAACCACGTCGGTCTCGAACTCCCTGTCGACATCGATAAACAAACCTGTGGTCCGGACCTTCATCTGGTTCCATGAACAAAAAGACCCTTGCTTTGGCCCCAACCCCGTGTCAATGAACAAATCACGTCGGTCTCCGACTCCCTGTCGACATCGATGAACAAACCTGTGGTCCAGACCTTTCGTCTGGTTCCATGAACAAAAAGACCCTTGCTTTGGCACCAACCCCGTGTCAATGAACAAACCACGTCAGTCTCCGACTCCCTGTCGGCATCGGTAAATAAACATGTGGTCCGGACCTTTCGCCCGATTCCACGAACAAAAAGACCCTTGCTTTGGCACCAACCCCATGTCAATGAAAAAACCACGTCGGTCTCCGACTCCCTATCGGCATCGATAAACAAACCTGTGGTCCGGACCTTTCGTCTGGTTCCATGAACAAAAAGACCCTTGCTTGGAACCAACCCCGTGTCAATGAACAAACCACGTTGGTCTCCGACTCCCTGTCGACATCGATGAACAAACCTGTGGTCCGGACCTTTCATCTGGTTCCATGAACAAAAAGACCCTTGCTTTGGCACCAACCCCGTGTCAATGAACAAACCACGTCAGTCTCCGACTCCCTATCGGCATTGATAAACAAACCTATGGTCCGGACCTTTCGTCTGGTTCTATGAACAAAAAGACCCTTGCTTTGGCACCAACCCCGTGTCAATGAACAAACCACATCGGTCTCCGACTCCCTGTCGGCATCGATGAACAAACCTGTGGTCCGGACCTTTTATCCGATTCCAAGAATAAAAAGACCCTTACTTTGGCACCAACCCCATGTCAATAAACAAACCATGTCGGTCTCCGACTCCCTGTCGGCATCGATGAACAAACCTGTGGCCCGGACCTTTCATCTGGTTCCATGAACAAAAGACGCTTGCTTTGGCACTAACCCCGTGTCAATGAATAAACCACCTCAATATTACAATCCCCCGTCCCATCGACGAACAAACCTGTGGCCCGGGCCTTTCGATCAGGTCGATGAACAAGAAAGAACTCCTTTGCTTGGCTCGGACCTTCCGTCCAAGTCCATGAACAAAAAAGAACCTCCTTGCTTGGCCCGGGCCTTCCATCCAGGTCGATGAACAAGAAAGAACTCTTTTTCTTGGCTCGGACCTTTCGTCGAAGTCCATGAACACGAAGAAACCCCTCCTTGCTTGGCTCAGACCTCCCGTCCCGGTCCATGAACAAAAATGCATCCCCTTTGCTTGGCTCGGACCTTCCCTCCGAGTCGATGAATGAACAACTTTCCTAAACCCAGCACGAGTCACCGACTCCCCCTTAGGATTGGCCTCATCTAAGTAGTTTTGGGCCTTTTGCCTGGGACGACGCATAAGCCCTCCCTTCTTACTTCGGCATTCACCCCATGCCGATGACTAAACCTCCACTCAGACATGTCGGTCTACGTGCATACGCGGTGAAGCGATCCCCTTAACCCTTCGCTGAAGGAGTGAGCGCTTACTCGTGAATTCGCACCGGACTAACATCCCATTAGCTCGGAAGAACAGATATCCTATCGAAGAACTCTACACTTGCGGGCCACGCGCACTCGTCCCTCACTTGCGCTGCCCACGAGTGGGGGGCATTTGTGGACGTCGAAAAATGTCGATGAGGATCATGCGGCGTGCACGTCTCGACACTCGAGAGCGAGCCGAAGATAGAAATGTCGAATAAACCTCATGCCTCGCCCGATCAGGATGAGAACTCGCTTGGTGGTCTGCTACCCGTTAAGGAAGCCCCCCAGGCGGGAGATACGGCAACAACTCTCCGATCGGCCATGCTGAGAGCTTAATCAGAGAAAAGTCAAGAACTCTGGCACAGTCTCGGCATGCACCGAAAGTCACGTAAAGTCTGGGACCGAGCCCCAGAGGCTGCAAACAGAATATTATGCAGGCCATACATTGCAACTAGAACATTCTGAGAATGACAACATTCGAATAAATGGCTGTGACTTCGAAAAGAATCCATTTGATGCTTAAAACGGCGCGAAAGGGCCTTAAATCGGCGCGCTCTAAACCGGCGCACCCCTTCAACATCCCAATCCGGCGCCCCTAAAACCGACGCGCCCCATTTCCCATTTGCCCTTGCTATTGCCTTAATACGGCGCGCTACCTTTGCTTGGCATACCCGCCGCGCCCCTTGCAAAGCTCTAATCCGGCGCGCACAACCCCGCGCCGTTTTACCTCCGAGGCGTCCTATCCTACATATGATCCCCTATTTTCGAGTGTAAACAGAAGGAACTTACATGAAGTGGGTGAGTAGCCTGCTCCTGACCGACGTGCAACTGCCTGAGCCCCTCCAGCTCCCAGGAATGGAGGGCTTCGAGCTCCGCACCGAACGTCGCTTCTCCGTCGGTCACCATCGGCCAATCCCGTGGAGGCAACTCCCCTACTCTATTGCCTCCCCTACCCGCAGGCCACTCAAGATCTTTGAGTAGGAGAAGGTGAAGAAGAAAAGAAGGGAGAACTACTCCCATCCTTACTCTTATAAAAGGGAGGCACACTTCACCAGAGGAGAGAGGCTAGTTCGTTCGGCTGAGGGCTGGTGATGGGGACATCACCACCATGCCCACGTTCACAGCTCGTCTCCACGCCTCGGTTGCATCCGGCATGATCTAGTCATTTAATTCTGAGTCCTATGTAATTTTTATTTGAGTCATTTGATGTAATTTGCATTTTATTTGAGTCATGTTCCTAGGTCTAGAGTTTATTTTCCTATGTTTGAGTGTCATTAGAATGTGTAATGTGCTAATTGGGCCCATTTCTTCGGGCTTGGCCCAATGAGCTCCCCTACCCCTTCGGTTATTTGTCAATGAGTCCTTTGTCAGGGTCTTTTGTAGAAATGTGGGTTTCCTATATATAGGACCCCATTTCCCCCCATCTGAACTTAATGAATGAATGAATGAATGAATGAATGAGTTAAAATTGCCATTTGAGTTCAAATTGGAGTGATTCCTCTAGTTTTTTGGGTGAGAGACCCTAGGGGAGAGATTCCCCACCTATTCCCCTCTTAATCTCTCTATTTCACCCCTCTTTCTCTCTCCTCTAACCCCAATTTCGAATTTTCTTCTCTCTCCTCCCCTCCCCAACCACCTCCACTAGCTACCCACCTCATTCAATACCCCTCCACTTCCCCAAGTTGCCATTACTCCACTCCCATTGTCCCAAGGAGGCATCTCCCACTTTCCAACACAATCCCACCCCTTCCCACACAATCTCCCCTAGTTCCCACACAATCCCCCACTCCCAAGACCATTTCAAATTTGAATCCACCATTCCCTCCATGATTTGGCCGCCCCCCCCCCTCTCCCTTCTAGCTAGGGTCGCCCCTCCCATCTCCCTCCATTCACCTCCATTGCCTCCACCTTCCCCTACCTCTAGCTGAGGACCTGCCCCCACTGCCCCCTCCCATCCCCTTCCTATCTCCAGTAGCATTCCCCATCCCTCCATACACACTACTTCTTCCACCCCATCACCCCTTTCATACATACACCTCCCCCATCTCCTTCTTTAGAAGCCAACACAAGAGCTGCAGGTTGCTGTCCACAGGTTGCAGACGAACCAGTCTCTTGCAGCGGCCACCACGACGCCATCCGGATGAGTTTGAAGACACAAGAGCCATCGCTGGAAGCTTCTCCGGGTCTTCTTTGCAACAGAAGTGATCTCACCCCCATCCGAGTTTGGTGCGGCCCGGGAGGTCCAATCTACCCCGACTGCGCAGATCTGCCCCAACAGAAGACCTGATCTGGAATAGAAGCTCTGTCCCGACAAACCACGGAAGAATCAGCTCTCAAGTTCTTCTTCAGAGTCCTACCTCGGCCTGTCTACTTTCAGAATCAAAAAGCAGAAGTCCATTCAGCATCTGGGAGCAGAAGTTACAAATTTTCTTCCACGATTGCGCGGCTCTGCTTCCCACTGTCTGCATCGACTCCTCTTCACTCTTCTGGTTCCACAGGTCGACTCCGACATCGGTAAGCATCCCCGTCAGTTTTGCTGCGAAGAAGATTCATCCACGGTTTCAACGATTCTGACGGTGCCTGATTCCGATGACGGGAGCGGCCGGGGTACCCTCTCCATCCTGCTGTTAGAAGCCAGTTCCTGTTAGTCCGAGAAACAGAGGCCCTATTCAAGCTCCTGCCCCGACCAGAAACGGTTCCAGAAGAAATTGAGGAAATTCTGAGGCATCCCCCTCGCTGTTACGAAGCTTTCGCCACCAGTCTTGCTATCAAAAAAATTCGTGAGTGGGATCTACAGCAGCAACACTGACCCCCTGTCCCTGTTCGTAGACAACCGGCAAATTCGGCATCCACACTTAGTCGTCGTTCTTTGCATTAATTTCCCCACCCCGCTTGGCCGGCTGAAGGCCCCTCCCTGTGTGGAGGTAGTATTGATGTAATCCCATTAACCCCCACCCCAAGATCCCCCTCCTGCGAGAGGTGTAGTGGTGTAACTTGTTTGGGCAGGTCAAGCGACACCGCCGCGGCGTGTGGGGATCCACTCGCCTCCCCGCTCGCCCTCGTCTCCGACCGGGACCGGTTTCTTCAAACCGGTCGAGTAAGTGCTCAAACCTTCTCTCCAATTAGTGTTTTTCATTCAATATTAGTTCTTAATTCCGCTGGTTATGCGAGTGAGAGCCCGATCCTCAAGCCCCACAAACTTGAGTGATCACCGTGGGAAATTGCAACCGGTGCCTTTGGCACTTCGTCGGTCACATTGAATTGGGCTTCCAAATCCATTGGGAATTAAATCTTGGCCTTGCTGGCCCTCTACCAGCAAGGGTCCAACCCCTCAACCTCACCTTGGCATTACCAAGTCACCCCGGGCTTGGGTGAGCGACGAGAGAGCGGCGGCCCAATTCGGCCCATTTGAATGCGATTGTGCTTGCTTGCATTAGGTCCGAGGTCGTGTCACATCAAGTGGTATCAGAGCAAGTTCACAACTTGTCTCTCCATAAGTTGGTCCTAGGGCATGTTTATGTATTTAGAGTGCTCGGTTGCATCTCTCATGTCCATTAGAATGGCCACTTCATACCCGTCATATCCATCCCCATCAACTTTCCCAAGAAGCCCAAATCCTCATGGAAGCTCCATTGCCAACAAAGTGGGTAGCAACACCTCTATCATAGAAGCCCTACCTAATGTCCTTAATCAGCTTGAAGATATCATGTCTCGACTCGACCGACTTGAAGGAAATAGCCGTACACCAAGAGTGAATGAGAGTGACCTTTGGGGAGATCTAGAAACCATATTTTTAGAACACTTGAAAATCAAAACCCCCGCCTTTGATGGATCCAACAGCCCAAGCCTTTACCTAGATTGGAAGATTTCCCTAGACCAATTCTTTAAAAGTTGCCCCTTGAACGAAGAAAGGAGAATGAGGCTAGCCAAGGCACACCTCTCCAAACAAGCTAAAACTCATTGGTTAGTTGTGGAAGGTTTAAGAAGGATCCGCAGGGAGGCCCCCATTAGCACTTGGGATGAGATGAAGGTCGAGCTTAGGAAAACCTACACTCTCCAACCCTCTCCCTCCTACTCAAATCACAAAAGCCCAAGGAGCACTTCAACTCCTTCATCCCCACCCGGTCAATCCAAGACCCCAATCACCCATTCCCTATCACTTCCCATCTCTCCCACCCCAACCACTACATTTACACCCCACCTCCAAGTCCACACCACAACCATAGGTCCCCATACCCAATTGGGCCCCATGGCCAACTCTCCACCTAGGCCCATGGTAACCCTCACCACTACCTCTCCATCACCCCCAAAAGGGGACACTCCTCCCAAAACCAATCAACCCAAACCCCTTCAACCCACCCATCTTCCTCTCCCTACCCCAATCCAACTCCCACCAAAGCCTCCACTACTACCCTTACCTATCCTAACCCAAGTTTCCCACTACCTACCACCCCGGCTACACCATGCCCCAATCATCACCACACCCTCAAAAGCCCCTCTCACCTCCTTGGAAGAAGAACCCATACCCGATCTAATAGTGGTGAACACCCCAAACCCACTCCCTACCTTGGAGGAAACCGATGACCAAGAAGAAGAAGAAGCATCACATGGTGACCTTCACGTTACACCACCCTCTCTAGTTAGGGCCAAACTCATCTTAGAGGAACCCCTTATTAGTTGGCTAAAGAAGAGCCCAATAAGAGAGATCACGGCCCACGATTGCCTTCCCATAAAGGAAAACCTTCCCATAGTGCACATCTCCTCCTATCACACCATAATCCAAACATCCAACCAAGTGGAAACCTTAGAGGACCTTCTCAAGGGCTTAGCTTGGCAATTAGAGATGACTAGCATGTTGACCCCTATGGTAGAACAACCTAGGAGCCTTAGCCTCCTACACCTATGCATAGGGTCTATCACCTCGGTTTGCACCATTGGTTGCTACACTAGCGACCTCCTTCTATTCCTACCTACACCCGATGAGCCTAACCTTCTCCTCGATTTAGAGCTTCGTATCTCGGGTAGAAAGTCAAGCCCTCCACTCATGGCTGACCCACTTGCCAAGAACATTGGCCCAAATATCATGGAGAAGGATGACTTAGCACCTTTTGAGGATCTTGAGGACATGGAGTTCCTCCCCCTAGGTAACCCATTTTATGATCAATATGATCCATTCCAATGGGAGTCAAGAGACTCGTGTGACCCAAACACTTTATCCACCACCCACCTTTCCCTACACCAACTCACCATGTTTGACCCAATCCACTCCATCTTAGACCCGGGTTACACCTTGGAAACCATGATCTCAGGCCACATATCCCTAGGTAATAAGGTTGTGCCCCACCCCATGATGACCACCTTCTTAGATCCATTCGATCCGTTCCAATGGGAATTCAAAGCTTGTCCCACACCTATACACATGGAAGTCACTTTTGGGAAAAGTATGCATGTGTCTAGGCTTTCCACACCCCTTGGCATGAACACTATGTTGGGTCCATTCATTCATATCACCCACATGTCAAGTAGAAAGCATGAGTGGTCCAAATTTGGATGTAGTGGTCCACCTTCATTCATCATGGGTCTTAAGCATATCAAAGGCATCTACGGATGTCCGGGTCCCCTGACATGCATCACCACTTTGCATGATAGATTCACATATGGTTGCCCCGGCCCACCAAGGCTCATCAAGGTCCATATGGCATCATGGCATGAATGGTCTATATATGGTTGTCCAGGTCCACCCATAACCACTAGAAGGTCAGCACTCACAAAATTGCATGATAACCTTTGCAAGCACATTAGCAAGAAGAATGAGGCTTATAAAAGGCTGGCCGACTCTCATCGGCGTCACCAAGAATTCCATGTGGGTGACTTTGTGATGGTAAGGACGAAGAGGCTCTGCCCGGGAGCCGACTCTAAACTGAGGCCACGTGGGGCTGGTCCCTTCCAGGTCTTGAGGCGCATAGTTGTAAATGCCTACGAGTTAGATCTCCCTAAGGAGTATGGAATAAGTCCCACTTTCAATGTTGCCGACCTAGTGCCATATAAGGGACCCACGGTGGTACCTAGTAAGGAGATTGAGCCTACTTCGTCCCTTGAGAGAGCACCCACCCATGTTAATAAACCACCAACCAAGAGAGCCCAGCGTGAACAAATTGAACAAATATTGAATGAACAAGTCACTACCACTCGGAGCAAGGTATATGAGCGCTATCTCGGCCGGTGGATGGAACGGTCTCGTTCGAAAGACTTGAGGACAGTACCACTTCTACACCCTCCAAGGAGGGAAGGACACTTACTCGATAGAGTCGAGTTCTCCGCACCCCGGGAGTATGATGGGGACATCACCACCATGCCCACGTTCACAGCTCGTCTCCACGCCACGGTTGCATCCGGCATGATCTAGTCATTTAATTCTGAGTCCTATGTAATTTTTATTTGAGTCATTTGATGTAATTTGCATTTTATTTGAGTCATGTTCCTAGGTCTAGCATTTATTTTCCTATGTTTGAGTGTCATTAGAATGTGTAATGTGCTAATTGGGCCCATTTCTTCGGGCTTGGCCCAATGAGCTCCCCTACCCCTTCGGTTATTTGTCAATGAGTCCTTTGTCAGGGTCTTTTGTAGAAATGTGGGTTTCCTATATATAGGACCCCATTTCCCCCATCTGAACTTAATGAATGAATGAATGAGTTAAAATTGCCATTTGAGTTCAAATTGGAGTGATTCCTCTAGTTTTTTGGGTGAGAGACCCTAGGGGAGAGATTCCCCACCTATTCCCCTCTTAATCTCTCTATTTCACCCCTCTTTCTCTCTCCTCCAACCCCAATTTCGAATTTTCTTCTCTCTCCTCCCCTCCCCAACCACCTCCACTAGCTACCCACCTCATTCAATACCCCTCCACTTCCCCAAGTTGCCATTACTCCACTCCCATTGTCCCAAGGAGGCATCTCCCACTTTCCAACACAATCCCACCCCTTCCCACACAATCTCCCCTAGTTCCCACACAATCCCCCACTCCCAAGACCATTTCAAATTTGAATCCACCATTCCCTCCATGATTTGGCCGCCCCCCCCCCCTCTCCCTTCTAGCTAGGGTCGCCCCTCCCATCTCCCTCCATTCACCTCCATTGCCTCCACCTTCCCCTACCTCTAGCTGAGGACCTACCCCCACTGCCCCCTCCCATCCCCTTCCTATCTCCAGTAGCATTCCCTATCCCTCCATACACACTACTTCTTCCACCCCATCACCCCTTTCATACATACACCTCCCCCATCTCCTTCTTTAGAAGCCAACACAAGAGCTGCAGGTTGCTGTCCACAGGTTGCAGACGAACCAGTCTCTTGCAGCAGCCACCACGATGCCATCCGGATGAGTTTGAAGACACAAGAACCATCGCTGGAAGCTTCTCCGGGTCTTCTTTGCAACAGAAGTGATCTCACCCCCATCCGAGTTTGGTGCGGCCCGGGAGGTCCAATCTACCCCGACTGCGCAGATCTGCCCCAATAGAAGACCTAATCTGGAATAGAAGCTCTGTCCCGACAAACCACGGAAGAATCAGCTCTCAAGTTCTTCTTCAGAGTCCTACCTCGGCCTGTCTACTTTCAGAATAAAAAAGCAGAAGTCCATTCAGCATCTGGGAGCAGAAGTTACAAATTTTCTTCCACGATTGCGCGGCTCTGCTTCCCACTGTCTGCATCGACCCCTCTTCACTCTTCTGGTTCCACAGGTCGACTCCGACATCGGTTAGCATCCCCGTCAGTTTTGCTGCGAAGAAGATTCATCCACGGTTTCAACGACTCTGACGGTGCCTGATTCCGATGACGGGAGCGGCCGGGGTACCCTCTCCATCCTGCTGTTAGAAGCTAGTTCCTGTTAGTCCGAGAAACAGAGGCCATGTTCAAGCTCCTGCCCCGACCAGAAACGGTTCCAGAAGAAATTCACGAAATTCTGAGGCATCCCCCTCCCTGTTAAGAAGCTTTCGCCACCAGTCTTGCTATCAGAAAAATTCGTGAGTGGGATCTACAGCAGCAACACTGACCCCCTGTCCCTATTCGTAGACAACCGGCAGATTCGGCATCCACACTTAGTCGTCGTTCTTTGCATTAATTTCCCCACCCCGCTTGGCCGGCTGAAGGCCCCTCCCTACGTGGAGGTAGTATTGATGTAATCCCATTAACCCCCACCCCAAGATCCCCCTCCTGCGAGAGGTGTAGTGGTGTAACTTGTTTGGGCAGGTCAAGCGACACCGCCGCGGCATGTGGGGATCCACTCGCCTCCCCGCTCGCCCTCGTCTCCGACCGGGACCGGTTTCTTCAAACCGGTCGAGTAAGTGCTCAAACCTTCTCTCCAATTAGTGTTTTCATTCAATATTAGTTCTTAATTCCGTTGGTTATGCGAGTGAGAGCCCGATCCTCAAGCCCCACAAACTTGAGTGATCACCGTGGGAAATTGCAACCGGTGCCTTTGGCACTTCGTCGGTCACATTGAATTGGGCTTCCAAATCCATTGGGAATTAAATCTTGGCCTTGCTGGCCCTCTACCAGCAAGGGTCCAACCCCTCAACCTCACCTTGGCATTACCAAGTCACCCCGGGCTTGGGTGAGCGACGAGAGAGCGGCGGCCCAATTCGGCCCATTTGAATGTGATTGTGCTTGCTTGCATTAGGTCCGAGGTCGTGTCACATCAGCTGGCTGATAGAAGAGAGGAAGCAGTCCCCGTCCCCCCTGCCCCGGTGAGGTGAAGAAAAGAGTGAGTGTGAGGGAAGAGGGGCGAGCTTGGGAAAGGGGTTCGGGCTCCACCCTCCTCCTACCATTGTATTCTTCGTCTCTTTCGTTCCTACTTTCTTTGGTTATGGAGATGATTCCCCCCTTCTGTATTGCGCTTCTTCCCTTTCCTCGTGGATGAATAAAAGAGTGACTTTGGCAAATATACATAGCGTTCTACTGCTTTGGCTTGCCCATCTCACTGAGTCTCTTTTTCTCCCGTTCTTCTAGTCATCCAGGTGCCTCGGAGGTTTGCCTCTCTGTGGCATTTCCTTTGAGGAAACCCGTCTGGAGGATGAAGAGTTATAGCCGTTCATGGCGAACACCCGCCCCGTTGGGATATACGTGAAGCTATCACCCGTGAGCCATGGTCGCTCTTGTAGGCTAGCCCTCGAGCGTTCCATACTCACATTTGGGTTGTCGGACCACCGTGAGGCCACTCCGAATTTTGAGGGTCACCCCGGAGCAATCTGTTTGGTGGCCTTCTATTATCTCTGGCAAGTCCCGGTCCGGGGGAGATGCTGCCCAATTTTCGCCAGGAATTAAAGAACACTCATGAACAAATGAAGAGGCCACCCGCCGATGCCAAGAACGACACATGTTTGAAGCCTCTGTAAAGCAAGCCGAACACACAGTAACTCTATGAATCAAACTCCCCTGAACGAGACACCTAATATCCACGCCAATCCATCTTAATAAACCATTTAAAACTCTTAAACCTCCTCATCACCAACTTAATTTATTAACTGAATGAGCAAACCAACACCAAACCGGGCTTCGGGTGAAAGAAAAGAAAGAAGACACAGTAAAAAGCATTGAAACAACCCCACATAGCTATTCCAACGTGAGTTAAAACAGCGCGGCCACTGTTCCACTGCGCCGCTTCAACCCTCCTCACAAAAGCCCCCCATCTCCTTCTTTGAATACTAAAACGGCGCGCCCTCCCTTGTTCACACCATATCCGACGCGCCTCCTTGCCCTCCCTAATTCGGCGCCCTCTTTAGATCCTGAAATGGCGCGCCCATTTCTATTCCGAACCACATACACGGCGCGCCCCTTCTCCCCTTTCATGGCCTTAATACGGCGCGCTCTTGTTGCATCACTGTAGCTGCTAAAACGGCCCGCTCCTACTCCCCCTACACCCCAATTCTGGCGTGCTCCTTGCACCTGTTATCCCGACGCGTCCTTTCATTCTCTACCCATTAGCCGGCGCGCCTCCTTAATACAAAAAAGGGGGGTAAATAGCAAGCAAAAAAAGTGAAAGATTCAAAACAAAAATAAAAATGAAAAAAAGAAGCGCCATCACCCCTACTATAATCAAAATTTTGTTCCGGGGGCTCCACCCCCGGAGACCCTGCAAGGGGCGCAGCCCCCTTGACCTCCGCGACCAGACCGCGCAAGTCGATCCGCGTGCGAGGGCGCACGTTGGCGAGTTCGAGCTTTACACTTAACAATTCGCTTCCCCGGACCGTGTGTAAAGAGAAAAAGTGACGACGCCCCATGGCACCGGACATGGATCTCGGGAACCCCGTTATGGCCATGATCCGAAACCATATCGGGCCAATAGTTCGTCAAACTTGACCCGTCCCAACCGGGATCTAATCCAGCATTCTCATTAAACTTGCCTTGTTCGCGGCAGACATCTGCATGGGTTTGTTACCATCTTTTATGCTACAAGCACGGACCTTCGTCCGAACATGAAGTGGCCCATGAGTGGCCGACATAGTCTGAACGTTCACGTCCCGATACGGGTTTCTAGCATTGTTCGTCTTCCACTATCCTCCTGCATTATTAGTATTCTCTTTAGGCCATAGGGCCCTTATTCCTGGCAATCAATTAAGGGTGTTTCCCCGTATGGGGGATGTAAATAACGCCGTGACCTTTATGGCACGGCGGGTTTTGGTCCCAACCCGAACTACACAATTATCTGATTAGTCAGATCGAGTGCACCATGGGCTTCCATGAGGCCCGAATAAATCGTCACCTTTGTGACTGGCACGCCCTCACACTAAATAAATGAATTAACTCGATCAACAAACGAACCAATTCTTTTCGAATTTTAGTGCGTCCACATGTGGTCCTCTTTTGGGAAGGGAACGGGGAGGTGAAGGGTTGAGTTGGATTCTCTTCCCTTCATGGGTAAAAATGCAAGTGTTTGTCCACCCAAGGAAGGTGGCATCTACGTCGTATATCCAGGGCCTTCCTAGAAGTATGCTCCCTACTTCCATGGGCAGAACGTCACACCAAACTTGGCCATGGTAGGATTGGAATGGAATGGGAACAAGGTAATGAGTGCTAACGGGTATGGATGTGGTAGCAATCCAAGCTATCCGGTATGGATTAGGGTGTGGGGAGATGGTAAGGCCTAGAAGCTTGACAGTGTCAGGTGACACCACATTCACACTACTCCCATTGTCTAAGATGACCTTCCGGACATGATCTCCTATCTGGATGAAGGTGTGGAAGATAGTGGTTCTTCACCAATCTTGTTCTTGGGGTTGGGTGAGGGTGCACCTAACCACACCGAGGCGAGGGTCGGAAGGTGGGAGGGGTTGTTCTTGGTTGTACTCAAGATACTAGGCCTCATACTCCTCCTCCCAATCGGGAGAGGCCTCATGCACCTCGAGTTCTTTCTCAATCTCAGCTTAGGGTGAAGGGTTGGTCTCCTCTATGAGCAAGCTAGACACTCCCTTGGTAGGACATTGGTTGGCGAAGTGCCCATAGCCGAGGCATCTAATGCATTGATGTCCACTATTGCGGTTAGGGTTAATAAGAGGGGGAGGAGGGGTTGCTCCCGGGTTGGCTCGGGTGGGGGTAATGTTAGGCGGGCCACTCGGAGGCCGGGTTTGAGGGATCCCGCTAGGAGGGGCTGTTCGGATGGGAAGAGTCCCATTGGGATTGGGAAGGAGGCTCCGTTGAGGGGGCGGTGTGTTGATTCGGGGAGCCATGGGCTTGGGATCCGTCACCCGAGAGGGAGCAAATCGGGAGTAACGAGAGAATTTCTGGACGTCCTAGGCTATTTGGTAGGCATGCTCTAAGGTGGTCACATCACGCATGAAGAGCTCCTTTTTGATGTGGAATTGGGGCCCATTCCTAAACCAGGATAGTGTGACGGTGTGGTCCTCTTGAACTCTGCATTTGAGAAGATAATAATCAAACTTCTCGATGTACTCCGTCACGGTCTTCCCTTCTTGGGTTAGGCTTTGCCACTCATCAAGAAGGGTTTGGTGGTAGGAAGGGGAAATATATTTATTGGGTTCACTGTGCTCCCTCGTTGTCTTTGGTGATGGTTTTGATGATAACAAAATATTGTGTGCAAGTTCTGTGGAAAATGTCCATTAGTTCGTGCATATTTATCATGGGACATTGAAGTGTTTTGGGTCTTAACATGCTTTACATGAGTCTTTGGCTTATTTGAGTTGAATGAGATTCATGTTTGCACTTGGTTGCATGATGTTCTTATCTTGCTTAAATGAATGGATTTTCATGTTGCTCATACTATCTTGATTCATAATTATGGAAATCTTGACATAAGGCATACTATTGTTGCATTGGACTGAACTTCACATTTTTGGTCTGAACCTGGAATCCTTGGACTGAACTTGGTTTTCATGAAGTTTGATTGAATTGTATTGGAAATGCCCCCTCCATGCGTGATCAATTCTTTGATGTGTGAGCTTATGGACAAAATGGTTTGAAATGCTCTGAATCACTGATTTTATACTTGCATTTCAGCCTTCTATATTGTAAGTTGAGAGAGAGAGCATATTCATTTTATGATGTTATTTTAACTGCTACTGGTTCATTAATGATGGATGTTTAATCATCTTGATATTTGGCTTAGTATCATTGGTTGGTTGATTGGGTTGAGGGTGCTTCAATATATACACCGACCCTGCTATACACTTGCACCGACCTTGTTTATATATGCACTGACCCTGTCCTTTGTGTTTTACCAATGTGCACCGACCTTGTCTATGCATGCACCGACCCTGTCCATATACATGCATCGACCTTATTTTACATATGCTTGGACTTGACCCTTGATATGCATAGACTTGATTCTTTAATGTAGACTGACATGGGTGATTTGTTTATATCTAGTGCTGGTTCAAATTGTTCTCAATCCATTGCGTTCATGGTAAGATTTCACTTCTGAATTTGATTATCTGTTACCTTGAATCGGCTTGAATTGTTATTCATGTATTGGGTTTGCATGTGACTTCATGCATAATTGTTCATGGAAATCTATGGTAGTGTGTTGCTTATCTTGTTTCACTTATCACTAAATGAATCCAAGTTTCTCTGGTGTTTTTAAGACCTTCTAACCATCTTATTTAACTTGGCAAAATTGGTTTTTCAAATAGGGTCGAATGGTGTTTACTAGGTCTTCTTGGCTTGGACTGCAGCTGGGTTTCCCTTGCTTCAATTTGAACTTGGAAATCTTGATCTGAACGTGCATTTATGAATGGCATCTAAGTTTTCACATGTTTAATGAATTTGATATGTTCATGCTTGTTCATGAAGAAATATTGTCATATGGCATTCTTATTTTGCATTGTGGGTGGCAGAATCAACTAACCATTCAATTGTGAATCATGTCTGTCCTTCTTGAATACATCTTCATTAGTTCATGATTGTTCATGGTAAAATTTGGGACATTGCTTTTGACTGGTAGGTTGTTGATATTGGGGTTTCTCTTGTATATCATCCATGTTTTTCTAAATAGTCTGTGGTTGCATTTAGCTTATCTTGATTCCCAAATTCCTGTTTGAAACCAAGTTTGAATGTTGTTTTTAAGACCCTCATTGCATGTCATTTTATTGGCAATGTCATGTTCAAAATAGGGGTTTGATCATGGTTGAAGGATCATGGCTTTTCATTTTGATTTAAAGTGGTTTTCACTGCTGTCAGGAAAAGTGTCGACTCAAGGAGTCGACACTTTCTCCTTGGGAGTTGTTTTTCTCGCCAAACAGAACGGTTGGAAAAAAGTGTCGACTCAAGGAGTCCACACTTTTTACCTATGAGTTGTTTTTATGTGTTCCGGCAGAACACCTTGACAAAAGTGTTGACTCTAAGAGTCGACACTTTGTCTGGTTCGTCCGGATCGAGTTTGCCGTTTTGGTTTTGATCTCCCGGTTTCAAGGTTTAATTGGATTGAGCTTTTACACCCTTACCCTTAGGGTTTCCATTGATCTATTGGGGGTGTATTTGAAGGGTTTTGTGCTGGGTATTATGATTTTTTGCTGTTGGTTTTTCTTGGGTATATGTAACTCGCGATTTGCAATCGACGGCATCCCTTTTGGACTAATGCTTTCCATCTCTTGCAGGGAGAGGAGCTGAGGGCGACGCCACCACCTGGAGGAGGAAGAAGAAGAAGAGGAGACCGTCAACAACAAGCCCTTATCTGCCGATCTGATCCAGTTTCGAGTGTAGCTGCTGAAGATACTTCCACCTTGGGCATCTCCTGCGATCATAGCAAGCTTCCACTCTACGGACAGATCTTCCGATGCACCCCATCACTCCATTGAATGGGTTTTACTACATATTTGAGGGGGGAATCTTTCTTCACTCATTTCTACTCTTTTATTTGAACATAGATTCATATTGTGGGCGTTTAATGTATATCCTTTCTTTTCATAGAACTTGATATACTTTCGTTTGTGGGCGGAGCTGCGTCTCCGAGTGGTTGGTTTTATTGCAAGGTAAGGTTCCCTGAGTTTGTGAGTGTAGACGGAGCTGCGACTCCATGTGATTTTTACGTTCGGGGTGTGTTCCCCGACCGTGTGTGTGTGTGTGTGTGTGTGCTGCGGTGGCAGCGGTTTGGGGCTAGGCCCCGTGTGTATGCATTGCTGCGGAAGCAGCGTGTGTGGTGTTGGGGTTCGTCCTCATTGCTACATTTTCTAGCGTGTAGTGAAGCCTCACCAGGGTTTGGTGAGGGGTGGACATAGGGAGCCCGTCGTGGTCCCGAACCACCTAAAAATCTTTGTGTCTCATGTGAATGCCTGGGTGATTGTTCATTTCATCTACCTCCCTTCACAGGTCAAACTAATAGATTTTTACTCATTGCACCACAGCACATTGCTACATCTGCTATCTGTCTTAGGCTTAGATTTAATTGTTCTTTGCATTAATATTCCGTGTGAGATCGGGAAGATCGAGAGAACTTTTTAATCTCACTCTAGTTTAAGATAAATAACGTAGCCATTTTTAATTCTGCTGTGTTTAGTTTAGAATGTTTTTAAAATCTGACATCTCCGCTGGGGGACAATTCAACCCCCCTTCCTGTCCGCCATCTAGTCTGAGCCAACAATTGGTATCAGAGCCCAGTCTCTGATCTTCTTCAGCAGACCTCACGGTCTAGGAGAAAAGATCACTTTATGATGGCTTGCATGAATTGTATTCTCGTCTTTGATGGTTTTGATTATGCTCTATGGCTTAGAAAATTTTGTGTTTGGATTACTAATTTTGATCCGAAGCTTATGAAGCTAATCACTCATGGTCCTCACAGTCTTCTAGAAAATAAGTCAAGCTGGACTGAGGAGGAAAAGAAAAAGAATTCTGATAATCTTTTTGTTCTGAATGCTCTTAAGGCTGCAGTGAACACTGATGTATATCCTTTTGTTTCATCTTGTAGAATAGCCAAAGATATCTGGGATGGGCTAAGCGAAGCCCAAGAAGAAAGCCTGAATAGTGAGTGCCTCGTGGCAAACAATGTGATTGAGCGTCAAAGCGAGGAGAGCTCAAAGGTAAAGTCTGACTGTAATGAAGAAGATGAGCTGAGTTATGATGAATTGATGGATGCTTATGATGAGTTGTGTGATAGATATAAAACAATGAAATCTGAAAAAAGAAACTTGATGATTCTTCTCATGTTAACTCTTCATGTGCTAAATGTTTCGAAATTGAAAAAACTTGTGTTGATAATTCCTCTTGTGAAAAATGCATTGAGCTTGAAAAATTAGTTGAGTCTCATGTGTTTGAGGTTGATAGCTACAAAGAAACCATTTCATGTTTGAGATATGAAAATGAGACTTTAATGACTAAAATTTCACAGCTTGAAAACATTGAAAAGGAAATAAGAGGTAAACTGAGCTGTTTGGATAGTGATCAAATATTGCTTGATGAACTTATTCAGAATGAAAAGCTTGCTGAAGAGATTGAGAAATTGAAATATCAGAACAGTTTGTTGCTTGATAAACTCAATACGTTTGAGAAAGGAAAATGTGTGTTTGCCGATGATTGTGACAAATTGCATGCTCTTGAACAAGAAATTGAAAGTCACATGTGTGTTAATTTCTTGTTAAATGAAAAAATTGTTTCATGTGAAGAAGAGCTTGCTAATTGTGAATTGCACATTTCATCATTGGAAAATGAAATCAAAATTTTGAATGAGTCTTTGTGTTTGTGTGATAAAGAAAATGAAAAATAGAAAAAATGTTGTTGATTGCTCATGTGTGCATGAAAAACCCCCAAAAGTTAAACATGTTCATGCACCAAGAAAAAGAATGAATGTTTCATACTTTTATTGTGGTAAATTTAGACATAAAATATATGATTACTTTTTAATAAAATATGATGATGATGTGGCTTTGAAATCAAGAATGAAAAGTGTTACTGGTTCCAAAGATCATGAGAAACCCACAACGAAAAATCTCAACACTCATTGTTTCTATTGTGGGTTACATGGTCATGTTTTTGAGAATTGTCTCACAAAGAAAAATGATGATGAATGGTCCATCAAAAAAAAAATTTCATGTCATTATTGTGGTAAACTTGGACACCTCATGAATAATTGTTCTTCAATGAAAAATGATGATGAATGGTTTATGAAAAGAAAGACTTCTCACTACTTTTATTGTGGCCAAAATGGTCATTCAATGGATGATTGTGCCACAATGAGATATGATGATGATTGGTGTTCTGGGAGATATAAGAACACATTTACTTATGCTAGAACTAACCCCTCGGGACCCAAGATGGCTTGGGTATCCAAAACTTCGAAATGAGAATTTATCTTGCAGGGGTGCCTTAAGGCCGAGGAAAGACAATAAGTATGGTCTCTCAAGGTGAGAAACAAAAATGGTTTGGTTTGAAATTCATTTTTCTTGAGTTCATTTTGAAAGATCTACAAAGGTAAAATTTGAGTTTGGAGAAAAATTTTATAATTAAACAGTTGTAATGTTGCTTCATTGATTTTGGCAACTTCTGAAATGTTGAGATCTTGTGGGTCTCACGATTAGATAACTGCAACACTCTTCTCTACACATCCTATGAGTAACTTTAGTTTTTAAATGCTTTACACTGCACATAAAGTCTTTCAACCTTTACTCATATTCTGTAAATAACAATTCAAATTTTGAATGCTTGAGTTTGAACATAGAATTCTTCACACTTTCAATCATGTTATTATAAATAGTAGTTCAAATGTGCATACACAGATTTACATACATATTTTCATGCTCATATCATACATACCTTTGCATATTTGTAGATAGGAATAATATTTAGACATAATTCAATTCACGTGCATATACTTGACATATTTGTGTGCTTGAATGCCATGATTATCTGGTATATCAAATGGCGATTATGGAAGGTTGGATTGTATCCAACTGGAAGCCTTCCCCATGCTTGATGGTGGTCTTCGAACATACGTTTTCAGCCAAGTACTGGTAATCAACTTGTGTGAAAACCTTACCTTGATGGATATTTGAGTGTATATATCATATTACCATTCCTTGATTACATCTTATGACATTTTACCATGTGCAGCGGCAGGAAAATGGTTCTTAGGCCACGTACCACATTCTCTATTTATTTGTTGGGGGAAGTCGTCTTGCGCCCGTGGATGCCTGCGCACACCAAGAAACCAGAAAGGCGTCAGTAAGAGTCTAGGGTGTTACCCCAGGGGACAACCCTCCGATGCTTAAGTCAGCAAGGGATCTAATGGGCAAATAGAGAGGAGCAGAGTAAGAGAAGAGTGGGAGCCAGAGTAGTTGGTCTAGGAGATGAGTAGGTCCTCAGAACACGTACTCGCCGCTCCCATTGGGCTCTCAGAGAGTGCTCGCTGGGTGGTAAGGCCGCTCAGGAGGAGGAAGCTTTCTGGACGTAGATCGCCCTCTCGTCATCGTTGCTAGCCGGAGCTGCTCTCTTCTCAGTAAGAAGCTCTGGGGCAGGAGTATCCTCTTTTGTAGTAGCGTAGGGTCTAGTAGAATAATCTTACGTGCCCCTTTCTCTTGTCGATGTCCCTTTTATATGGGTTGTCCTGGAGCGAGGGCCACATCCTTTGATAGAGAAGGGTCCGTTTAGTTGGGGTAACGTTCCCCGCTATGTTGGTGGGAGTTTCCCGTTGGAGGGCGATAGCCCCAGCGTCGGCCGGTCCCTGGGTGAGTCTTACGGCACTCGTAGGGCGTGCTCGCCCATTATGGGGTCAAGGCCGACGTCGCGGGGGGTAACGGTCGGTCGTCGGAGTGTCCTCCGGCGAGAACCGCGCTTGGGCCGGCCTTATCGACGTCGTGGAATCCGATGCCCTGTTGGGCCGGCCTCTTCCTTATATGTGTGCTCTCCCCTTTCCTGGGCTTGGCGCGTCCGTACCCTGATGGGCCGCGCGCTCATGGGCCATATCTGGGTCAAACCAGATTTACCCTCCTCACTTCCCCCCTACTCTTAGTCGCCGAGCACTCGCGGACAACTGAGAGTACCCCAAGAGAGGGTTCTTCTGGAGGGTGTGATCCGACGATGATTTCCTCGTACAGCGGGAGTTGGTAGCTTCGGGAGCCTACTTGGCGTGCAAGGTGCCTCTGAAGGTGGCAGAATCCATGCTGGCAATGATGACTCCGCGTCTTGTCTTGTTCTGGGGATGTGGGCTCAGAACAGTCGCTTGGCCTCGGCAGTCGTACCGCCGCAGTAGACGACGTTCTTTCACCTGACCGTCAGGGGCGCAACCGTTGAATTTGTCTTCGGCGGTTTATAAGAAGTGTCGAGGTGTTGGCCCAGAGAGATGGCGGACAAGAAGGGGGGTTGAATTGTCCCCTTGCCGAGATGGCAGATTTTAACAACTTTCTTAACAGATGTAGAATTAACAACGTTGATTAACAAAAACTTCAAGAGAGATTAAGATGTTCTCTCAATCTTTCCAATCTTACTCGGACAACTAATCCAACAAGCGATGAACGATTACTAATAACAGATAGCAGAGCTAGCGAAGTGTAGTGGTGTAGTGAAATAAGAATCAATAAGATAACCTGTGAAGGGAGATAGGAGAAATGGACAGTCACACAGGCAATCACAAAAAACACAGGGATTTTTAGGTGGTTCGGGACCACGACGGGCTCCCTACGTCCACCCCTCACCAAACCCGGTGAGGCTTCACTAACACGCTACCGAAGTAGCAACACGGGGATGAACCCCAACCACACACACGTTGCTTCTACAGTAATACACACACGAGGCCTTGCCTCAACACGCTGCCACTGCAGCACACACACACACGTTTGGGGAACGTACCCCAGACACAACAACCACACGGAGACACAGCTCCGTACACACACACAGATATTCTGAGTTTAAGAAAATCAAAGGATATACAATATACGCCCACAGCAATATGTAGATGAAAATACACTATGAAACATTCATAGAAATATGCATAAAGAGGATGTAGAAATATCTCCTTTGTTCTCCAATAGAAATAAGAAGATATTTTTTGAAGCCTAGGTTGGAGAAGATTTTATCCGCAGCTGGTTGGAGCAGTCAGTCGTCCTCCTCGAGGATCCAAGTTTGTTCGTTCAAATCCCAGCTCCAATCAAGCCTGCACACATTAAGAAAAGATCAATCAATATGCTGCATAACTGTATTTTGGTTAATAAGGACATTACAAATGAATGAAAACAGATGTATGTATATTTGTGTTCCTTTTAATGTCCCACAACTCCTCCTCGTTCTTCTTTTTCACTACAAGAGCATATAGAACAATCAGTCCAAACTTTAAGCTAATGTCAAACAAGAATATAGAAATGAAAGATATGGATATCCCCTAAATCTTCACACAACTCAGAGATGAAATAGAAGAGTGCTTTAGAATGATAAAACTATGAGAGAAGAACTCAGCCCCTTTGATAGATACGTCCAAGCCAGCAACCGGTGAAGAGAGTGGCGACGGCTTCCTCCCGTTACAAGCTCGGGATCATGAGAGGCAGTCGTTGACGGCTGCGTCTTCCTTCTCCAGCCGATGCAAGCACCTTCCTCTTCCTCCTCCAGCAGGGTGTGGTGCCCTCTCTTCTTCCTGCAAGCAGATACAACGTGTTAGCACAAGGGGAATGCCTCTTTCGATGGAGATCGAAGCCTCCATATACAAGAGGGAAAAACACAACAAAAGACTACAATACCCATGTTAGAACCCTTCAAATCAACACCCAATATATGTATGGAAACCCTAAGGCTATTGGGGTAAAAAGGCAAGACAATCGGATCTTGATATGGGTAGTTCGAAACCAATCCGGAAAACTCATTCCGGACGAACTAGAGAAAGTGTCGACCCTTGGGGTCGACACATTTCTCAACAGATTCTGTCCCGATGAAGAAATCAGGACACGAGGCAAAAGTGTCGACACACTGGGTCGACACTTTTTCCTATGTGTCCTATCTTCAACAAAACAAAACAAACCAGGACAAAAGTGTCGACCCACAGAGTCAACTCGACACTTTTGTCAGCATATCAGAAATCAATGCAAACAACATTCCGTGAAATAAGTGTCGACTCCATGAGTCGACACTTTTACTGACATAAGTGAAAACTCAATTAAACTCAATTGAAACCTTACAAAACCTCTCCCAAACATTAAAAACAAATTATCATGCATTGAAAACAAGGTATTGGAAGAATTAATTCACATTCCACCACAAGCCAATGAAAGTGTTAAACATCTTGAATTTCAAACCACTTCTAGAATTAATAACACTCTCAAACCCCCTCTTATGAAAACATGATATAAACCAAATATCCCACAATGAAATGCATTCAAAATTGAATTCTTACCATGATCTCAAAGATAGAAGGCGATATATAACTCAATCCTTGACTTTCTAGTTTCCACAACCAATTCACTCAAATCAAACTTACCTTTGGCATTAATGCGAACACTTGGACTTTTATCCTTCTTGTCCTGAACCATAGATAGCAATAACAAGTTAAGGAGTTGGATGAATGCTAAAAGACCAGCTAACACCAAACTTCAGCCTGCATTATGAATCCCAAACCACAGTTGATGTATACATGCTAAACAAGCATGATCTTTGTAAACTCCATGTAGAAAACCATTTGAAGAGTTGGTTAAAATAGACATTCACAATGCAATTCAAGTATGCCATTGTCCTAAGTTTCACCATGATCAACATGAGCTTATAGAAAGGTTTAATCCTCTGAAAGGATAGAAGTTTAAACAAACAAAATGCTTGAACAACTTTCATGAAATCTTCAGTATCAAAATGCGTGAGGACACTTGAAAATCTAGTTTTTCAAGGACAATCAAAAACCAGCTTTGTCAAGCAGTATAAGTATGCCACATGACAATTTTTCATCATCATCAAACTTGAGAACATATCGTGCATGAAATAGCACTTGCAGAAGTGTCGACACTCTTCACTGCCTGGACTGTCTGTTGTGCAGACAGCCCATGGCCTAGGGATGGTCGACCCAAGGGGTCGACACCTTACCTGTCAGATCTGAAGAGTGGATGATTACCACCTTAAGCATCAAGGGTCCAAGGAATATGATAGACTACTCAACAAGAACTTGAAAAAAGAAATGGCTATGCATATACAAAAAGCCAGGCAATCATGAACTATATACATGAAATTCCATCCAGCAAACCATTGAAGACCAGCAGGAATTCCTCAAGAGTTAAACGAGTCTACTGGACATCCATTTCAAACTAGTGAGAACAATTCATGAAGCATGAGTAGCAGAGTTGATCATTTTAGTAACATGCTTTATCAAGCCAATGTAAAATCGATAGACATCAATTCAAGACCATTTAAAATCTCATGCAGAGTCAAGTAAAGAGCATCCTATTGGGATCTGTACAATGAGAGCAAAGAGGCCCAAGCCAAGACAGAACAGCAAAACTGAGACTGTAATAGCAAGATTCACCAAGAGTCATGGGTATCACAAGAAAACTCCAAACCCTCAAGGAGCCAGAGGTTGACCCATGGGGTCGACCCATGCAAAGTTAAGTAGAAAACTGATTCCACGAAGCATGTCAAACCTGCAAAGGAAGATATCATCATATTAGCTTGTTTATCGTGCGGACACCATTTAAGCATAAAACACACAAGATTTTCACTTAGAGTAAACACAAAACACACAATATATTGGAATCATCAAAACCATTGTCAAAGACAACGAGGGGGCGCACTGAACCCAACAATCTCCCCCTTTTTGATGATGACAATATATTGTGACTATCCATCTCCCCCTTTGGCATTATCAAAAAGAATGGAGGACTAAGGATCAATTGTGAAGATTTCAAAAATGAATGAGATATGAGCGCATGAACCCAGCAATTAATCTTCCATGAAAGGAAGGTGTGCAAACCAAGTACCAAGCAAGAGAATGAGACTTTATGTGCAGTTATCAGATGTGTGAAATAAGTGTAAATGCTCAAATTTTTGTAATTTTTGCTATATGCATGACTAATTATTCACAAGTGTATTTATTTAACTAGCCTATATATAAAGTGTGAAACCTAGCTATGCACAAAAAGTATAGTGCTAAAAAGTACGTTATTCTCCCCCAATTGTCAAGAACAAAAACCAACTGACAATGGGTTATTTAACTGTTATCTACAAGTATAACCTATAGATTCAAACTATGGAATGAAGTATGATATGAACAGACGGATTAAGCATTCAGGCACTCAAACATGCATAATTAAGTATAGACTCATGCAAGTCCCTTCGGGACGGGTGTAAGGATTATGCAATCGATTATAGAGCATGATGTGCATGTGCAATACTAAGAAGGTCGTGCTTACATAAATAAAGTACTACATTAACCATGAAAGATGACTGATTCATAGAGGACATTCAAACAATCAAACCCAAGGTGCATATGTGAAGATTGAGCAATGAAGTTCAAGTCAATATGGAAAATCAGATTTTCTAAAGAACACTAAAAAGAACTTCTCATCCATGCACTTTCATACACAATGCTCGAATATTGGTAGCTACGTATGACCCCAATTTTTAATTACTAAAAATGGTGTGACTAACCTTTTGACACGAGTCATGCCCTTTGTTTCAGGGGCAATTCCCGGTTACTCAGTTTCGTCACTTTTTATGATGTGGATGAGACACTTTTCGACGCGAGTTGTACCCTTTGTCTCAGGGGCACTTCCCGGCTACTCGGTGGCAAATCACACTTATTTTGATATGGATTAGTTTCTCCTTTCGACGCGAGTTTCCTCCTTTATTTCAGGGGGGATTCCCGCTACTCGGATCCACGTTCCACTTATACGACTTTTTGGAGGGGTAAACAGCCATTACCTCACGAGATATGTGATTTCCTTGTATAGAATCAACAGTCCTCAAAAGTGTAGAGTAGAAAATAGTAATCCTTATTAGATTGAATCATTATCTCAAAAAGGTGCATTTTGTGTGGGTGGTTGTATTGAATGTAAAAGATGAATTAGTCTTATCACAGTAATGTCTCCCCCTAAATGTATGCACGGTTATAAAAAATCTCCCCTTAATATATGCCATGTACAAACATGTCTAAATCAATGCAATTTCATTTAGCAAGGGATGAGTCATAGAAGAAGTCAAAAAGTGGTTGTATATAGTATATACATGCATTCAGCCAGAGATTTTTCAATGACTTCAAACAGATTGATTATCAATACTTGGCGGAGAACGTAGGTCCGAAGACCACCTCATGCGTAGTGAAAGCCTCCGGCTGAACATAATCCAACCTTCCACTAACACCATTTTATATACCAAATAACCATGGCATTCAAGCACATAAGTATGTAATGATATGCAAGTGTATGCATGTAACTTGAAAAGATGATTGAAAATTTTCTTTATTTGCAAGTATGCAAAGATGTGTATGATATGTGCAATTTGTATTATGCAAGTAAATGTGTAAACTGAATATGCAAAAGTGTGTTGTTATTTACAAAAACAAAGGAGAAGTGTGTATGAATAGCTATATATATGCAGAGTAAGGCATTTGAAAAGTATGTTTATTCATATGATGTGGAATTAGAAGTGCTCAAGTCATTTAATCATGGAGAACAAAATTTCTCAACATTTCCAAAGATTGACAAGAGTCAGTAAAACAGAAATGCAAATGTTTAATTGCAAACTTTTTCTTCCAAACATAATTTTTACCTTCTCAGATGTTTCAAGGAGAACCAGAGCAATGTGATTTTCAAAATATAAAACTAATTTTCTTTCTTACCTTGAGATCTTTTTATTTATTGACATTTTCTTTGTTCTCAAGGCGCCCGTGCAAAACAAATTCTCATTTTGGCGATTTGGGTACCCAAGCCATCTTGGGTCCCGAGGGGTTAGTCCTATCATAACCAAATGTGTTTTTCTTATTTTTCCTTTTCATACCATTCATCATCGGCCCTCATCATGGAGCAATCATCCATTGAGTGTCCATTCAGACCATAGTAAAACTAATGAGAAGAGTTTCTTTTCTTGAACCGATTATCATCTTCTTTCATCACATAGCAATCATTCATTACATGTCCAGATTTACCACAATAATGACATGAAAGATCTTTGTTGAAAAACTAATTATCATCATTTTCTTTCGTGAAACAATTTTCAAAAGCATGACCATGCAACCCACAATAAAAGTAATGAGAGTTAAATATTTTTCTAATGGGTTTCACATGATCTTTAGAGCCAGCAACTACTCTCATTCTTGACTTTAAGGCCTCATCATGATCAAGTTTCATCAGGAAGTAATCATACATTTCGTGACCAAATTTACCATAATAGTCATAAAAGACATTTCTTCTTTTTCTTGGTGCATGAACATGTTTAACCTTTATGGGTTTTTTATGCACACATGAGCAATCAACAATGTCTTCTTGTTTTTCATTTTCTTTATCACTCAAAGATAATGATTCATTCAAACTTTCGATTTCCTTTTCCAATGTTGTGATGTGTATTTCAAGATCAGTAATTTCTTTTTCACATGAAGTTACCTTTTCATTCAAGCGAGAATTTACAGTTTTATAGCTAGCAATCTCTTGTTCCATAGCATGAAGATTTTCATAATCATCAACAACAACAAGTTTTCCCTTTTCAAGTGTATTGAGTTTGTCAACCAACAAATTGTTTTGATTTTTCAAATTATCAATTTCTTTAGCAAGCTTTTCATTCTGTAGAAGTTCATTGAGCAAGACTTGATCACTTTCCGAATAGCTCAATTTACTTCTAGAATCCTTTTCGATGCTTTCAAGTTCTGAAAGTTTTGCAATGAGGGTTTTATTCTCAGTTTCCAGAATTGACATTTTTTTTATGCATATTAACTTCATGCAATAAGCTTTCATTCAGCTTCCTAAGCTCAGAACATTTAATACATGGTGAATCAACATGACAAGCATTTTCAATTTCAAAGCACTTTGCACATAAAGAATTAACAAGTGAAACATCATCAAGTTTCTTTTTCATTTTTCTATTTTCAGATTTTAGCGCTTTGTATCTATCAACTAGCTCATCGTAAGCATCCATCAATTCATCATAGCTCAAATCATTTTCCTCATCAGAGTCGGAGTTAGAGTTTACCTTTGAACTCTCCTCGCTTTGATGCTCAATTTCATTGTTTGCAACTAAGCAGTCACCGTCGTTGCAACTTTCTTTTTGGGCTTCGATCAGCCCGTCTCAAATTTCTTTGGCTATCCTACAAGACAAAATAAATGGAAATTGATTAGTGTCCAAGGCAGCCTTAAGAGCATTCAAAAAAAACAAATTATCCGAATTCATTTTCTTATGTTCATCAGTCCACCTTAATTCATTTTTGGGTAAGACATGTGGACCATGAGAGATTAAGCTCATGAGTTTCGGATCAAAACCACAAATCCAAACACAAAAATTTCCTATCCAAGAAGCATAATCAAAACCATTGTAAACAGGAATAGAATTCAAGCTAGCCATCATGAAAACGATCTTTACTCTAGACCGTGAGGTCCGTTAAAAAATCAGAGACTAGGCTCTGATACCAATTGTTGGCCCAGAGAGATGGCGGACAAGAAGGGGGGTTGAATTGTCCCCTTGCCGAGATGGCGGATTTTAAAAACATTCTTAACAGATGTAGAATTAACAAACGTTGATTAACAAAAACTTCAAGTGAGATTAAGATATTCTCTCGATCTTTCCGATCTTACTCGAATTACCAAATGCACTAGACAATGAATATCACGTTGAACACAGATAGCGAGTAGCGAATGTGTAATGATGCAGTGAATTAAAAATCTATTTAAAGGACCTGTGAAGGGAGATAGAAGAAATGGTCAATCGCACAGGCAATCACACTGAACATGAGATTTTTAGGTGGTTCGGGACCACGACGGGCTCCCTACGTCCACCCCTCACCAACCGGTGAGGCTTCACTACACGCTACTTTCGTAGCAACACGGGGATGAACCCCAACCACACACATGCTACTTCCGCAGCATACACACATGGGGACAAGCCCAAAACGCTGCCACTGTAGCACACATACACACATAGTCGGGGAACTCACCCCGCCACTAGAATCCCACACGAGACGCAGCTCCGTACACACACACAGATATTCTGAGTTTAAGAAAATCAAAGGATATACAATATACGCCCACAGCAGTATGTAGATGAAAATGCACTATGAAACATTCATAGAAATATGCATAAAGAGGATGTAGAAATATCTCCTTTATTCTCCAATTGAAATAAGAAGATCTTTCTTGAAGCCTAGGTTGGAGAAGATTTTATCCGCAGCTGGTTGGAGCAGTCAGTCGTCCTCCTCGAGGATCCAAGTTTGTTCGTTCAAATCCTAGCTCCAATCAAGCCTGCACACATTAAGAAAAGATCAATCAATATGCTGCATAACTGTATTTTGGTTAATAAGGACATTACAAATGAATGAAAACAGATGTATGTATATTTGTGCTCCCATTTAATGTCCCACAACTCCTCTTCGTTCTTCTTCTTCACTACAAGAGCAGATAGAACAATCAGTCCAAACTTTAAGCTAATGTCAAACAAGAATATAGAAATGAAAGATATGGATATCCCCTAAATCTTCACACAACTCGGAGATGAAATAGAAGAGGCTTTAGAATGATAAAACTATGAGAGAAGAACTCAGCCCCTTTGATAGATACGTCCAAGCCAGCAATTGGTGAAGAGAGTAGCCACGGCTTCCTCCCGTTACAAGCTCGGGATCATGAGAGGCAGTCGTTGGCGGCTGCGTCTTCCTTCTCCAGCCGATGCAAGCACCTTCCTCTTCCTCCTCTAGCAGGGTACGGTGCCCTCTCTTCTTCCTGCAAGCAGATACAACGTGTTAGCACAAGGGGAATGCCTCTTTCGATGGAGATCGAAGCCTTCATATACAAGAGGAAAAACACAACAAAAGACAACAATACCCATGTTAGAACCCTTCAAATCAACACCCAATAGATGTATGGAAACCCTAAGGCTATTGGGGTAAAAAGGCAAGACAATCGGATCTTGATATGGGTATTTCAAAACCAATCCGGAAAACTCGTTCCGGACGAACCAGAGAAAGTGTCGACCATTGGGGTCGACACATTTCTCAGCAGATTCTGTCCCGATGAAGAAATCAGGACACGAGGCAAAAGTGTCGACTCACTGGGTCGACACTTTTTCCAACGTGTTCTGTTTTCAACAAAACAAAACAAACCAAGATAAAAGTGTCGACCCACAGAGTCGACACTTTTTGTCAGCATATCAGAAATCAATGCAAACAGCATTCCGTGAAATAAGTGTCGACTCCATGAGTCGACACTTTTACTGACATAAGTGAAAACTCAATTAAACTCAATTCAAACCTTACAAAATCTCTCCCAAACATTAAAAACAAATTACCATGCATTGAAAACAAGGTATTGGAAGAATTAATTCACATTCCACCACAAGCCAATGAAAGTGTTAAACATCTTGAATTTCAAACCACTTCTAGAATTAATAACACTCTCAAACCCCCTCTTATGAAAACATGATATAAACCAAATATCCCACAATGAAATGCATTCAAAATTGAATTCTTACCATGATCTCAAAGATAGAAGGCGATATATAACTCAATCCTTGACTTTCTAGTTTCCACAACCAATTCACTCAAATCAAACTTACCTTTGGCATTAATGCGAACACTTGGACTTTTATCCTTCTGTCCTGAACCATAGATAGCAATAACAAGTTAAGGAGTTGGATGAATGCTAAAAGACCAGCTAACACCAAACTTCAGCCTGCATTATGAATCCCAAACCATAGTTGATGTATACATGCTAAACAAGCATGATCTTTGTAAACTCCATGTAGAGAACCATTTGAAGAGTTGGTTAAATTAGACATTCACAATGCAATTCAAGTATGTCATTGTCCTGAGTTTCACCATGATCAACAGGAGCTTATAGAAAGGTTTAATCCTCTGAAAGGATAGAAGTTTAAATAAACAAAATGCCTGAACAACTTTCATGAAATCTTCAATATCAAAATGCGTGAGGACACTTGAAAACCCAGTTTTTCAAGGACAAGCAAAAACCAGCTTTGCCAAGCAGTATGAGTATGCCACATGACAATTTTTCATCATGATCAAACTTGAGCAAATATCATGCATGAAACAGCACCAGCAGAAGTCGACACTTAGTGTCGACACTCTTCACTGCCTGGACTGTCTGTTGTGCAGACAGCCCATGGCCTAGGGAGGGTCGACCCAAGGGGTCGACACCTTACCTGTCAGATCTGAAGAGTGGATGATTACCACCTTAAGCATCAAGGGTCCAAGGAATATGATAGACTACTCAACAAGAACTTGAAAAAAGAAATGGCTATGCATATACACAAAGCCAGGCAATCATGAACTATATACATGAAATTCCATCCAGCAAACCATTGAAGACCAGCAGGAATTCCTCAAGAGCTAAATGAGTATACTGGACATCCATTTCAAACTAGTGAGAACAATTCATGAAGCATGAGTAGCAGAGTTGATCATTTTAGTAACATGCTTTATCAAGCCAATGTAAAACCGATAGACATAAATTCAAGACCATTTAAAATCTCATGCAGAGTCAAGTAAAGAGCATCCTATTGGGATCTGTACAATGAGAGCAAGGAGGCCCAAGCCAAGACAGAACAGCAAAACTGAGACTGTAATAGCAAGATTCACCAAGAGTCATGGGTATCACAAGAAAACTCCAAACCCTCAAGGAGCCAGAGGTTGACCCATGGGGTCGACCCTTGCAAAGCTAAGTAGAAAAACTGATTCCACGAAGCATGTCAAACCTGTAAAGGAAGATATCATCATATTAGCTTGTTTATCGTGCGGATGCCATTTAAGCATAAAACACACAAGATTTTCACTTAAAGTAAACACAAAACACACAATATATTGAAATCATCAAAACCATTGTCAAAGACAACGAGGGGGCGCACTAAACCCAACACGAGAGATTCCCGCAAACCATACCCACGTCTCGCTGGTCGCCGCTCTCTATCGTAGGCGTCTTCCTCCCCTTTTGCCTGGTGAGGATCTTTCTCTCTTGTTCTTCTTTCTTCCCGTAGCGATGCGTCCGCGTAGGAGAATCCTTACTGTCAAGTCTTCCTCTTCGGAGGATATGCCCCAAGGCCGGGACGGAGTGCCGAGTACCTCGGGTGTGGGCAGTAGTCGACCCAACTCCCAACCTTTGGTAGTGTATATGGTCTATCAAGGCCTGCGGGAGACCTTCCAGATCCCCCCTGAGTATGACATCGTCTTCCCCGCTGTGGGAGACGACATAACGAGTCACCCCCTAGCGGGATCATGATCCCAGTAGATTCCTTCCAGGCGGGTCTTCGTATCCCTGTCCACCCTTTCATCGCAGACGTCCTCAACCATTACGGGCGGAACCCTGGGGGGTTGTCCCCCAATTCGTACAGTATCCTCTACAGATTCGTATATGCATGCCACAGGGCGTCGGTGGCACCGAGTGTCGACCTATTTTGGTATTTCTTCCACCTGCAGAGCTGTCCGTCCGATACCTTCTTCACCTACTTCAAGGCCCGCGCCAATGATCACTTCATCTTTGTCTCTAGTACTGCATCCAACCGCAAGGGGTTGGTGGTGCGATACGTATACTTGATCAAGTCGACGGATTGGGAGAGGGTCTCCGATGGCTGGATGCGGAGTGGCTACCCTCGCCCTTGGTGCGACTCAAAACCCTCTCTGAATGCTGAGGATCGCCAGAATCTAAGGGCAGTTTCGCAATACCCCCTCGTTGATGCGGACCATGTTCTGACCCTGGCGCTGCTTCGAAAGCTGGGGTTATGCCTCCCGTTACCGTAGGGTACTCGCTGTGCTTCCCCGTAGGGTTGCGGTGGTAGTGGCTGATGCTTGACTAACCTCTTCTTTATTGCCAGGGGCGGTTGAAGAGCGGGGTTGGACCCCTGAGATCATCCGGCTGCCGAGGCTTGCTCCTCGGCCTGTCGACCACGTCACCTCGGGAACCGATCAAGTGTCGGTCGCCGCCCCCCAGTCTAGGTTACTTTCACTCCGGGAAGGTTGCAGAACCCAGCCCCGATCGGCATCCCCTTGGCGTGCTCGCCCGAGGCGTCGGTGGCCAGTGGAGGGCCCAGTCTTCGGTGGAGCTCCCCCAAAGCCACTCTCTGCGCGCCCGGTGAAGAGTCTGTCATGGCTGGCGGTGGTTGGGCATGCCCAACCAAGGATGAGTTGGCAGAGATAGACACTCACCGCCGGTCGAGGAAGAGGGGGAGGGACGCGACTCCGAGCCGGAGCTGGGCTCCTACTCCGTCCGGGGTGCCTCCCCCAAGTGTTCGCCTGTCGTCGCCACTGGTGATGCCGGCGGCTGCCACTCCGGCGTCCGTCTCAGAAGGACGGGGGCGTGAAAGGGGCAAGGCCCCTACTGCTGCTGAGACTGATCTTCGCCCCCCCCCCCCCCCCGCGTGGGGTCCTTTCAAGCGGACAGCCCTTGCGGCCCGGGACTCACCGGCGGGGGCGCCAGGTGTCCCAGGCATCGTTGACCTCATGGTGCGGAGTGCTCACTGGCACGAGCACGTCGGGGAGCTGGGTCATGGCATTGTGGATGAGTTGACGGCGGTCGCTGTGAAGAGCGTGTGCCTGGTTGTCAGCACCTTCGGCTTATGGAGGCATCGCTTCTTGGATATCCTTCATGAGCTATCGGTTAGCCAGGCCCTTCATGCGGGGGCCGAGGGGCACTGGCAGGAGTCTGAGGCTACGAATGCAGGGTTCTGGGAGCGATTGTCCCAACTAGAGCTGGCGTTATCCTGGATGGAGCGCGACTGGGACGTCTTCTTGGCGCGGGCTGATGCGGCCGGCGAGCGCGCGGTCGAGCTGGAGGCGGAGGCTCGGGCCATGAGAGCTCGCAGCCCAGAAATGGATGCGGGGCTCGAAAAGCTACGTTCTTCTGTGTCCTCGGCTGGCGAGGAGGCTGTAGAGGCCTTCCGCTCCTCAGCTGCTTACCGGGCCAAACTGACAGAGGCAGCCTTGGAGTACTACAGGTCGGCCCGTGACCACGGCTTCCGTGAGGGTTGGGGTGTTGCCGTGAAAGCCACAGTGGAGCACCTTGACCTTGAAGCTTCGATCCTGCCCCCTCCTTCTAACCCGTACGGCTCGGAGGCTGATGACGAGGAAGAGGGGTCGGACCCAGTGGAGGAGGGCGCCGAGTGACCGGTGCTGAGTGTGGTCGGACCCACGGAGGCTGCCATGGTGGGAGTGAGCGATGAGCCACCTCCTGCTGATGCTGCTACTGCGCGTGTGCCTGTGGAACCCAGGGAACATGATGATGTAACCGGGGTAGGTCCTTGAAAGGATGCCCCTAGCTGCCTTTCCATTTTCCCTGTGCTTGCCGAGGTGATAGCCCCTTTTTGTAATTTCTCCTTTTTTGGGGAATGAAAGGCTTTCCTTATTTTCCTTACAAATCTTTGAGATTGCTTCTGTGTATTTCCTCCCTCTGAACCATCGCGAGATCCTCTGGGGATGCGAAACGGTGCCCTTAATGAGGGCTTCTGAAGGAACGCGACTTTCGGGATCCGTCGCTTCGACTTCCACGGATTTGATCGAGGCGGTGGGAGTCCTCGCACCTCTGGGGACTTGGTTTCCCACTATAAAAAGTGGTCTTCCACAGCATTCCAGCGGTCATCTTGTGTCGACGAATCGTAGTAGGTAGGCTCCACTGAGAATGCCCTCAGGAGAGTCCGGCACTTCGTCGGATGATGAATCTCTGTCGGCTTACCGCCAGCCTTTGGTCCTCTGGAGGGACCTTGCGCCGGCACCCTGGCGGCAGTGGCCCGAGCCTGGGGAGGGTGGCTCGGCCTCTGAGCAGTATAGGCTCGGGTACCTGGACGGTTGGCGGGAGGCCTTGGAGAAGGTTAACCGCTTATACGCTGGCAGGGGAGTCCTGCTTCTTGAGTCGGATAGGATCCATCCTTGACGGGATGAGAAGAGTCTGGGTAGAGCTATCTTCCAGACCTTAGCCATCTTTTTCTTGCTCGTCTTCATGGTGCATGACCGTTGTCTTCTCCTTGCAGGTGCTTGGTGAGGTGCTCCTCGTTGTTGGAACATCTTCCTACTTTGTTGTAGGAAGGATCGTAAGGAAGGGTGGAATCTATTTTCCATTCTTCCACTCAGTGGGTCCGGCCGTGCTGCTTGGACGATGGCCGTGGGCTCCTCACTTTGTAGGCAAGGTCAGCGTGCCTGGACGACTGCGGTGGGCTCCTCTATTTGAGGGCTTGGCCAGTGGGCCTTACTGCCGCCGCCGCTGCACGTTGTCCGTGGCGAGGCACAAGACATCCTATCCTTTCAAGAGAGGTGCTGGTGGTAGCTGGAGTGGCCTCCCTAATGCGTTGGCCTCGTAGTACCGCTATCGCCCGTTGGCTTGGGTGGGTCAGCTTGTTCTCTATAACGGGTGGAGCTTGCTGGTCCTTTTCCGAGCACGGGTGGCCGGGCTACTAGCCAGGTTTTCCTCCTGCGGGCTTTCTACCAGTGAAGCCCTTTGTTGGCCTGAGGGCTTTGTCCTTCTTCCCTGGCATAGGAGGCTTCTCCGGAGGTACCCTACCGCAGAATAAAAATCGGGTGCCAATGCTTGCTTGAAGATCAGTCTAATCATCGACAGAGGATAGTGTCCAGGAAGCGAGTCACTGGATTCACACGTCGCCATTGTCAAGCACTTTCGCTTCTCCATGTACTTATATCTGGCCCGTATGAGGATGCTTTGCCAACTTTTTGGCAGCTTGTACTTTGACTAAAGAAATACAAATTCTCTCATTCTGAGCCGATATTGATGTGTACCTTTTACTAGAGTTTTTATGCGTGCTTTTCTTGGTGATCCTCCGTGCTCATCCTCCGCAATGCTTGTGTCCTCTACAGGGACCCTTGGGTCACCACTTTATTTCTGAGAGGAGCGGTGCTCGCCTCTAGGGAACACATAGGTTACCTTCTTATTTTCAAGGGGAGCGGTACTCGCCTCTAGGGAACCCGTAGGTTACCTTCTTGTTTTTAAGGGGAGCGGTGCTCGCCTCTAGGGAACCCGTAGGTTACCTTCTTATTTTCAAGGTGAGCGGTGCTCTTCTGTATGGAACCCGAAGGTTACCTTTTTGTTTTCAAGGGGAGCGGTGCTCGCCTTTATGGAACCCGTAGGTTACCTTTTTTTCTTCAAGGGGAACGGTGCTCGCCTCTAGAGAACCCATAGGTTACCTCATGTTTGTTCGTGGGCAAGTTACCCTGGTGGAGTACGGCTGGTGACGTGTTACTAGAAGTACTTCCGGAGGTTGATGGAGTTCCACGTCCTGGGTACCTCTCTCCCCCCAAGTGTCACTAGCCTGTACGCTCCTTTGTTGAGTGCTTCTACTACCCGATATGGGCCTTCCCAGTTGGGTGCGAGTTTCCCCACTGCACCTCGCGGGTCGGCCACGCTTGCTCACCGTAGAACTAGGTCTCCGGGGAAGAAGTGTCGCTCCTTAACTCGGGTGTTGTAGTACCGCGCCATCCTCTGCTGGTACGCCACAAGCTTTATCTGGGTGTTAGATCTTCTTTCCTCGAGCAAGTCCAGGTTTTCTCACATCGCCTGGTTGTTTCTGGCCTCATCAAAGTGTCCCACTCATAACGAGGGGTTGGATATTTCTACCGGGACTACTGCCTCAGCTCCATATGCGAGATGGAAGGGCGTCTCCCCGGTGGCGGCTCTAGCGGTGGTCCGGTGAGCCCACAGGATGTTGGGGATCGAATCAATCCATGCGTCTGCTGCTTGATCCAAGCGGGTCTTGATGCCATGGAGTGGGGTTCGGTTGGCGTTTTCCACCAGCCCGTTGGCTTGGGGGTGTCCCACTGAGGTGTAGTGGTTCCAAATCCCCAACTCCGAGCACTTCTCCTGAAAGGCGGTGCTCGCGAACTATCTGCCATTGTCGATAGTGAGAACTCTGGGAATCCCAAATCGGCAAATGATGCTCCGTAGCATGAATTTCCAAGCTGCTTTGCTCATTATCTTCCCCAATGGCTCGGCCTTGACCCACTTGCTGAAGTAGTCTATGGTGACTATGAGGAATTTCTTCTTCCCTTACGCTTCAGGGAAAGGTCCCAGTATGTCGATCCCCCACCGTGCGAACGGGCGAGGCTCCGTCAGAGCGTGGAGCTGCATCACCGGTTGGTGGTGCAGGTGGGAGTATTTCTGGCACTGGGGGCACCTTCGAACGTAGTTGAGGCAGTCCTGCTATAAGGTGGGCCACCAGTACCCTTGTCGGATCAGCATCCTCGCGAGTGCTCGCCCACCCACATGACTTCAGCAGAGTCCTTCATGGGCTTCTTGGATGGCCTAACTGGCTTCCGTGGGGAAGAGGCACTTGAGTAGAGGGGCTGAGAGGGATCGGCGGTATAGCTGGCTGTCCACCAGAGTGAAATGAGCCGCTATCGCCCGCGTGCGCCATGCCTCAGCGTGGTCGCTGGGGAGCTGTTGCCGAAGGAGGAAATCGAGCAGGGGATCCATCCAGGAGGGTTCGTAGTCAATGGCATTCACCTGGAGCACTGGATCATCTATGCTCGGTGCTGACAATTCTTCTATCAGGATCGATCTCAAGCTGGAGACCGTAGTGGCTGATGCCAAATGGGAGAGGGCGTCTGCTCGGACATTTTCTTCGCGTGGGATGTGGACCACTTCGAAGTGGGCAAACTCACCCGCCGCCGCTCTGTCCTTCTCTAGATACTTCATCATAGAGGGGTCTTGGGCCTCGAACTCCCCCCTAACCTGGTTGGCGATGAGCATGGAGTCACTGTACGCTCGCACGCTTGACGCCCCCAGGTGTTTTGCCATGCGCTGCCTAGAAAGGAGCGCCTCGTATTCGGCCACATTGTTCGTGGTCGGGAAATTGAACTGCAGGGCGTACTGTAGCTCCACACCCTCCGGCGAGAGTAAGACCAGCCCTGCGCCGCTGCTCGCAGCGCAGGATGATCCGTCTACGTAAAGCTCCCAGGCGGGTCCCGAAGTCTGCTCGGGTGAATCCTCAGCTGGTAGGGTGCATTCAACGATGAAATCTATGAGTGCTTGGGCCTTGATTGCTATCCTTGGTCAGAACTTGATGTCAAATTCTCCCAACTCAATGGCCCACTTGACCAGTCTCCTGGACGCATCAGGGTTCTGAAGGATCTGCCGAAGGGGCTGGTCAGTGAGGACGGCGATCAGGTGAGCTAAGAAGTATGGCCGTAGCTTGCGAGCAGCCGTAATCAATGCGAGGGTGAACTTTTCAGTCCGCAAGTACCAGAATTCTGACCCTTGCAACGCTCGGCTGACATAGTAGCGGGTTTCATGATTCCTGTTTCCTCCCGTGTGAGCACAGCACTCATGGTGCTGGGGGTCACGGACTGGTACAGGAGCAGTAGTTCCCCCCCTCGGGGTTTGGCGAGGACGGGAGGCGATGTCAGGTATCACTTCAGTTCTTCGAATGCTTGTTCACACTCCTGGTCCCAATCAATCCATCCCTTCTTCTCTGGCGCCAGGTTGGCCTGCTTGATCAGCTGGAAGAAGGGCAGACATCGCTCGACGGCTCGGGATAAGAACCGGGCCAGAGCGGCGACGCGTCAGATGACACACTGTACATCCCTCACCCGTCGTGGCCGCTCCATTTCCAACACTGCTTTGATCTGGTCGGGGTTGGCTTCGATCCCTCGGTGGGTCACGAGGAACCCTAGGAACTTACCTAACCGTACCCCGAACGCACATTTAGTAGGGTTGAGTTTCATATTGTACCTTCTGAGCATGGCGAAGGTCTCAGCCAAGTCACGCAGGTGCTCGGTTGCTTGGAGGCTTTTTACGAGCATGTCGTCGATGTAGACCTCCATGTTGCAGCCGATCTGCGAGTCGAACATATGGTTGACTAGGCGTTGATACGTAGCTCCGGCGTTCTTCAACCCGAATGGCAAGCGAGTGTAGCAGTATAGGCCGTGGTCGGTGATGAACGCGGTCTTATCTTGGTCGGGCTGGTGCATGCTGATCTGATGGTACCCAGAATAGGCATCGAGGAAGCTCAGCATTTCATGCCCGGCCGTGGCGTCGACCAGTTGGTCGATCCATGGCATGGGGAAGCTATCCTTGGGCGTGGATTTGTTGAGGTTGGTGTAGTCCATGCACATTCGTCACTTCCCGTTGCTCTTGGGAACCAGGACTATATTAGCCACCCAATCTGGGTACTGGGTAGGCCAGAGTAGTCCCGATCGCAATTTCTCGCTCACTTGTTGCCGGATGACGGCCTGTCGCTCGGGGTTGCATCATCTTCTGCGTTGCTGCACCGGGCAGCAGTTGGGGTCCAACCTTAGTTGATGTGCGATAACTTCCGGGGGAATTCCGGGGAGCTCGTCCTCGGACCAAGCGAACACGTCTTGATTGGCTGCGAGGAAGCTTGTGTATGCTTGTTTATCCTGTTCGGACAAGGTAGCACCGATCTTCAGTGATCTGCTTGGGTCATCCCCGACTTGGATGAGGTATAGATCCTCGGCTGGCGCAGTCTTGCTCGGACCTGGATCTTCGGTCCTTGCCTTCTTCTCGCATGGCGCCCCTTCGGGACGTCGGTCACGGGTGGAGATGAGGTAGCACCTCCTAGATTCCGTTGATCACCCCGGACTTCCCCTACCCCATGAGGGGTGGGGAACTTCAGCTTCTGGTGGTAGGAGGAAGGGACACCTCGAAGCGTACCGACGATCCTCGACCGATGATGGCGTTGTATCCTGTCATTGCACGGACCACAGTAAAGTCGGCGAGGAAAGTTACCTCTTTCGGTGCCGTCCCGAACGTGATCGGGAGCGTGATACGCCCTTCTGGGCAGACAGTGGTGCCGGAGAACCCATACAGCGGTGTGTGCAATGGCGCGAGTTGTGATACATCCACTCCCATGAGTACTAAACAGTCATACGCAATAACATCAGGTCCGCTTCCATTATCCACCAGAATGCGACGCACAGTACATTGATTGATGGTGGCGGAAACCACCAAAGCGTCAGAATGGGGTGTCGTGACACCTTCCAAGTCATCCTCGAGAAGACTATGGGGTCTCCTGGGTGGCCTGGGGGGGATAATCCCCTTGGGGCTCCTTCGCCCTGGTCCTCGTGTTGAGTGCCGTCGCATACCGACGCCTTCTGCTCGCGCTATCTCCCCCGGCTGCGGGCCCTCCAGAGATCATCATGATCTCCTTGCCGTTGGGCCGGTTGTCGATCGGGGGAGGCGTCTTCTGTCGTTGTCGGCGGCCTTGGCGAGGAACTTATCGAGGAGTCCTCGGCGTACGAGGTCCTCGATGGCATCCTTTAGGTTGATGCAGTCGACGGTGTCGTGGCCATGATCCCAGTGGAATTGGCAGTATTTCTTCTTGTTCCGCCCATTGGGACCTGACTTCATCGGTGAGGGCCATTTGAGGAACGGCTCCTCGTAATCTCCATCAAGATCTGGTTGGGCGGGGCCGTAAGATGCGTGTAGTGGCGGTAGCCGCCTCTTTCCTTCTCGAAGCGGTCGCGGTGGTCTCCATCGCGCCGCTCTCGCTTGTTCCGACCCGCGAGTGGTGGGTCGGCGGTTCTCTTACGATCGGGTTGATCGGTCCCGGTCGCGTGGCGTAGGGCCGCGGTGTTCTCCTCGCAATACGCATGCTTCTGGGCTAGCGCGAGGAGATCTGGAAGGGTCATCGGGGCTTCGACCCCGAGCGCGCGCCGGAGGATGTGATCTCACGTCCCCTGAGTAAGTGCCGTGGTGGCAATGCTGACGTCGAGGTGGGGGATCAGGAGTGCCTCCGCGCTGGAAACGAGAGACGAAGTCCCAAAGTGCCTCTTCCTTCCCCTGCCTGAGGGCGAGCAGGGTTACTGCAGATTTGGCTACCTTTCGGCAGCCCACAAAGTTCTCCTTGAACAGCTTCTTGAGCTGCTGGAAGGAGGAGATTGTCCCGGCCGGCAGGGACTCGAACCACGCCCGGGCGTTCTCCCGAAGAGTGGTAACGAACGCTAGGCACTTTACGGTGTAAGAGGCCCGGTGGAACACCAGGTGGGACTCAAAGCCGTGCAGGTGGTCGGCCGGGTCGGTGGTGCCGTCGTAGTAGGTGAATGACGGCAACTGGAGCTTTGGCGGAATGGGGGCTTCCATGATCTCCCTAGAAAAGGGAGCGTGGAAGTCTTGGTCGTCATCGATGTGACCGCGATTCTTGGCGGCCAGGAGGACGTCGTCCAGATACTGGACCTTATCCTCTATCTCGTCGAACCGTTGAAGCTGGTGGTCCATCTTTGGATTGGACTGGAGGGGGCTATGTCCCCTAGACGTGGGTACGCTGCGCGATCGCCGATTTCTGGTGACAGAAGTGCGGGACGCCTCTCGTGCCTACCGGACATTTTCTCCGACCTGACCTCCTTCACCCTCCCGTCGCTCGGGTGGGGCGTGTTGGGGCCTCTGGTCCCGGAGCTCTCGGCAAAATTCCGCCAGGGCCCGGACTTCCTGGCGTAGCTCGTCTAAGTCACCCGGGGTGACTTCTTGTCGGGGGTTAACGGATGAAGCCTCCTGTGACCCCCAACGGGAGTTGGGTCCCTATCGGTAACTTCGCCCCCGGTTGCTGGCGTTGCGATGGCTTCCACGAGGCGCCATAGCTTTTTGTACGTCTTCCCACAGACGGCGCCAAGAAGTGTAGCGGTAAGAAAATAGTTCCTAGGCCACGTACCACCTTCTCTATTTATTTGTTAGGGGAAGTCGTCTTGCGCCCGTGGATGCCTGCATACACCAAGAAACCAGAAAGGCGTCAGAAGGAGTCCCGGGTGTTACCCCAGGGGACAACCCTCCGATGCTTAAGTCAGCAAGGGATCTAATGGGCAAATAGAGAGGAGCAGAGTAGAGAAGAGTGGGAGCCGTAGTAGTTGGTCCAGGAGACGAGTAGGTCCTCAGAACGCGTGCTCGCCGCTCCCAGTGGGCTCTCAGAGAGTGCTCGCTGGGTGGTAAGGCCGCTCGGGAGGAGGAAGCTCTCTGGACGTAGATGGCCCTCTCGTCGTCGTTGCTAGCCGGAGCTGCTCTCTTCTCAGTAAGAAGCTCTGGGGCAGGAGTATCCTCTTGCGTAGTAGCGTAGGGTCTAGTAGAATAATCTACCGTCCCCTCTCTCTTGTCGATGTCCCTTTTATATGGGTTGTCCTGAGCGAGGGCCTCATCCCTTGATAGAGAAGGGTCCGTTTAGTTGGGGTAACGTTCCCCGCTATGTTGGTGGGAGTTTCCCATTGGAGGGTGATAGCCCCGCGTCGGCCGGTCCCTGGGCGAGTCTTACGGCACTCATAGGGCGTGCTCACCCGTTATGGGGTCAAGGCCGACGTCGCGGGGGGTAACGGTCGGTCGTCGGAGTGTCCTCCGGTGAGAACTGCGCTTGGGCCGGCCTTATCAGCGTAGTGGAATCCGATGCCCTGTTGGGCCGGCCTCTTCCTTATTGGGCTGAGTATGTGTGCTCTCCCCTTTCATGGGCTTGGCGCGTCCGTACCCTGATGGGCCGCGCGCTCATGGGCCGTATCTGGGTCAAATCAGATTTACCCTCCTCACCATGCTAAATGAAATTGCATTGATTTAGACATGTTTGTTACATGGCATATTTTAAGGAGGAGATTTTTTATAACCGTGCATACATTTTGGGGGAGACATTTCTATGATGAGACTAATTCACGTCTTACATTTAGTACAACCACTCACACACTTTGCACCTTTTTGAGCTAAATGATTCAATCGAATAAGGATTTCAGTTATTCCTCTCAACACTTTAGAGGACTCTTGAATCTCTACTTGGAAATCACATATCTCGTGAGGAAAAAGTTATTTGCCCCACCAAAAAGATGTATAAGTGGAACGTGGATCCGAGTAACCAGGGATCTCCCCTGAAATAAAGGAGAAAACTCGTGTCGAAAGGAGAAACAAATCCACATCAAGAATAAGTGTGATTCACCACCGAGTAGTCGGGAAGTGTCCCTGAGATAAAGGATACAACTCGCGTCGAAAAGTGACAAAATTCACAGTTAAGATAAGTGACGAAACTGAGTAATCGGGAAATGCCCCTGCGACAAAGGGTATGACTCACGTCAAAAGGTTAGTCACCTTTTTGTGTTTAATCAAAATTTTAGGGTTATACGTAGCTATCAATATTCGAGCATTGTATATGGAAGTGTATGGAGGATAGGTTCTTTCCTGTGTTCTTTAGAAAATCTGTTTATCCATATGATCTTGAAATTCATTGCTCAATTATCACATTAATTCACCTTGGGTTTCATTGTGTGAATGTACTTTATGAATCTGTCAACCTTTATGGGTTTTACAGTACCATCTTTTTGTAAGCGCGACCCTCTTAGCATTGCTCATGCACATCATGTTCCATAATCAATTGCACTCTTCTTAAACCTATCCCAAAGGGACTTGTTTGCTTTTATATCTTATTCTGAATGCTTGAATGTTTGATTGCATGATCCTTTTTGTTCATATCATACTACATCTCACTTAGATGCATCTTTAGGTTATACATGTAAATAACAGGTTAAATAATCCCATTGTCAGTCGGTTTTTGGTCATGACAATTGGGGGAGAATAATGTGCTCTTTAGCATAATACATTATGTGTATAGCTCAGTCTCACATTCTGCTTATAGTTCAAAAATCGAGCATCTACACATATTTCAAATTTTAATTCTAGATACAAGTTCATAGTTTCACGCATGCTCTTAGTTTTATACTTGTTCATAATTCTTAAACCCTCATTTCATGGTAGATTTTTGCTGGGTTCATGCGCCATTCGTGTTTGAAAACTCCACATATGTTCCTCTTATCCCCCACTTTTTGATAATGTCAAAGGGGGAGAGAGTTTTAGTGGCCAGAATATTTTGTCATCATCAAAAAGGGGGAGGTTATTGGGTTCATTGTGCTGCCTCGTTGTCTTTGGTGATGGTTTTGATGATAACAAAATATTGTGTGCAAGTTCTGTGGAAAATGTCCTTTAGTTCGTGCATATTTATCATGGGACATTTGAAGTGTTTTGGGTCTTAACATGCTTTACATGCGTCTTTGGCTTAATTGAGTTGAATGAGATTCATGTTTGCACAAGACTCTTCTTGATGGGGTTGTTGATTACTACAAGACTCTTCTAACCATAGAGGATCACAGCTTAGATGAGAACCTTTTCTCAGTCATTCCTCCACTGGTCACTGAAGAACAGAATGCTTCATTATGCTCAATTCCTTCGGCTGATGAAATTAAGAATTCGGTTTTCTCTCTATCAGGAAATAGTTCACCTGGGCCTGATGGATACACTGGGGGTTTCTTCACCTATTGTTGGGACATTGTTAGTGTGGATGTTGTCAATGTTGTACATAGCTTTTTCCAAGGTTGGGGTCTCCCCCAAGGTGTGACATCAACTATTCTTTGCATGATTCTGAAGGTTAAAAACCCTTCTACTTATGCGGAATTCAGGCCCATCAGTTTATGTAATTTCACTTACAAAATTGTTTCCAAAGTACTAAGTGATCGGCTGAGACACATCCTTCCTTTGATTATCTCTAATGAGTAGAGTGGATTTGTTAGTGGGAGACAGATCACAGATAACTTCTTGTTGGCCAAAGAACTCTTCATGGAATTAGATAGACCTGTCAGAGGTCACAATATGCTCATTAAAATTGATATGGCCAAAGCATACGACCACTTAGAATGGGATTTTATTCTTTAGATTATGAAAAGATTCGGTTTCTCTAATAGGCTTGTTTCCCTCACTGCCCAACTATTGATGAATAGCTGGTTTTCCATCTCTTTAAATGGTCACATTCATGGATATTTTAAATCATCTAGAGGAGTTCGTCAGGGAGATCCATTAGCTCCTGCATTATTCATCCTTGCAGAGGAAGTGTTGAGTAGTGGGCTAAGCCATATCTTCTCTTCTGGTTTATGCAAACCATATCACTTGTCCTGTGGATCTCCTCAACTGTCACATATTCTGTTTGCAGACGATTCTATAATTTTTATGAATGGAGGTATCTCCTCTATAAAACAGGTGTTGCTCTTCTTGGGGAAATATGAAGCATCTTCTGGATAAAGAATCAATGCCCATAAAAGCTGTTTTGTGGTTGCTAAACGAATGCCAAATTCTTCTATAGATCGAATCAAGCAAATAACTGGCTACCAGTACAGAACTAGCAGCATTACTTATTTGGGCATTCCTTTGTTCAAAGGTAGATCTAAGATTTTACACTTCAAATATCTTCTAGATAAGATGAATGCCAGGCTAGCAGGTTTGCAAAGCAAGTTTATATCCCGGGCTGGTAGGGCTGTTCTAATCCGGTCTATTTTAGCTTCTATGGCTCTATACACAGCTAGTGCTACTTCAATTCCCCATACTATTCAAAGACAGATTGGTAAAATTTGTGCCAATTTTTTTTGGCAAGGCCTTGATACTTCCCACAGAAAACATTGGATATCTTGGGATAGAATTTGCAGTCCTATCTTTAATGGTGGGCTGGGCATCCGAAGCCTCTCTGATATTCAAACCTGCTGCCAAGTTTAACTTCTGTGGCTCTCTTTGTACAATAAATCTCCTTGGGCTAACTATGTTAGATGTAAATATTATCAAGGCCATCATATTTCTGACTGCAAAATTCCTTTCCTTGTTGGCATAAAAACTAGTGATTTTGAGAAAGCTAGAACTATTCTATTGACAGGTCTTCGCATGATCATTCAAGATGGTACTTCTACTAATTTCTTTAAAGATGCTTGGTACAAAGATAAATCATTGGCCGATCACCTATCTCTTTAGAGCAGCTCTCTTGAAGACTGCTCTGTTAAAGATGCCATGACAAATCCTCAGCACTCTGTCTGGAATAAAGTGCATGACTATCAACTGCGGTCAAAATTATAGGGTTTTGTGATGCAGGATGGAAATGACATTCCTATCTGGTCTTTCTCTAACTCTAGCAAGTTCAGTATTAAATCTACCTACATGTTTGTAAAAGGGCAAGTGGCTCATGCTAACAATCAAATGTTCAGCAAACTGCGGAATCACAGATTCCCACCAAGGGCTGCTATGTTTTGTTGGAAGCTTTTACAGCAAGCGGATCCAGTTGACAGTCGAATTCAATCAAGTGGAGTTCATCTGGCTTCCAGTTGCGTTTACTGCTCTTCCTCCCAAGACATTGAAGATGAAGATCATCTGTTTATCAAAAGTGAACCTGCCAAATTTCTATGGAATAGGTTTGGCCCTCTGCTTACCGATATCAGTTTGGATACAACTAACATTTGCAACTGGTTGAAACAGTCCATCACTGGGATTAACACCAATAAGCCTAAAGGCTTTATTTCTCTATTGGTGATGCTTTTAACTATCTGGGAGATATGGAAACTTCGCTGTCTGGCTAGGTATGAAGGTCACAGGCCAAACCCGTTAAAAGTTGCAAATAACATGCTAGTGGAGATTAATCAAATTGTGAAACAAGCCAAGTTCAGTCAAGGGGTCAGTTCCGACTATTGCAAATTGATTCAGGGGTATGGAATTGAACTCAGAAATAAACGCCCCAATTTCTTTACTGTTAGATGGAAAGCTCCAGCTGTCAACTACTCACTCAATGTGGATGGTGCAAGTAAAGGGAATCCATGTCCTTCTGGGGGTGGTGGATGCTTCCGAAATTCCTGTGGCCATTTACTGTTGGGCTTCTCTTATTTCTATGGTAATGGTTCTAATATGGTTGCTGAAGGTAGAGCCCTCTTAGATGGTCTTCGTCTTGCTCAGTTACACTCTATCCCTTTGTCGGTCATTTACACTGATTCCATGGTGTTGGTTGATTTGTTGAGCAGCAAGAGAGATCCTCCTTGGTCTCTCCTCCCTTGGTGGGTCTCTCTACAGCAAGCATTCCTCTCATTTAGTTGTCCCATCATTCACACTTACAGAGAAACCAACCAGCTTGCTGATGTCTTGGCAACTCACGCGGTCACCATCGGGCACAATGTGGAATTTTATTCTTTTAGGGAGTTGCCTCTATTAGCCAAAGGCTATGCCAAAGCTGATGCCTGCTCCATTCCTAACTTCCGTAGGAGACATGTATAGATTCTTTTCATTCTTTCATTGTATTCCAGAGACTTGGTCTCATATGATTTTTACTTTACAGTTTAAAACAATAAAATTCAGCATTTAGTGGTTTGTTGGTGGAGTGAGAACATCCCCTTCCTCTAGAATGGGGGTGCACTCTCCCTTCGGCCCACTAGATGTCTTTTTGCCTAAAAAAAAAGAATCATGTTTGCACTTGGTTACATGATGTTCTTATCTTGCTTAAATGAATGGATTTTCATGTTGCTCATACGATCTTGATTCATAATTATGGAAATCTTGATATAAGGTATTCTATTGTTGCATTGGACTGAACTTCACATTTTTGGTCTTAACCTGGAATCATTGGACTGAACTTGGTTTTCATGAAGTTTGATTGAATTGTATTGGAAATGCCCCCTCCATGCATGATCAATTCTTTGATGTGTGAGCTTATGGAGAAAATGGTTTGATCCTAAGTTGCTCTTTCATTTTATCCCATGTGTCAATGGGAACTTGTCTTCTAACTACCCTCAATCCCTCAACATTCAGCCAATGGGTCTTGGCTAACTTAGTGAGTTGCATTTTAGCTAGCCGGATTCTCCTCTCTTCGGACATGGGATACCAATCAAAGTATTGGTCTATGAAAGCCTCCCAGTCTAGATATACACTAGGGTTGTGGGATCCATCAAAGGTGGGGGCGTCAACTTTCACGAGCTTCAAGAGGTGGTCATCCGGATTGTCCCGAGGGTACCTATCATTCCTTCTAGGGCATAGATCCCTTCCATACTCGGGTGGATGGTCAGGATTTAAGTCTCCCATGGCTGGTTCCTCGTGAGGAGGAGGTGCCCTCCTATCATTCGCCCTTGGTGCGGGCCCATTTCTCCTAAGTTGGTCGAGTTGGATAGTTATATCATCAAGCCGCCCTAAGACGGTGGTGAAGGCCTCCATGAGGAAGTTGACACGGCCTTGGAGGTCTTCCTCATTGGCAGTGGGGTTTTATTGAGGATTGAGATCCATTAGGGAAGTTGAAGAAGAGGGATCGGGCTGGTAATGGGCCCCTCTACGTGTGGTCATGCAACAACAGGTTGGCTATGCAAGGCTGTGAGCCTATTTGCGACCTAGTGCAAGTGTGCCCTAGGACTAGACTTGTGAGAACAAGCCTATAACTCGCTCTAATACCACTTGATGTGACACAACCTCATTGTGACACGGGGTGATGTGACGCACCTTGGACCTATACTCACAAGCACATAAACAAGTTGTAACGAACTCAATTTTGGCGGCTTCACTCACGCGACGTGCACTCCACTCGAAGGCAACTCGGGGATGATAGTGAGGGTCCGGGGTGGGACCTTGTTGTTCTGGGATTTGACTGTGCTAGAGATGACCCCCCTGAGGGGTAGGGACTCCCACATTTCATGGGCGGCCAGCACGCCGAGGGCGTGGGACAAGTGGTGGCTCTCAACTCTCCTCATGGCGGAGCACACACACGCAAAATTACTCAGGAACGGGCACACGCTCTCCATCCGACGGGCAGTAAGGAATGATACTAGCTAAGCAGATAAAATACAAGGAAGGGATAACCATGGGCTCACCTGATCAGTTTGAAGAAATTGATCCCAGTCAGAGACGAGGGCGAGTGGGGAACCGTGGGCTCACAACACGCACGCTACGTCAATGTCGTTTGACCTGAAACCACGGTTACAACACTACACCGCACGCAAGAGGGTTGGCTCCGGGGTGATGAAATAAACTATTACAACCAAAATCTACATCCACGCAGGGAGGGACTTTCAGCCGGCCAGGCGAGGGGTGGGGAATGCGGGGGAACCAATTTTGTCCGGACTGATCCCGCAGGGCAGCAAGCCGGTGTCGGGGTCGCCACGGAGTTATCCGAGTGCTGTCGGAAGTGGGATCGGTACCGAATGGACCGGGGATGAAGTAGGAGCTTTCTTTAGGAGCGGTGGATCGTCCGGGGGTCGGTCTGGGTTGCTGCATGTCTGGCTTCACGAATCGGGCTGATTCTGTCCAATCTGGCCAGCAGGACAGCATGGCAATGTCGGGGTCGCCGCGGGCTTCTCCGAGCGCTGCAGGAGGCGAGGTCGCTGCCTAACTGACCGGGGACGAGCTAGTAGCTTGATGTAAGAGCCGCGGATCATCCGGGGGTTGGTCTAGTCGCTGCTGGTCAGGCCACATGGACATGTCTGACTCTATCTAGTCTTACCCTGATTGGTAGCCGGTCGATGTCGGAGCTGCTAAGGGCTTCTCCTATTGTAGTGGGAGGCGAGGCCAGAATAGTAATGATCGCCGACGAGTCTGCTATGCGTGGTAGGAGGTGGAAATCCCAGTCAAGGTCGGTGGTTGCAGTAGTGTTCAGAAGAGTTGAGAGGGGTCCAACCTGAGCACAGAGAGAATAGCCTGCACGCGTCGAGGAAGACGATTGGACGGGGGTTCTCCGATGGCTAAATGCTTCCCTCCTTCCTAGTACTGGGATATGACTCACGGGGGATCACCTGGGTTGAAGGGCGTGACCAGAAGCTTGGAGAGGAGGTCATGGGGGCCTCTGCAACTCGGCTCTGGTCGTCCATCGGAGGCAGACTGTGCAGCTGGATAGAAATCGCCCCTTCGGTCAGCTCCGACGTCGGTTGAAGGTGCGTGAGCTCCTGTTGCGACGTTGATTTATAGAGGAATCCACCAGTGTAGGGCTGGCCTCCTAGGGCTTCTCAAGGAGGGTGGGGGCGGTGCTGCAACTGGGATGTCAGTTCTACTACTGTTGTTGTCTGGGTAGCAATGGGAGATAGGAAGTGTGAAGGGGAAGATGAGAGGGAGGAAGGGGTGGGAAGGGGTTGGGGACTCTCCTTGGTGAGAGGAGAGATGGGAGAGGTTGTAACCAGGCTGAGGAATAGAGGAGAGGGCTGGGGGGGAAGCTAGCAGAGGGGAGAGGAGGGGGCGAAATTCTACCAAGAGGTAAGGGTAGGGGTACAAGTGGCTTGAGGGTGGGGAGGGATTTTCCTAGTTTGAATTTTCTTTGAATGAGAGTATTCAATGCAGGCCTAGGGATTGAGGAAGGATGTGATGGGAGGGGGTAAAGTCCTCCTTGGGGGCTGTGAGAGTTATTGAGAGTGGTTGGTGTTGTATGGGGAAGTGAAATGTTGACTTAGGGGAGGGGAGAATCTCCTTGGGGATAGTGGGGATTATGGGGGTGGTTCCAGTTAATGAGGGTAGAAAATGGGGGTGGGAGGGGCCCTTGATAAGGTGGAGGGGAGAGATGGGGGGGCCACTCTCTTGGTTAGAGAGAGAGAGGGGTGTGCAAGTTTTAGAGAGAGAGGGTAGGGGCGGCCTAGAGAGAGGGGAGTAGAGAGAGAAAAAAGGGGGAGAGAGGTGGAGAGTCACACTCCACAATGGGGGGCGAATAGATGATTTCTCTCAAAGAGGAAGTCAAATGGCATTCATAAAAATCTCAAATGGAGGGGGGTTGGGTCCTATTTATATGCACCCATCTTTTACAAGACCAAACTACCCCTGGCAATACAACTAATGACCAAGCATGTCCAAGACAACAAGTATGGGCCCAAACTAGGATACTAAGGCCCAATCAATACAAAATAAGGGAAATTTGACTCAAAAATAAAGATAACATGAGATAGTCGCCGTCGGGCATTCTCAAGGATGTACGGCCGACCCTAACCATCAGGAGTGGTGCGAGATGTCCTCATCAGAGGGTCTCGATCAGATATAATAGTGACAGGGACACCGTGTAGCTTGACAATTTTCTTCATGTATAAAGCTGCTAATATATCCACAGACCATCGACTTTTGATAGGTAGGAAATATGTAGATTTAGTCAATCGGTCTATGATCACCCATATACCATCATGTCCACCTCTTATTTTAGGCAAGCCCATGATGAAATCCATCCCTATACTCTCCCATTTCCACTCGAGAATTTCCAAGGGATGTAGTTTACCAACGGACTTTAGATGTTCCGCCTTAACTTGCTGACAAGTGAGGCAGCGTGATACATAGTCCGATATCTCTCTCTTCATGTTGGGCCACCATAAATTCCTCTTTAAGTCTTGGTACATCTTAGTAGCACTAGGGTGAATAGCATATTTTGACTTATGAGTTTCTTCCATGATCAACTTTTTAGTGCGACATGATCCAGCACACAAATCCGACCCTTGAATAATAACCTTCCATCTGTCGACACAGAGAATTCCGACCGTTGATCAATATTAGTTTTGATCTCCATTAATTTGGGTTCATTATCTTACAACTTGACTAGGTCTTCAATTAATGTAGGTTGTGACTGAATATTAGCAATAATACTCCTTTCTTCTTCTACATCAACATCTAGATTCAAATTTGCAAAATCTTCTACAAGATAAGTCATACCTTTCCTGATACTTGCTAGAGTTGCCAGTGGTCTTCTACTGAGAGCATCTGCAACAGCATTTACTTTGCCAGGGTGATATTGGATATAAAAATCTAAATCCTTAAGATACTCTTGCAATCTTCATTGCCTCATATTTAACTCCTATTGGGTGAAAAGATATTTCAGACTTTTATGGTCTGAAAATATGGTGAACTTCTCCCCATAAAGGTAATGCCGCCATATCTTCAAGGCGAAAATAACAACAGCTAACTCCAGATCATGCACGGGGTAGTTCTCTTCATGACGCTTCAACTGCCTAGAAGCATAGAAAATCACTTTGCCATTCTACATAAGTACACATCCCAGGCCAATGCCAGACGCATCCGTGTAGACTTCAAAGCCACCACCTTCAATAGGTAGTGCTAATATGGGTGTTGTAGTGAGATGTTCCTTAAGGCCCGATTTATTTTTTGGTTAGGATAGGCGGTTGCGTACTTGATGAGAGAGGAATGGTGGGGGCCCACACTCTCTTCTCACACACAAGAAGCTTATTCGGGA